>ML677385.1:9682469-9945725 GCA_007922305.1 Dermatemys mawii | reverse complement strand
TTGTAGTCTAGTGTATACTTTTACTTTTTATTGTTTTCCTACTGAGGTAGTGAGAAAACTTGGAAGTAATCCTTCCCAAAAAGCTTCTGTTGTATGCAGTTATTACTTAAGATCTGCCATCTGGATCCCAGACATATTACCTCAGGCTAGGAGAATATGTATACTATTTCTTATATCTGTAGCAGAAATCAGCTCAGCAGAGAGAGAGAGTTCAAGCACATGCATGTATGTGTGTGCGTCCATCCGTCTGTCCCTTTAGGGATGATAGAGATTCCTTTTTATTCTAATAAATGTTCTTGTTTAGTATTAGAAGAAAGTGGCTGTTCTATGAGTCTTTACAGTTATCAGTTTGATATGATACAGCTCTACTTCTTGTCAAAAATTAGCTTCTTAGAAAAGTAACATGGATATAATACAACTAAATAGCTCAAATACCCACATCAAAAAATAAACACAAATATGGAAACAACACTACACTTTGCTTCCCAGATTAGATGTACTACTGTATACTCAGCACATAGTCTTATTTAGTGCCTACAGGAAGTAGCACTGAAAAAGATTTCTGAAGCAGCTTCTTGAGAAAAAAATTCTCTTTGCTTACAAGGCTGAAAAAGCCCTTGTTTACCAGCCAAGGAAACTTGTGCATATTGCAAGGGAAGCCTGGGCAATTGGTTCTCCTGTGAAATATGTTTTTCATTTTCCTTGTGGCTAAGAAATGCAATGTCACAGCTCCACAGATATAAACTCCTGCCATTTGCTGAGGTTCTGCCTAACATTTTTCTGTTTATTTAAATGTATTTACACTCCAAAATTGCCATATAAAAAACCCACAGGAATGATGAGTGAAACAGGCTAAGGGTTCAGCCTGTCTTTTTGCTGCAGAGGGGTGTGAGCCCTTTAGTATGTTTCAGATTCCCCTCTGAGCTGATCACCAAGGTCTCTTAAAGCCTCCAGTTACAGTTTCATATCACTTTAGCTCAGGCTATAGCAGTTCATGCTCTTAGCTCTTGAAAGTCCCTGGTTCAAACTCAATGTGTCAGCCACATTGTGGCCATCACATGTGCACACATGGAGCACCTCTGATATCAGTGGGAATCTGCTTGGCAAGAGTACTGCATTTTGCACAGTAAACTGAAATATCAGGAATCAAGACCCTAATCTTGTGAACACTTACATAAGTACTCATCATTAAGCATGTGATCAGTCCCACTGCAATCAATGGGAACACTCTCATGTAAAGTTAAGCATGCTTGCGTATTGTCAACTCTGTCTGGATTCTGCAAAGTGTTGTCAGACACACAAAGCAAACAAATAGAGAAAAAATATTTCCCTCTCTTTAATCTCACCTATACTAATATTAAGTGTTACCTTAACAATAGGTCAAGCAAACAGATTTGATTTTTAAGTTCCTAGAGACATTTTATAATAAAAAAAGGAAGTGTTTTTTTTTATCATTTGCATACGCTGGAATCTAAGTTGCTGGATGCTGAACTAGAAAGAGAAGAAAAGGTGCTGGCTAGCATATACTCTAGAAGGTGGCAAACAAATCCTCTACTGTTTGTCAACCAGGAGAAGGCTTACTAAGAACAAATGGTAGAAGAACAAAAAAGAATCTCTCTTATTTTTGGACACTGCCTCAGAGGAAGAGAGCTGATATAGTAGCAAGGCTTACTTACCAGTGCTTTCCCTCCCTTACGTGACAAACTACTCATGGCTCCACACTTGGGCATTGTATAGTACTGCCAGAATCCCTTGATGAAATTATGTCCCTGTACTACATGGTTCTGTAACTAATTTATTCTACTTACTAAAAATAAATATTTAAGTAAACTACTGAAAGGATAGAAAATGCTGGAAATTAGCAGATAGCTTTACATAATATTTACACTATTAAAAGGATGCTAAAATGACAGTTCCTATTATAATTAATATTTTAATCTTAATAGTAACCAATTTATATTTTGACAAATCCAAGGTATGTAATGTTTATGACATAATTTTGTTAAATAGGTAGTATTTCCATATTTTAACTTTTTACTTTGTTTAATTAGAATTTTAACACAACAGCTGCTCCATAGAATGCTTTGGCTAAATATATATATATAAGGAAGGGTATAATACAATTGTTCAGGCCCTGCATGGTAGTAGATAAACAACCTGTCTGGATGAGATGATTCATGCACACTATCAAAAATACAGTCTTACTTATTAAAATGAATACAAATGTACTTCGCTACTCCATTTACATTTTAGAATATAATTTAAAAACAAATGCTGAGTTGATAAAAATGTCTCTAAATTGAAGGATTATCCCATCATTATTTTAAAGTTTTCTGTATTTTTTCTTATTAATCCCTTTTCTCCTCTTTTTGAGACTAAATTTAGTGCTTGAGAACGGAGCTTGAGCGTGAGAAGGGAAACACAAGTCCATAAAACAAATGCTACACAGTCTGTGGAGATGATGGGTGATCTTGTGGCTAAAGAACTCAAGTTGGAATAGGGAAATCGAGTGAGTTTTCAGCTCTTCACAGAATTCCTATGTACCTTGGATGAGTCCTTTAATCTTCTTGGGTGAAATCCATTCCACTCACATAAAACCTAAGTATTAGGGCTCTATGCAGACGAAGAGCAAATTTTGCAAAGCCCTCTGCAATTGCTATTCCAGTCAAAAAGGGTCATAGCACATTTGTGATAGTTGCACTGAGTGATTACATAATTGGGCAGTTATGCCATACCTATAAATATCACATTGCAACACTGTATCTGTGGAAATGGTTGCTACAGAACTAAATAGCCTACTCTTGCCATTGGTCACTGCCACTGATATGATAGTAGGTAACCCTGTTATCATTGAAAGCTGCCTCCCTTCAAATATCCTTAGGAACATGGGGTGGGAGAATCCTGAACGCTGAAGAGGTAATAGCTAAGCAAGGGTAGAGGTTGTCAGATCTTTCTCCCCAGAAGTCACCTAAAGTCAGTGGGAATGAGAAGGCCGGGACCTTCTGGAAGGAGAGGTATCCTGTTGAGAGACAGAAGAGCCCATTCCAGCACAGCTAATTGTTGCTTCTCTGGGCCCTGGGTTTCAGGAGCCTCAGTACTGGTGATAATGCTCACTGTCCTTCTTAAGCCATGGGAAAAGTAGGAGCCACCTTTTCCTTCCCACCAAAAAGTTAATTGTGGGAAGAGAATGAGTGCCTATCTGGCTTTGGAACAAATGCAGCTCACTGGATGGGTCAGACAGGATGGAGGTAGAAATGCTAATCAGTGCTCCTATTCGTCTATTGTCTGCACTGCCAACAGAAGCAGAAACAGTATCAGCAAATGATTATAATGATAGCACAACTTAAAGTACTGACTAAAATATGAATAATGGATTATAGCTGATATTTATAAATTTCTGGCAAATGACTTGCTTTTCTCATCCTTCAGAGTTTGGGGTCAAGATATAATATGGCAAAGCTGCCACTACCAGTCACTGTTATACCTTTTTTGTGACTAATTAGAGAATTTTTGGTCTTGCGGGCTGTCAGCCTGGCACCTTTCACAAGCACTGAAACAAAATGCTAATAAAAGCAAACAACCTGCTGTCCTTTAGCCTGTCTGTGAGGAGCCTTGACTGCATGCCAGGAGGATTTAAGGATTTGCCCAGGTGATCACTACAAAAGAGCAGTACCTTTATAAAAACGAGAGATTAGAAGCTGGTCTGTTTTGAGTAAACCAATCAGAACTGTTGTGAAACCACACTTAAGAGAACAAGAAAGAAAAGTGCATTTAAACCCCTTTGATAAAAAGTACATGTGGCAGCACTGGATGCATTCTTGTCCAATGTAACAGGATATGTGAGGCAGCAGTAAAGAGGATAATGAAGTGTATTTCTTATTTATCTATTTTGATTTTTCCAAGTTACCTCTTTTCATATTATATGCATATTAAAAACAAATTCAAGCTTTCAAAAGGATCTACATCTACAAAGTAAACCATCTGACAACCTACAGAAATAATACATACCCCTCTCAAACCTCAGTGAAAACTTGGAAAACAGGCTTTTCAGCATGCTCTGACAGTCCCCAATTCTGGGTTCTGCCAAACCAAGGGATTGTGTGAGTTCCTTCACAAAAAAGTTTAGCTATCAGTCTTCTCCCATTTGAACTGGGTAGAAAGCAATAGCTGTTTGCTTTAAGTGTCTCACTGCTAGAGTATCACTCAGGGGTATGGCTTATTGTACTTTAGGATTAAACGTGTAATGCGTGGTCCTGGCTACAACCTGAAGCTGGGTTGTCCCATGATTAGGGCTCTTCTCCTGTTGTCTGTCTAGTCTCATCTAATCTCCTCACCGCTTCTTGAGACACGAACTATTTGCGCAGGCTGTTCTGTGCTGCTCTGCAAGTCTGTTCCTCTACTTTGGAAACAAATGACCGGAGTGCAGTGCTGAGTGTAAACAGGGACTGCTCTTTGCTCTAGTACATGAGTTGATGAGGGAAAAGATGTTGTGATATTTGATAGACATAATCTAAAGGGTGGTGGGTGTGCACCAAGCTAACTCAATGCTGAAAATCACGAATGTGACTTTCAGGGTTGTAATCAATCCCTTGAATGTTGCAAGTGACAGCTGGGAATTGAACTATGCTCTCTCCATAGCATGTTCAATGTTTCTGGAAGTAATACCTCAAAGTATTTTTGTCAGAGTGATTGTAATTGGCCCTGCATTAGAGAAAGACATGGTATCACTATTAGAATTGCCATCTGAGTCACTAGACACTGTGGCTTTGATTTTAGACACTAACCACCTGCGACTTCTACAAACTTTGATGGAGCAGTGGGAATTCAGCACTTCTAAAACTCAGATGCAGTAAGGAGGATGAATCCAGGTCGGATCTGACTGGGCATACAAATTCATAGATTCCAAGGCCAGAAGGGACCACTGTGATTGCCTAGTCTGACTCCCTGTGCAACACAGGCCTTAGAACTTCCCCAAAACAATTCCTGAAGTGTGTCTTTTAGAAAAACATCCAATCTTGATTATAAAATTGTCACTGATGGAGAATCCACCACGATGCTTATAAGTTGTTTCAATAGTTAATTACTCTCACTGTTAAAAATTTGTTCCTTATTTCCAGTCTGAATTTATGTAGCTTCAATTTACAGCCATTGAATTATGTTCTACTTTTCTCTGCCAGGTTGAAGAGCCCATTACTAAATATTTGTTCCCCACATAGGTACTTGCAGATTATAATCAAGTCACCTCTTATTATCTCTGTGAAGCTAAATAGATAGAGCTCCTCGAGTCTAGCACTAGAAGGCAGGTTTTCTAATCCTTTAAGCATTCTCATGGCTCTTCTCTGAATTGTCTCCAATTTATCAGCTTTCTTTTGGGATTGTGTACATTAGAACTGGACACAGTATTCCAGCAGTGGTTGCATCAATGCCATATACAAAGGTAAAATAGCCTCTGCTCCTATTTATGATTCCCCACTTTATGTATCCAAAGACTGCATTAGCCCTTTTGTCAAAAGTATTGCACTGGGAGCTCTTATCAGCTGATTGTCCACGCTGATCCCCAAATCTTTTACAAAGTCAGTGCTTCCCAGGAAAGACATCATACAAGTTTGGTCTACACATTATGCTTGTTGACTGGAAAGCTTGCATATACACAAATATTTTTGTGGGATGGTGAATGCTATGTATTATTATAGTCTACAAGTCCTCTGTTATCTGCTGAATAAAAGTCTGCTGTAGTGTGATCCTAATTTAATTATGTAAGATCTACCAAGAAACACTAGACCAAATTCTTGTCTCACTCATATAGGTTTTGCATTAGTTGCATTACTGATTGTAGTGGAGTTGTTCCTGATTTGCAGCTGTGTAAGTGGAGGAGAAGCAAGACTATTTATGATATTTGTATAGAAATGACTGCTGCTTAACTTGCCCATACACCTATCAGAAAGTGCACATACCAGTTCCTCCCCTTGTTCATTGTTTCTCTCTCTCTCTCTTTCAAAAAAAGGAAAAAAGATTAAATATGTTATTCTCTTGTTGTTTTTGTAAGTAAGCTAATTTTAGAATAGGAAAGGAAAGGGGTCCTATATGTTGTTACATTGTAGCTCTACCTCCCCTACTCTTAAAAATACATTTTTAGGCAGCTGGATTCTAATCTGGACAACTGGCTTCTTGCTATTTAAAAAGAAATAAAACAAGAAAGTTACATGATATCTTATTTTTCAAACCTTAACTCACCGAGATACTATATCAAAAGTCACAAAAATTTGAGTACAAGTCTACAGAGACTCTGTGTTGATAGCATTTTAGATTTAGAACATGAGAGTACAATAGGGAGATTGTGGCATTGACAGACATTTCATAAAACATTTTTATAATGTCAAAGAGTGGATGTTTGAGAATAGGAAAGATTTTTTTTTTCATTTGAGTCTCTTAATTAGTTGAAGAAAAGAGAAGAGAAGAGAAGACCCTCTAAGCTACATTTAGCTTTGTGCCTAAAACATTTACCCATATTAGCCTTAAAAAGTACAGATTTTTTTTTTAAAGTAAGACCAGTTTAAAAGCAAGAAAGGACTGGGGTGATTCCATGTATCAACAGATATCAAGTGCAGATTGTGGAAACAACTTTGCCAAGTTAGGGATGACACTCAGATCTAGGTATACTACTCTTCCAGTGATATTTATTCTCCTAAACATAAATATCACTTGTTCAAAATACCAGCCAGTATTTTTCCTCCCTATCCCATCCAGTCTTCCTTCCATCCAGTTGTTCCTTCCCATAAGATGTCTTCTACAGAGTAGGTGTAATAGCTAGTTTGCAACTAAGCCTGCTGAGAAATTTTCTGACAGAAAATGATGATTCATCAAAACCAAAATCTTTCCAGAGGAATATATCAATTTTGACAAATCTTTCAATGGCAATGAAGCAGATGTCCAAAAGTAACCTGTCCAGTTTCCAGCCAGCTTGCTTGGCTATCTGTTCACCACCCCTCACTTCTTTGTTAGTCCTCTTTGCAAGGAGCTTGAGACTCAGGACTAACAGCCTCCCCAGCACACTGACTGGTGGGCTGCTAGGGAGTTATGTTGCCCAGGCTCCCACAGACCCCAGGCTGTCACCTGTCATCAGCCCTGGGGGTTCCTGCCTCTCATTCCTCCCAGTATAAGGTCCAAGCATTTCTTTCCCCAACCCCCTCCCATCTTCTGACACAGAAAGGAGGAGGAGTGCCAGTGGATAGGGAAACAAGTGATAACAGCAGTATGTTCTAAATTGGAACATTCCCTTTCACTGGAAATTCTGAGGTTTGATGGTTTGTTCTGATTCGGAATGAAACAAAAGTTCAAACACTTAGAATCTCCTGTAGATTGAATTATTTTCCCTATCTAGCTCTATTTGCAACTCTATCAAATATATAAACCCTCCATATCAAATCCATGTCCATGGATCTAACTACTGCACTACAGTGTAGTCTGGGGCAGACTCTCTCTTGTTTGCAAATTCTCTCTTGTTGCAGTTGCTCTCCTTTGCATAAAATACTTAAATAGTCTTTGGGCTAAATCCTGGTGGTTAGGTCACCCACCTGGAAAGGGAGATGATAATGCTTAAGACTTCTAACATTTTCACCTGGGAATCACAGGGAAGATAGAAACTTCATTCAACGGAGGAATAAGGAATGAATATCTGCCCCTAAGAAGGCAGGAAATAGATGTTCCTCCAATTCCAAGTCCACCGCTGCTGCTTCAAAGACTATTTAATTACTTACAAAACAGTAGAACACCTTCAAGAGAAGAGACAGAGATCCTCTCTAGAATACTCTATAGCCCACAGTTTAGAGCACTTTCCTGCAATCTGAGAGACCAAAGTTCAAATTGTTACTCCATATCAGGAAAAAGGGGGAATTGTACCCACGTCTGACACAGTCCAGATTAACCCCCTAATTTACAGGTTATAAGGGCAGGAGCAACACCTTTTTCACCTCCTCTGGCTGTTTTATGAATGGTACCTAAATCCCCTGAATCCAGTCCCTAAACAAGTAGGCAGGAAAGAGAGCTCCTGAAACTGTAAGTGTGAAGTTTTTCTTGTTCACATAGGTGATTCAGGTCTGATAATCTCAAGATATAGAAGCACTGTATTTCCCAATCTTTCCATACTCCCTCATTTTCCAATTAATCAGTGCATATTTTGCAGAGGGACACAATGAGAAAATATTACGTTATTTAGGAAACCAAAATAAATCATCTTGTTTTGTTTTGTAAGCCTGATAGAGAACTCTTACTGCAAAAGCGCCCCCTTGTGGGGTTTCTCTGAAGGTCCTTAAATGTTTCACATGAGGTCCAGGGAATAGTCTTACAGATAGTGTTCTCTTCCACTGTGCGTGATTCTGCCCACAACCAATTGTTTCATAGCATGTGCAGTTAGAAAAAAAGAAGAAAAAAAACCCTGATAACTTCTGCAGGCTTCTGTAATGCAGGATATAATCCACCTGAATTGAATATGAACTGACTTAAGGTGACCTTTCTGTGCTTCTAATATAAAACAAAACAGTCTATTTCTTCCTACCCTCCAAATCCTGTGGTCCTCTCATACCTAATCTCATCATACTTCAGAGCTCCCCAAGCTCCTTTGTGAGGTAGTTTTTGAGTCTGTCACCAAGAGAAAGAATGGTCTTTTGATTAAGGCACTAAACCAGGACTCAAGAGATCGGGTTCTATTCTTTGCTCTTCTAGTCTTCCTAGGTGACCTTGAACAAGTCTCTTAATCACTCAGTGCTTCTGTTCCCCATCTGTAAAAATAGGATAATATATCCCCTACCTCACAGGGGTGTTGTGAGGATAAATTCATTAATATTTGTGAGTGCTGAAATACTGTGACAAAGGCCATAGAATCAGTCATCCCTGAATCCTTAAATATCATCATTAAAAAGTGTTCTATCATCAAGTGTAAAGTTCTTCTACCTTACCGGTGCAATTAATTCCCACAAGTAAAGCACGTTTTTGAAAGTGTAACAATATCACTAGACACTAGAGGATTAAAAGATGGTTTTAGAGTGAGATCACAATAAGGCAAAATCTGTCTTTTGGCATGTGTGCTGCTCACACTGACATAAATATTCATGAACATATCAGAGGGCAGTTTGGCCTTCAGATTCCAAAATATGAGGCAGTAGTTTTCAAAGATGCCATAATACTTTAATGATGTTTTAAAAAGTTATGGAACTGGAAAATTGTTCTGCTTTTGATGATTTGTAAAGATTTACATCATGTAATTATAATTATAAAACACAGTGACTATAATTATAAATATTATATACATATTAGTGTGACAAGTACATTAACTGATGTTCCTGTTAAAAGATTAGAAATCAAATAGCTACTGTTCATCTTTAAGATTCAGAGCTAACAACCTAATGAGATGGAGGGGGCATATTACACCTTTTAGAACTACAGTTTCAGATGTCACTATAGCAACATTTTAAACCAGGGTCCAGTTTTCAGAGTTATCATCACAAACAGGCTCAGATTTTATTTGTATATTTTTAATGAAAGCCTAGATCCTGGGATACAATTTTGTGTCAATGGGTGAAATATGTGGCAAATGCTGTGATTGATTAATTACAGCATAAACGAAGCTCGGCCTGTATTCTGAGAGCAATAAAATGTGTTGGCTGATCCAAGATTATTATTGAGAATCCTAAAATATGCCCTTCCTTTTTTTTAAAGCAGAAACATAAGCATTTTCTTTTACTTTGGGGAATATATATCATGGGTAGTTGACTTAATAGCTGCTTGAAGAATATTAAGTATTTTCTTCAGATACATATTTCCTTACACTTTTAGTAACTATGCTACCAGATAAAATATGCAGCTATTGATAGGTTGCTTTCTTCTACAGCAGAACTCCCTCATAGAAAATATGGTTTTAACTTATCAAATTTTTTCATAGCAGAAATCAAATGTCTTATTGACAGATAAAGAATTATCACTACCCCTCTGCTGTCAGAATCACAGGACATGATTCTCGCCTGTTAACATCCATGGAATCCAGAAGTAATTCTACTGAAGTCAGTGGTACTGGAGGATATAAGATAAAGTCCAGCCCAATGCCTGGTTCAAGCAACTGGGCTAAATGTTTGCAGAGGCTACTCCTTTATTAGGCAAAAATACAGCAAAACCCTTCAGCATATGCATCATTTCAAACCAATTACACTAATTATTGTGCTTAAAGATAAAGCACCTAAGTTATGCTTTGCTGAATTGGTTTTGCTGGGATGGGTGACAGGATTGGATTGCTCGATGATTGCCTGTTCTGTTCATTCCCTCTGAAGAACCTTGGGCCACTGACAGAAGACAGGATACCAGGCTAGATGGACCATTGGTCTAACCCAGTACTGCCATTCTTAAGTTCTTAATTGGCACCTAATTACACTGAAGGCTTTTAAGTGATCCCAAAAAGATTTGTGTAGCGACAAATCCTCTACCTGCACTCAGGAGCTTCTTGCGCTAGAGATGTGATTTGTGGATGGTGGTGGAGAGTTCCCACACACGCTCCACTTCATGCCACACAAGTATTAGAAACCTCCCCTTATGGAATGGAACCATTCTGGTTTCACTTCCGCAGAAGCAAGTGCTACGTCTGCCTCATAAAATCCCCCCAAATACAAGCAATTTATCATTTTAGTCATTTCAGTCTCAGAAAGGCTGATAACACTGCTCTACAGCCAAAATGCTTCTGAAATAAATGTAGTCAAACTTTACTAATTCTGGGTCACTGAGAATGAAAATGATGCTTAAAATTGTTGATTGGCTCTACCTTTCAAGATATGCTACTGGGTCAGTATATAAGACCCTTGACATGGGAATGGCGGAGGATAAGTGAGTTATAAAGGGAAGGAATCTCAATTTAAACCAGAAATGACTAAAATACATCTTTGACTGGATCTATGAATAAATCTATGACTGGGTTTGGACAGTACTTGCTTTTTAGGCAAAACAATGAATGATGCAATCTGAAGCTGGTATTGCGTCATACATGATATGAATTGCATCATATTATTCCTAGAAGTCATGGATGATGCAATCATAATGAAGCTTACATCACTCTGCTCAACAAATTGCCCTATATCAGCTCTACAAATCATACAGTGTTGTGCTCTCTTATTTGTCAGTGTTTGATTTTGCAAAGGGACACATTTCTGTTTAGCCAAAGTGAGCAGAGATTCCTCATACTTGTGTGAACAGTGCAGATAACTTCTGCTATGTTTGTGGTGAAGTGACTTTTGCATCACAAAAGCGCAGTATAACCACTATGGTTAAGAAAGCCTATCACCTTTATTTTGGCTGCAAAACTGGAGATCAGGACAAGAGGTAGGCCCCATACACATGCTGCAACACTTGTGCAACAAATCTTCTCCAGCGGTTAAACAGGAAAAGGAAATCTATGCCTTTTGCAGTGCCAATGATTTGGAGAGAGCCAACAGATCATACCAGCAATTGTTACTTGTGCATGGTGCCTCCAGTTGGGAAAGGTGTGTCAAAGAAGAAAAAGTGGACTGTGCATTATCCAAACATTCCATCAGCTATACGCCCAATACCCCATGGAGAAGGACTCACTTGAGTCAGACGAGGAAGAGGAAGAGGATGAAACTTCTGGTCCTGAACCATCAATGTCACAGGACACACATTTTCTCCCATCCTCCTCCTCTGAACCACACCTCATAACACAAGCTGAACTGAACGACCTTGTGAGGGATTTGGAACTACTCAAGAGTAAGGCAGAGCTGTTGGGCTCCAGACTACAGCAGTGGAATCTCCTGGCAGGTGATGTTAGGGTTTCCATGTTCCATGACCGTCAAAAGGATCTTGTCCCATTCTTCTTCATGAAAGGTGATCTTGTAGCCTGCAACAACATCGATGGTGTGATGGCAGCCCTCAACATCGTTCACGATCCAGATGAGTGGAGACTCTTCATTGATTCATCGAAGACGAGTCTTAAAGCTGTTTTGCTGCATAATGGCAATGTTTTGCCACCAATTCCAGTTGGTCATGCAGTCCATATGAAGGAAATCTATGACAACATGAAACAACTTTTGAGGTGCATAAACTATGACCAACATCAGTGGCAGCGTTGTGGCGATTTGAAGGTTGTTGCTCTCTTGCTTGGTCTGCAGACTGGATACACAAAGTACTGCTGTTTTCTCTGCGAATGGGATAGTCGTGCAAGAGATTCACACTCCATCAAGAAAGATTGGCCACTCCGACAGTCATTGGAGCCTGGGAGGAAAAGTGTTCAGCATCCACCACTTGTTGAATCAAGGAAGATTTTGTTACCACCCTTACACATCAAGCTGGGTCTGATGAAGAACTTTGTCAAGGCCATTGACAAAACACAAGCAGCTTTCAAGTACCTCCGTGGAAAATTTCCAAAGTTAAGTGAAGCTAAGATAAAGGAAGGTGTCTTTGTTGGTCCTCAGATTCGTGAACTTCTTCGAGATGATGCATTTGACCATGCACTGCGTGGCAAGGAAAAGATGGCATGGAAAGCCTTCCAGTCAGTGGCAACACATTTTCTCGGAAACAACAAGGCAGACAACTACAGGTTGTTGGTGGAAAACCTCCTCCAGGCATACAAAAGCCTTGGTTGCAACATGTCACTGAAGATACATTTTTTTGCACTCTCCTCTAGATTTTTTTCCACCGAACTGCGGAGCAGTGAGCGACGAGCACGGTGAGCGATTTCACCAGGACATTGCAACAATGGAGAAATGCTGTCAGGGCAAATGGAGCCCATTAATGCTTGCAGACTATTGCTGGACAGTGACAAGAGATGCTCCATTTAATGAATACAAGAGACAAGCCAAGAAGCACCGAGTAGACACTGAATAGGACTAAACTATGTACATAATAGTTTTTTGCCTTTTGTTTCATAATACATTTTATTTATATAACCCTTTTGCTGATTTTTGAAGTGTTACATAAACAGGACAGGTGAAATATTATCATGTAAAGCAACCACAAACACATGAAAAGACCTAGGTTTACAATTTATGATTAAAACTCTACTATCTACACAATATACATAGACATAAAATGTAAAAACTTAAATATCTTAGAAACAGTAGCCAATCAGTTGTTTTAATTGTCATAATTGAATTCAGCACATCAAAATACATAATAAATATCACATTTTATCTCTGAAGCAGACAATTTCTACAAAATTGTAGACCAGTGTAATGATATGAGTACCTTTCATACTAAAATCATAAAATCTCTGACCTTTTACTTTTTTTAATTGACTAGCAACATGAACAAAGTTAATAACCATTCTAACACCTGCAGAAGAATAAAGGCTGAACCTATTACAAGTTTGGATTTTTTAAGGGGTACAGGCAGAATATAATTAGCAAGGCAAATGCATTGCTCAAAATAGCCAGATTCCAGAGCCGGATATGAATCTTGGAATAGCAAAAAATAAAAACAGTAAAAATTGTTAACAAGGGGCCCGCTACAAAGTCTAAAATGACAGGAAATTTGCCAGCATCCCTTACTATAAAATAGTGTTAACCAAGATTGCTATACAAGAGTTAGCATTTTTCAAATGCTGTACATATAATGAAGGTGCTTATTTATGTCCAACTATGTTCAAGCACAGAAAAGGAAGATAGCTTTACTATACTGTTAAGCAGAAAATTTTTCATTTACTTACTTAAAGTCATTTAAATAGATCTTTAAGAGATTGCTATGGAATTCAAGGTGATAGGAACCTTGACTAGAGGAGAAAGGACCTATAAAAATGTAATTAGGTTACTCCCTAATGTCTTTGGAACTAAAAAAACAAAGCACCAACAACTTAAGAACAAAATGCAAGAGAACAAACTCCTTATGTATATTCTCCCTATGACCTTCTTGGCATGGTGGCCCTTCAGATTGCTAAATAGACAAGTCTTGGTATAGGTGTAAAGATAGAAAAATGGAGATTGCATTACAATTTATGTTGAGCAACACATACCAATCTCAGGAAAGTTCTACCCCCACAGGAAAAGAATCTTTGTTGCTCTTATTATTTATTGTGTATATTATTGTGGAATGCTGGGACCCCAGCATGTTACACTGCTGTAGGGACAAAGAAATAAACATGGCCCTGTACAGGTGCCTACTGGAGAATAAGTAGATGCTCTAACTGTCATTGTTGGAACTTTCTTGTAGATTTTCAAGAATCCTAGCTTGAAAAGAGACATCACTGAAAGTCCAGTTAGAATTACTATAGTGCCCCCCCCCCTTTTTTTTTAGTTTGCTTAAAGTGAGGTAGATGCTTTTGTCAAGCTCTTTAAGAATCTATATAGGTTCAAGACCACCAGGCTAGGGTGTTTATTTAACAGGAGGCAAAAGTGCCTCAGTCAACAACAACAACAAAAAAATCATAATTCATTTTAGCTAACACCTAGTGAGTTATTTTATCCAGGGACGAGACTGAATTAAATCTTATTGCTGCATCAGAAGCATCTTTAGCCATCCTGAAGGAGATT
Source organism: Dermatemys mawii (assembly GCA_007922305.1). Classification (NCBI taxonomy): domain Eukaryota; kingdom Metazoa; phylum Chordata; order Testudines; family Dermatemydidae; genus Dermatemys; species Dermatemys mawii. The sequence goes on along the minus strand of ML677385.1, from coordinate 9,931,209 downwards.
TATTAGAAACAGCACTCTTATGACAGAAGGTCTTGATCTCCTTACCTAAAGCTCCATTGACAGTAAATTCCCTTATCTTGTCAAGTGAAGATTATGTGTATTTCCATGAATCTGATAGTTCAAGATACAGATGGTTTGGTTATTTTAGGTCTGAAACTTGATGAATAAAAAGAATAAATGGACAAATCTGACATCAGGAATTGTAACATTCAAAAACAAATAGGAGAACACTTCAATCTTTCTGGTCACTCAGTAACAGTCTTAAAAGTGGCAATTATTCCACAGAAAACCTTCAGAAACAGACTCCAATGAGAAACTGCTGAACTGGAATTAATTTGCAAACTGGAAACCATTAAATTAGGCTTGAATAAACTCTGGGAGAGGCTGGGTCATTACAGAAACTGAAGTCTATTTCCCCATGCTAAGTATCACCCTACTGTTACTTACACCTTCTTGTCAACTGTTTGAAATGGGCCATCCTGATTATAATTATAAAAGTTTTTTTTTCTCCTGCTGATAATAGTTCACCCTAATTGGTTAGCCTCTTAGAGTTGGTATGGCAATCTTCACCTTTTCATGTTCTATCTATCTATCTATTTTCCTACTGTATCTTCCACTTTATGCATCTGATCAAGTGGGTTCTAGCCCACAAAAGCTTATACCCAAATAAATTTGTTAATCTCTAAGGTGCCACCCTCTTTTAACCCTCTTCATATATATATATTTTTCTGGGTGGAGAAGCCAACAAAGTGAACAAATGCATTGGCTCTCCTGCTTTTTAAATACCCCAGGATTATAAACACTAGAATGTATAGTTGGAATAGCAGCAATAGCATAACTGTTCCACAGTAAGGAGTTGGTTATGCAACATATTTGTCCAGGAAGCATAAACCAGATGATCCTTCCAAAGCTGAAGTGATACATTCTCATAGTGTGCCACAGTCTTGTTGTAAGTAGTGGGAAACTAAATCAGGGGATCTTAATGAAGTTATTCCCAAGCCCAGCTCTCCTATGTGACAATACATAGTGATAAAAGGAAAACAGCAAAATAATCATCTGCTCCATTTTAGTTATCTTAAACAGCACAGTGTTTTAAAGACCGCATGCAGTGAATTAATCCCTGTTTTATCAGAACAGCAACTGGATCCTCTAAATAATTATAAATTCTAAGAAACAACTTATACTGTGAATCTCATCTAAAAGCAGACAATATATTCTAGAGAAGCATTACACTATGTCATATTACAAATACTACTTTTGACTAGTCAAATGCATGGTACCTCTTTTCCCCCTCCCCCAGAAGCAGCATGAAATATGCAGGGTTTGTTTTTTTTTTTTAAATAGGAAATCCCATGAATCTCTTGAATTTTCTATTCCAGCCTAATGAGAATATTGACTTTAAATGAGCAATACCAATGGTCCCATGAGGAAAAATAAAAGGGTTAAATTCACCCATTTTATGGATTGTAAGCTCTTTGGGACAGTGATTGTCATTTACTGTAAATTTGTACAGTGTCAAACACAATAGGGTCCAATCTAGTTATAGGGTTTAGATGCTACCCTAATAAACGTTAAGGAAGAAATATTCCAGTTTCTGCTGGAATAAAGAGAATTCAGGTCTCTTGATGGTGAAAAGTCTGCCTGGGATGCTGAGGCAGCTTTAAACACCTTTCAACTTAGGACCAGCAGGAGGCTAACATAGCCCCAAAGTTAGATGCACTAGAGAGGGGATAGCCAGAGAAGTCAAGTCATGTGCTAAATCAGTGGATCTCCTCATAATCCTCATCTGACAGAGGCTTCCTGTCTTCTCCCAAAGGTGAATCCTCCTATGGTTCAGAAGGCCTTGCTGGAACAAGAATGTGCCAATTTGTGAACTAAGTCCGATAAGGCCTATATAGCAAGAGGTTAAGAAGAACCTCCCCACAGCTCTACCACCCCAAAAACAGACCTTTGTTAGGAAATAAATTGGGATCTAAAACTGAATAGCTACTAGTTTGTGTTGTACAAAATCACTCTCTATACTGGTGTCCCATAAATTGCCATGTCAAATTCAAGGTGCTCAGTGGCTTGTGCCAAGGTCACCTAAATCTTCAGAATGAGAGATCACCAGCTGACAACTCAGCTCTTCAGGAACAATCCAACATGAGGGTGAATTTCATCTGTGCAGGAAGCAGCTTTCTCAGAGGTCAGGCGAAGGCAGTGGAATGAACGTCTACTGAATCTAGGAACTACCACAAACCTCGCCATCTGCCACTCCAAGTGCAAGGCACATTTCTTTGCACACTAATATGAACATATATCACAGTGTACATATGATATGTAATTAAAAATCCCACACAGTTTTACTTAGGAAGATGAAAGGGAAAGAAAGAATCATATATAGCAGTGTGATGGGGCAAGGCCAGATGGCTATAGGAAAGTGCTAAGGAATAGATATGTTAGTCCCAGGCACCATTGGAACCAAATGGCAGTTGTTTCAGGGTAATCAAGACACCTGGGGCCAATTAAGAACCTTCTCGAAAGGAGTAGAAATAGCTAGCCTGATTGGGACACCTGAAGCCAATCAGGGGCTGGCTGAAATCAGTTAAAAACCTCCCAGTTAATCAGGTGCGGGTGGATGTCAGAAGATGTGGGAGGAAGTTGTGCTGTTGGTGAGACTGAGTGATAGACAACATATCATACACACGGAAGGAGGCCCTGAGGTAAGGGTGAAGTGGAGTTTGAAGAAGCGGGGATTGCTGTGTGGAAGTAGACCAGGGAATTGTATTGTGTTTTGTGGCTAAAAGGTCAGCCATCTTAGCTGATACTATTAGGGTCCCTGGGCTGGAGCCTGGAATAGAGGGCGGGCCTGGGTTCCCCACTTTCTACCTCCTCTAATTAATCACCGAGACTGGGAGACAACAGAGTCTGTGCCAGGAAGGATAGCTTCTCCTCGCTGGCTTATGATGAAAATGGCTCAATAGGCTGTGACCTTATCTCTAGAGAGAGAAGGGCTACATGGAGGGTCACAGTGAGCCGCTGAGGCTAGTGAAATCCGACAGGAAAAGCAGGATCCACGAAGATAAGGACAGAACTTTGTCACAGCAGATAATAGTCATATTGCTTTATAGCACTATTGGAAGATACTACGGTGGTGAAGGCAGCATACCTATATCATCAAAATGGTTCAGTTGTGGAATGAAATCAGCTCATGGATGAAGAACAGTTGGGCTGGCTCATGGATGAAGAACAGTTGGCTGGTCCTATATCTGAGCAAGAGAGCTGATGGGCAGAGGGAAGTATTTAAAGGAGTTTGCAGCCATGTCGCAGTCTCCTTTGACTGAACACACACATCCATGAGTAACGCTTTCTATCATCTTCAGCTGGCTAGATGATTCCATGCCACTGTGATGGATGAAGACCTGGCCTCAGTTATTTATGACTTCGTCACCTCTTGGCTGGACTACAATAATACAATATACTGGACATGAAGCCTTAATCACTCAGGGAACTCCAACTAGTGTACAGTGCTCAGTGCAACTCCTCAGCAATGCAGCCTACTGTGAGCACATCAGATTTGTTCTCTGTTCCCTACATTAACTTTTCTTAGAATTTTGAACCCAGTTTAAGATCTTTGTCCTTATCATCAAAGTGGGTCCAGGATATCTAAAAGACCATATAAGGCTCTGTGTCAGCAATTGTGGTCAACAACTGAACTCCCATGGCACAATGGCACCCTCTATATTAAGGCCAGGTTTATACCTAAAATTTAAGTTTACCTAGATACATCACTTGGGAGCTTGAAAAATTCACATATCTGAGTGAAGCAATTCAGCTAACTTAAGCACTGCCATGTTGATGGAGAGGTTGATTAGCTACAATGATGGCAAAAAATTCCTTCTATTGCTGCAGAAAGCAACACTGTAGCACCTGTAGCATAGGCACAGCCTAACAATAAATCTCATCTGTGCAGTACACAGAACTTTCTCTAGGGACAGTCTGAGAACATGGAATGAAATCCCCCCAGGAAGTAAGGACCACCAAAAGCCTCATCACCTTCTGCTCCAAGTGCAAGATGCATTTTTTGACCTTACCTTCCCTAACATAATCACATAGCAACAAGTATGTTTATATTTTTTAAAAAAACAAAATAAAAAATGAAACTGTACTGTACATACATCTCCACCCAGGAAAAGAACGAGAGAACAAACAATAAGTGACAGCTCTGTAGTCACATCACCTAATGCACTACAGTCTCAGATAGTTTGATGATGGGCAAAGTATAACAACTTACATAGAGGGGAATGAGAACCAGGCTACAGTATAAGTCTAAAGTACAGGATTTAGTACAGAGAGTTGTGTTTTCTGATTAAAAGTTTTCCTTTTCTTTTTTGTTTGTTTCTCTTCTAAAGAACTTAAGTAATTTTAATGGGAGGAAAAGCCTTGGGATCCCATATCTCTGCCCTTTTCTGTTCATCTTAATCCAGGTTCCTCATTCACCATCTCCTTCAATCCTTGCCTTCAGAAATCAATCCACTGTAGGTATCACAAACACATTTACAATTTAATTGCCTACTGTGGAGGCTTATTTTGTATGTTTGTTACCCTTTGTGTGAAATAGTTCTGTTCAAATTCCCTATTTATTCTTAGTTTCATTGTAATTAACTTTGTATTGAATTCTTCACAAAAATCAAAGTGCAATATACACTCAGTGTTGTCGTACTGCATGGAGCATTCCAGATTGGGAGCAGTTGGTAGATAAAGGATAAAGCGTGTGTCTCTAAAATGTGTTCTATTAGCTTTATCAATCCCTTCCATAATACTTGAAAAAATTCTCATCTCAGTAGCTATTCACATTATCACTTCAGTGTTTATTTACAATTCAGATAGTCCAAAATGAACTCCAATGGCTATAAGAAGGGACAATGCTGCAATAAAGAAGTCTATTATTAAGAAAAATAAACAAAGACTGTCAAGAACCTGTGACAGTCTAACATTGTAAAAACTCTATATATTTGGGTTTAAAAGGTGAGGTGAATATATAAGTAATTTTCTTCTTTTGACAAATACAAGTTTTCAATAGTTTTCCAGGTTTTGCAAAAATGTATGCACCATCTGAATTACCTGTTTGGTTCGTTAATGTTTTATGTTGTAAATTCAAATTCAGCTTAAGTGGTTACACTTCCCAATGACTGCAATAGGAGCATGACAGTTTATATTTGGCTGAATTTGTTCCTTTTTTGTACCTTCCTGAATGGAGAGTAAACCACAGGACACGGTAAGTGGCATGACGCTGTCTCCTTTGTGAACCTAGTAGGATTCATTTTAAAATCATTCATTATTGGTTCCGGTCATATCAAATTGCCACATTCCCTTATTCTACGCTCACACTGACATTTTTTTTATATATATATATATGAATTAACATTTTCTCTGTCATTTCATTAAGTTGAATACATGTTATAGGATCAACAAGCTATGATCCAGGGACAATGGAAATTGTACTACATTAGCAGTAGGATAGGTGTGCCATGGTTACAGGGCTAGTTTCACCTCTGACCCTCATCTCTCTGAGTATATCCAAGGTGTCAGGCCTCATGTCAGTACCTATTTTGGGGGTGTAATTATGAATTGTTCCTCTTTCCGGCCAGGGATTAGTCCTGGGTCTGATATTATTCAATATTTTCATTAATGACTTGAATAATGGAGTAGAGAGTATGCTTATAAAACTAGCAGATGAGATCAACCTGAGAGGGGTTGCAAATACTTTGGAGGACAGGTTTAAAATTCAAAATGACCTTAACAAATTGGATAAATGGTCTGAATTCAACAAGATGAAATTCAATAAAGACATGTGCAAAGTACTTTATTTAGGAAGGAAAAAATCAAATCCACAACTACACAATGAGGAGTAACTGCCTACTTGGTAGTATGACTGAACAGGATTTGGGGTAATATTATACCACAAACTAGAATGGTAGTTAAACTCTGGAATAGGCTTTCAAGGAAGATTGTGTAATCCCCATCCTTAGAAGCTTTTAAAGACAAGTTGGACAAACACCTCTCAAGGGTTGTCTAGGTTTATTTGATCCTGCCACAGCACAGAGGACTAGACTTGACTTCTCAAGATGCCTTCTAGCTCTACATTTCTATGGTTCCATATCACTTATTCAGACACCTATTTGAAATCTTTTCTGTCTCTCTCAATAAAGACCTATCTTCCACAAAGTCACAGACTATCAATTAGACTAATGCTCACCTAATTAATCTGAAATCTAACAAAAAAGGGATGCCATGAGTGTGTGTGAGAGAGAAAAAGTTGATGACAGATACTGGTATGAATCTTATTTTTAATGATTCTGGGGAATAGAAAGGTGGGAAGGAGAAAGGTAATTCAAAGTTAAATCAGAGAAGTATGTTCCCTCGTACTCTGCTGCTCCATCCAGTTGCACTGAAATATTGTCAAAACCACTAAAAATCTATTTTTCTTTTCTCTCCCACCTTCTTTATTAAAATAAACTGATATAAAAACTAAAAACTTCTGTAGAGACAAAGCAAAATCACAAAGGACCAATGGAGGACCTAAGCCTCCTTTTAATTCCAGCCAATAACAAATCTTCCAGCTGGTAATGAACAGAGTTAAATTATCTTCTAGAACATATACACCCATGGTCCTGAATAATGCAAAACCTGCCTCATAGCTATGTTGTGATTATGGACACACCTCTGAAACTACATTATGACATTTACTGGTCTCCTTTGCAGTTGTATCAAATAGAGCTGAGAAACTGATTTTTTTCTGGAGGTGTGAAACCAAAGTTAGGAAAAAACCCACACCCAAATTTGTTTTCAAATGTGAGCTTATCCATAAATATACACAGATATACATATTATTTATAGTCACAAACTTAATTTTGTGGATATACTTCCCAGTCACATTTAGGGCCAGGTTACCTTATACCTTTAAGACCTATCCCAGTTGCAATAAGAGTACAGAGGGGAACCACTGCAGTGGATGCTTCTGGAGAAACTGTGATGTGAAGAGAGCCCATGTTACAACTTTTTTAGTCTATGACTCCTACCTCTCATTCAAGCCTCCCTGCCCTTATCCGAACAAGTGCAAGGATCGGGTTTGCGACTAGTCTCTGCACTGTACTGCACATGTTGTAGGGCATGAGTAAAAATAATCCCTTAGAGAGAAATACCAATTCAAACGTCAAAGTCCCAATATAAAACAGGATAGATGATGGTCTTGTGATTAAGGCATTGGACTGCGACTCAGGATATCTAGGTTACTAGGATACTGATTCTGCTAAAGGTGTCTAATGTGAGTTTGGCGAGTCACTTAATTTCTGTTAGGACCAAGATGTGGAGCTTAGGCAAGAGAAGGGCTCCTGGATATGGCCAATGTGACAGGTTCTCAGTATCAGTTCCTTTACCATGACCTAAAATATATGGTGGCCAGATGCCCTAATTTTTTAGGGACAGTCTAAATATTCAGGGCTTTGTCTTTTTTCTCCCCATCCCAATTTTTCACACTTGCTATCTGTTAACCCTATCTTTCTCAATAACAGCAGACACAGGCCCCAAACATCAGCCCGCAATGCTTAATGCAAAATCAGTATGAGTAAAACACCGTGTCATTATGTGGTCCTATAATCCAGGAAGGAATCCAGATATGCACATTGATATTACTAGCTCTAATAGAAAGTTCAAAATTCTGATCAGAATGTGCTGCTGGTTTGTTTGCAGGACTTGGGTGGGGACAGGGTGGAATCATTTTAAAGCGGCTCCCCTCATTCCTTCCTGAGACATCCAAAAGGATTATTTAGGCCATTTGCTTTTTTTTCTGGGTGATACTTTGTGGCTGCACTGTTTCATCTATATGACAATATTCTGTTCTGTATTGCCTGTTCATCAAACCCAGTCAGAACTGCTTTCCTTTTCTTCTCCACTTTGCCAAAGACACAGACCAGGATGAAAGCCAGCTGGCTTATGCTCAACCCAGTTAAAATGGGCATGATGCTTGTTGGCAGGAGTAAGCATCTGAGGAACTGGCAAAGGTTATGGCTGCTCTCTCGGGTAAGAGCATCTGCTTAGCTATTCTCGAAGTGGCTTGCAATCTCAGGGTGTAATCTCAAACTGACTGCTGCTTCTGAATTCCAAGACAGCAGCAGCAGCAGCCAGCCAAAGCCTATATATCATCTTCAGCTAGCCAAGAAACTGTATAATTTCCTTTGAGATGCAGACCCCACCATGGTTATCCATTCCTTTGTCGCCTTGCAGGCTATATGGTGTACCCTTCAAGGCCACTTAGAAGCTTCTGTTCACCCCTCTTCTGAAAAGAGTAGAACATTACATCAGTGTCCCAAATTCTGATTGGTTATCAGTTTACTACCATGTCCTCGTTGCTACATATTAGATACAGACTATGTTAAAAGATTATTAAAGTTGCAAAGATGAGCACTCAGGAGTTAGGAAATGCAAGAATATGGCTGCCTATGTAATCATAATTTGGTCTCCTTGTGTATGGATTTTGATACAGTCTTTAATTACACAGTCTCAAACTATTTTTTCCACATGACCCTGCCTCAGTCAAGTGTACAGTAGGGATAATGTTCACTTACTGAGTAGCTAGTCAATATTTTGTTTTTTCCTCATTCTTTAATGTGTGTCCCCAGGCCTTATTTACCATAGCTATTCATACCCTGCTCTGAAGACAGAATTATTAACTTCCTCTTTGGGCTTTTCTATGGTGCTTATTGTTATAGAATTGTGAATACTAAAACTATAACAGGGTTAAAAAAAGAATTAAATAAATTCATGAAGGATAGGTCCTTTGATGGCTGATGGCCAAGGTGGTCAGAGATGCATACCCACGCTCTTGGTGTTCCTAAACCTATAATTGCCAGAAGTTGGTAGTGGATAACACAGGATGGATCACTCTCAATAGTTGCCCTGTTCTTTTCATTCCCTCTGAAGCATCTGGCACTGTCCACTGTCAGAAGACAGGATACTGGGCTACATGGGTCATTGGCCTGACCCAGTATGGCTGTTCTTATGTTACTCCCCCAGCCTCCCTTGCAATGCCACAAACCCACCTCTTGCCCCCTCTCCATTTTGACTCAGATGGTTTCTTCTTGCACGCTGCCTGTGTGCAAGAAGGAGGTGACAGAAAGGCTATTTTCTCAGTTCCAGACCTGACCCAGAATAGCCAGAAACAGGCGTTACCAGAAAAGGCTGGCTGTGGCCCTGGGCTGGAGAAAGCACACTTGGTTACTCTGTCAGGATGTTCATGTGCAGTGCTCTCACACACTGGAGCTGTGAAAGGCTCGACCATCCTCCATGAGTTTTTGGAGATTATTGATAATTTTGAAGATTTAAGCTCTAGCAAGTCTCTACTGAACATGGGCAAACAGCCATTCTTTTCAAATGCTTATAACAACTAAATTTGGTCAGACTTATAAGTGGATGGCAAAAGGCACATTCCATGATGCGAAGTCCAGCCTTTTTAAAACGTAAATCACTTCACTGAAGCAAAGTGACACGACAGCTGTCAGGATTGCCTCCCCACTCTGAACTCTAGGGTACAGATGTGGGGACCCGCATGAAAAAAGAAATAACCCCCGAAGCTTATTTTACCAGCTTGGGTTAAAATGTTTTTCCACAGAACACAAACTTCTCCTGTGTCTGGACCTGGTATGCTGCCACCATCAAGTGAGAATGTCTCAAAAAACTTTTGGACATAGGCCACTTGAAGCCCCTCTTTCTCTTTCCACAAAACCCCAAAACTTATTCCCTCCCTGGGAAGCTTGAGAGAAAAGCCTTGCCTGATCCTGCGAGACGTGCCCGATCCAAAACCAGGATCTTACACAATGGGAAACAAGCAGTCAGATTCTTAAAAGAAAGATTTTAATAGAAAAAAAAAGAAAGGAATAAATCCCTTATAACCATCAATAGAACAGCATCTACCATAATCAACAAAAGGATTCAGAAACCAAACCTCTCCCCCGAGGCAACTTTCTCCCACTGTTGATATCTCTGCTGAATCTTACAATATCAAGAAGCACCCAGCCAACACTCACCACTGAGAACCCTCCAAGTGATAAAAAGAAGGTAAACTTACTGACTACCTTACTTGATAGAAACCTTATAGTTACAGTGAAAGAAATAGGTGTGGTTCATCCCATAGCTGAGTTGAACAGAGAGAGACCCAGAAAGAAATGAAACTCATAATCCTTTGTCTCCTGAGGAATTTCTCATTGGTCAGCTGTCCACTTTTCAGGTTACCTTTAGCTTAACTCCTTACAGGTAAACACTAATACTAGGCTACTTTATACTTATGACAACAGCATTTGAAAGAAAAGGCCTCAAGATTTTTTTAACATGGGGAAAAAAAAAACCCACATTTCCCCCAACCCTTGTTCTTGGAACCCCAGCATGGGAAATTTCAGCCTGAACAGTTAAAATCAGGAAAAGGTTTAAGCAACTGAAAACAGGGTGTTATAAAAGAAATGAGAATAATTGACCCTTCTGTTATTCTGGCCAGCTCTCTCTTTGGGAGAAGGCTTCTGCAGCACCTTTCTTCTGGGGTTCTTAGAGTAGGATTCTTTCCCTAACCTGTCAGACCCCTTTTGATCTCTCTGGCTCCCTTTTAAGCTCCAATTCTATTAGAAGCATGCTCTGCAGGTGTGGCTGGGGAGGGTCACCTGGGCCCAGAGTTGCTTTTTAAACCCTTCAGTTCCAATGTGAGGTACCCCATCACACTCCTTATGTAGGGCACTTTGAAATTAAAATGTAGTGTTTAACTGCACAAAATTACTAGCTATATTTTTCTGATGTGGTAACTAAAAAACACTGTTTCAGTGACTTAGCTGTGAGGCATTTTGGGTTGGAGGCTAGCTGTAGAACCAACAGAACTACATTCTTCTCTTGGTCTGAAGCTTAATTTGGTTTTATCAGGACTGGAAGTAAACAGAGGGCCATGCTGAAGATATATTCTTGATGAAACACAAATCTTCTCAGGTGTGCTTGGAATGAGATAGGACTCAGTAGAAGCCATTATAAGCCCCAACACTACAAACAGATGCCCTAGTATGGACTCCTTCTATGCAGTTTCCTTGAGAGACCTAGTCTTAGGTTAGGGCTATACTACAGAACTTATAGCAACTATAGCTGTAGCAATGCTAGTGCAGATGTTCTAAGCAGATGGGAGAGAGCTCTCCCTCCAACTTCATTACTTCAGCCCCCACAAGCAGCAGCAGCAGCTATGTCAGCATAGGAAGTTCTCCTGCCAACAGCTCTGTCTTCACCAGTACTTAGGTCAGTGTAACTTGTGACACCCCTGAGCGACATAATTTATAGTTTGTACATAGCCTGAAGCTCCTGCAGGTTTCCCTGGAGCATGAATGATCTTCAGTTAGCACACCTATTTGTAGTATGTGGTCCATATTTTGGCCAGTTCTGCTCACACCTTTAATGACCAGATTCACAGTCTCTATCATAAAATTTTTAAAATAACTACATCTTCATAGTGGGATAAGGGGAGAGGAAAACAAGAAGAAAAAGATGTACACATGCAGAAAAAAAACAGTGAAATTTCAAACACAAACAATTTTGTTTAAAAAATCAGTTACGGTTACATGGTGACAACAGTGTTATTACCTATCACATCAGATACAGTAATGTGAAAGTAAGTAAAGTAAATTAAGGACATAAACAATCTTACATTGTTCACTCAATTAGCAAACCAATTACTCTTCTTCAAGTATAATGAAAGGTATATCTCATCACAGTCCCCCTAACTTGGTCTCACAATAAATATGTACACATACATTTTACCTGAAATAAATAATATTTTCCTATTAATCTACCCACAGAACATTATTGTCAATAAACAATTAGAAATGCTTTATTAAAATATTCTATGACATTGTAAAATTATATTCTATGTATATATTTAGACAATGAAATCTACAAAATCCTCCAACACATTAAAAAATAATAAAAATAATTCATAGGTCAGTGTTAAGGTAACTGTACTAGGATGAATTTCCTCAGCATGCAGCTTGTGGGAAATAAGTGCAGAATGTTTTTAGTGGCCTGCCACCAGTGTTTATTGCTGGAAGCTTCCGAATGTAGCCACTTTCCCTGTTCAGGCTGTTTAAATGCTGTAGAATTCTAAAACTTGCTTTTGATAGTCTGTTGGCAGGGACAGTATGTCCTATTTTTGATTCTCTCAGAAGATTCAGTACAGCTGCTAAGGTGTGAGATAGTGGTGGAAAAGGTGGTGTATATTTTTTCTATTTTGGGGAAAATTTTGGAGGAGCAAACTGATCTAAAATATAAAATGTGTGCCCAGATACTCAATTATGGGTGCCTTGAAAAAGTCTTCACTACTACTACTATACTGAGGTGAAGAAAGCGGATTTGTGGACCAATAGTAAGTAAAATGATTAACTATCTAACACATCACACTGGGCAATTTTTCAGTTTGTCAGACCTCCCCAGCTGAACCTGTTAAGCAAGGAGTTTTGAGAAGCATGGAACTCTGTCAGTTAAATATGGTGTTTTTGCCCCCCCCCCAAGAAAAAAATACCTCTCTGCTGTCAGCCTATTACAAGAGTTGAAACAAGAGCTTAGTAGCTGCTGTGAACCCCACAACAGTAGTGTTAAACTATTATGTCCAATAAAAGGGACACTGCTTAAAGCAGCTTCCTTCATTTTAAAGAGGATACTGAAAATATACTGAGTGGCATTTGGTGACAGGGGAGCAGGAACAATTTTTACAGTGCGGGGGCTGAGACTCACTGAATCAAACTGCAAACCCTGTATGTAATGGAAACCATTTCAAGCCAGGAGTTGTGGAGGAACCCCTAGTTCCAGCACCTATGCTTGGTGAGCATTTTCCTCATTTTCTGTCACAAAAATACAAGCCACATTTCAGAAAGGAAAAAAAATATTGTTCAAAATATGTGTTTGAGTAGGAAATTTCAACAAAATTGAACTTAAAAAATGACAGAGGATATGGGAACAACAAGAAACTATATATATATTAACCTAAACCAAAGCTCACTGAAGTCAGTAGAAATCTTCCATTGACTTCTATGGGATCTGGAGCAGGATGTGTGTTAAGAACTACGAGATCACTGTAATAGATATTCTCACCTCCACCTACTGGAAAAATGTTATTTTAGTCTCCACTTGCCTCTTTTATTTTAGCCTCCACTTGCCTCTTTTATTTTAGCCTCCACATGACTCTTTAAAATTCAGGAACATGAATTACTCAGAGATGTGTGTATTATCTTGTTGCAGCCACCTTTCAAGCCCAGAATCTTCACCTTATCATTTGCACATCCACCCACCAATCAATTGAATTTGAAAGCAAATGAAGATATTTCTTCAATAATACTTTTAAAAGCTGCCCTAAGACTTCAGCATTAAGTGTATATGTTGGAAACAAGTCTCATGGGTAGAATTGTGATGATACTTTCACCTCTTATAGACACACATAGCTAGAGGCAAACTGCTAAAGATCATATCCTCCTCAGCATTTTTGTGCAGCCAAATCCACCTCACAAAATACAATAAAAAAAATCAGATTTAAAAAGAAAGTTGAAACTAGGTCAGTAAGCAAAAGATTTTTAAAAAATCCTGTTAATTCCAGAAAGATTCAGATCAGTTGGACTGATCATAGTCAATCATACCAAAATAGGACAGAACAAAGTAAAATGCAGTTGGAAAATAACAATAATCATACTTTGCCCTTCATCTGATGATCAGAAAACACTTTGCAAATATTAATATATATAACTTCAAAACAGCCCCCAGTGGAGCTGAATACTCTTACAGATGAGTAAATTTAGGCACAGAGGAAATGATTGCAGTTCTAGGAATAAAATATTGGAGGAGTTGACTTCCAGTCCCCAGCTTTCAACTTTAGACACTATTTCTTCACTCTGGAACAGTGCAAGAATATTTATACAGGCCCACACAGAGCATTGCAAGAATATTTATACAGGCAGAGGCAGACTAAGGTTTCATGGGGCTCTGGGACAGGACAAATGGGAGCCCCTCTCCACTTTTTCAGCCTGCAGTCCCTCCACCCACCCACGCTCCTCCCAGGGAGCAGGATCAGGATTTGGGGGTTTGCCCAACTCCACCCTACTAGTGTTCCTGCCCAAGAGAAGGGTCAAGGTGCAGGGGCATCCTAAGCCATGTCTGCGGCAAGAACTCTGAAAGGGCTGGCAGCATGGAGCAAGCCCTTATGCCCTGACTCCATTCTCCAACAGGAGCGCTGAGTGAGCTGGCAGAGCAGGTTGTGGCATGGAGGTACCCATTTTTCCGGGTGCCCCCAATTAGTCAGGGGCATAAGCCTCATTGACCCAGTAGCTAATCCACCTTTGTATTCAGAATGGGGACGGACTCTCAGAAAGGTACTGAACATTCATTTTGCTAGTGTGGAATATAAGAATCTGGCTGAAGCCGAGCTTTGAAAAAACAGTGTTACTCTCTACCTGAGCTGCTTTGACCATCCTGTCTGCACTTATACCTTATCTTCACTGCTGCAAATGGCATTGTGACAAACAGAAGAATCCTAGTTAGTGCAGCTAGTGCTAATTTATCTTCTTTCAAACAAACAAACAAACAAAAACAACAAAAAGCCCCAAACATACACCCTGGAAATCTTCCCAGATTATACATCTGTCTCTCTAATTTACACTTTAGAGGATGAAGCCAAACAGCAATGCCATCAGAAGGATTTGTGAATTATTCTTTCCACTACAACTCTCCCTGATTTCCCTCCTTGGCTTATCCTCGAAAAACAAAGCATAAACTGAAACAAAAGTTGGATGGCTATCTAGATGTACACTGCTACACAATCTACATTATATGTGCCACTTTTAATAAACACCATATTCCAGTTAGTTTACTTAGGTTTGTCTGGTAGGACAAACTAAAGAATTAGTCTGCAGTACAGTACAGCATTTTTTCTCCTTAACCCATAGATATGATAGTAATGGTTCTGAATTATAAATTAGATTTTTAGTACATTCATTCTCCTCCACCCTGCAGTAAGTGTTTTGGGAACACTTTCTGCACTTCTTTGGACACTAAACTATGTTGATGACTACCTGATGGGACACTGTATCAGCACATATAAAATGAAGTTAGGAGGAAAATGACATCACAGCAAACCTCAAACTCCTTGTTCTGGGGTGGAGAGGAATAGTTGCAGTAATTTATCAAGAAGAATTTCTAAAGACTAGGACTAAACAACATTTTGACAGTATTATCTGGATATAAATCTATGTCAAAGTCCAATCCTTCAAACACTCATATGAATACTTCCAATGGCATCACTCACATGTGTAAGGATATTCAAAATTAGAATCAGTCTCCAAATGAGAGTCTCAAAGAATCATCATGTACTATTCTGTGATAACGCAGTTGAAGTTTTGAACACTGAAGCAACAAGCTTTTAATTAAGGTAAAGTTAATTGCTAGTTTTAAAGTACACCTGCTACTCAAGTATTTGATATATCCCAAGTGGCAGAGACATTTGTTCATAGTTTGGTACATCTCCAGTGACATCTGCTATCTCATCCAATTGTACATTTTAAGAAAGACTTACAGAAACTGAGACAATTTAGTAAAAGATTTGGGGCATATACGGAACATACAATGAATTACTGGATTGCTAGACATATGCTATATTACTAGCACACACAAGACTTTAATCAGTAAGGCAGGTTTGGCTACTTTCCCCATCATAACCTGATTTCCACTCCAACCCACATTCCAAACAAAATAAAAATACATGTACTTAACAAATAAATAGATCTCATGATTGATCACCACTGTATTATTGCTCCACTAACTTTTCCAATACTTTAGTTTATTGCCTTCCCTTGCTGTCTAATATCTAATATACAGTGGATGTGTTTAAAAGAAGATTATTCTGGGCGTAGAGTTATTACCAGTTCCAGACACATTCCTTGGACTTCAAGTGGGGAATAGCCCTGGAACCTGTGACATCTTCTAAAACTGGAATGGATTTTTTCAAAAAATACCCCACCATAGGGTCAGATCCTGAAATCATTAGTATGAGCACAAAGGGTTTTCTTGCATAGAAAAGTTGACTGATCAGTGCCTTAAGACAGTATAATCTTCAAGGGAGAGGTATAAGATTTTTAGTTCTACAAATGGCCATGCACACACAAGGCATTATATATATAAAGTTCAATACAAGTGGGAAATGGGCAAAACATTTTTAGATCTTACAAAAATGCTTTGAATTTAAATTTAAAAATACTTATCTTCCTGTACTTAGATAACAGAAGCTGGAGCAATCACAGCTGTAAGCCAAATGTTAATGAGCTTCATCATAAATAACAATATAAAGAAGTTACTTACGCCTGTCGGTCCCTGTACATCTTGTTAACCTTTTCCCATTGGAAATTAAGCTGAGTCAGCTTTTCCTGTATCTTTGCGGCTTCCCCAGGTGTGGCACTTTGCAAAGATGCTGTCTTCTTGCTGCGAATAACCTCAATCTGACCTGAGAATCTCCCCAGGCTATCTTTAACTTTCTGCAACATCAAAATTTTAGAAGAAAAAAATGAAACATCAGCTGTTGCTAAAAAGCAAATAAACAAAACAAAAACACTGTAATAACCTTCTCAATGACAACAGTTCTACAATACTTAAGCAATAATGATTGAGGCACAAGTCATTTCCTGTGGAATTAATAACTAGTGGAGAGAACTGATGGCTTGAGATGAAGCAGAGGGCCATTAAATAGAGCTAGTCATTAATTCCACAGGAAATAACATGTTAAGGTTACTACTACTTTAACCCAGTTTATTTATAAGGAAATAGAACAAAAACCTCTTTTAACTTAAATTGCACATCCTTTCAAGAACACCACCTGGTTAATCAAGTTTGCTTAGAAATGATCCTAGTCATGCTCATTCATTTTCTGGAGGGACTTTTAACTACTTAACTGCTGCTGCATGTCTCTGTTCAGTACACATGCCACAGATATTAATGAAGTAGCCTGAAATAATTAGTACATTGAGTACCACTGACACTCAGTTTTGCTGAATGGGCCATTTATGTTCACAAGATAAGGTTGGCCATGCTAGATCAGGAATTTGAACCATATAATCTAATTCTTTGCCCACCAAAATGGGTAGTTCTTCATGTTTCAGAGGAAGGTAAAATCTTCCATATTGCACCAAGCTCTAGAATGGTGTGCACTGGGGGACTGAAAGAGAAGAGGATAGAATTGTTTCCTGACCCTTAAAGCATATTTAAAATTGCCTTATCATCTTAAGCTTTCAAAACTCCAGATGTTGTGAGTGGTCGTGAAATTATCCATCCAGTCACTCCATTAAATCTCCTGTGACAGAGAATTATGTGGATTGACTATACACTGTATGAAGTTATATATAAATAGTATTTTTATTTCTATTCTGCCTTTCATCCAAGAATCCCAAAGCACATTGCAAGTGTCAGTGAATGTAGCTTCACAACCTCTAACCTCTCTTCCCCTCTGTGGTCCATTCCCTTCCTTTCCCTCTTTGAAGTCCTCCTCTGGTGCTGCTTCTCATATCAAAAAGGTTTCCTATTCCTCTCTTTCTGGCCTTCCACAAGGTGTTTCACATCTGCTTTGGATGGGTGCTCCCCCTAGTAAGAGTTAACGTAAGTCCCCCTACTTCTGCCACCACATTGCCAGATGCCTGTAGGTGAAACAGTCTATTGTGATACCCTTCCAGTGGCCTGCGGCCAGAGAAAACTTGTGGTAGTGATAGTATTGTCAATTGCAGCCCAAGCAGCCTACTCGCAGGCATAAATAAATAAATAACATAAGAGGTTCTAGCAGACTCAGACTTTGAGGATTCCTGGGTGTTTGTGATGAGGACCATGAATAATTTATCCCCAGTGTATCACCTTGACTCAAAATTTGTCTACTGATCATGCACAAATATTTATAGAATACTATTGAAAAGCCAATAATTCTGCTTCATTGTTGGTTCATTGTAAATTCTGGGATGCCTGGGAATGTCTCTTTCAGTTTCTCTACTTAGATCTTTAAATATTCCTGACAGTCATACTTCCTCAGTGTGTCCAAAGTCTCAGTAGGGAAGCTGAAGGAGGGACAGAACATTACAATAGGTTAAACCCCAATAGAGTACAGGAAATAAAAATTAACCTCCACATCTTAATTCTTAAAAACCCAATAATGTCCAAGGATAAACTTCTACAAGCCAATCAGGATCTGTAATGACAGAGGCAAGATGGAGGGGATATAGAAGAGGGGTCATCCCAAATATCCGTAATGAGATACGGGTTCTTCTCTGCAAGGCCCCTTTCAAATGTTCATTAGGGAAAACTAGAACACTACGTCAGGAACTTTATTTGATTCTGGGGAGTATCAAATATCTGTCTCCTCTTGACAAGTGACCGGGAAGGACATAATTAATATTTAGGAGAAAGAAATGGGGTGATTTTTTGAACACCTCCCTCCTCCCGTCCTATTCCTGAAAAGGCCTAAAACACTTAGACTCATAGACCTAAAGGTCAGAAGGGACCATTATGATCTAGTCTGACCTCCTGCACAACGCAGGCCACAGAATCTCACCCATCCACTCCTATACTAAACCCTTAACCTATGTCTGAGCTATTGAGGTTCTTAAATAATGGTTTAAAGACTTCAAGGTGCAGAGAATCCTCCAGCAAGTGACCCATGCACCACGCTGCAGAGGAAGGCGAAAAAGCTGCAGGGCCTCTGCCAATCTGCCCTGGAGGAAAATTCCTTCCCAACCCCAAATATGGCAATCAGCTAAACCCTGAGCATGTGGGCAAGACCCACCAGTCAGACACCCAGGAAAGAATTCTCTGTAGTAACTCAGATCCCACCCCATTTAACATCCCATCATAGGCCATTGGACATATTTACCGCTAATGGTCAAAGATCAATTAATTGCCAAAATTAGGCTATCCCATCATACCACCTCCTCCATAAACTCATCGAGCTTAGTCTTGAAGCCAGATAGGTCTTTTGCCCCCACTGCTCCCCTAAGAATGCTGTTCCTGAACTTCAGTCCTTTAATGGTTAGAAACCTTCATCTAATTTCCAGTCTAAACTTCCTGCTGACCAGGAAGTTCTTGAGTCTACATTGGTACTGAGCTTAAATAATATCCATTTGTTCTTGAGTCTACATTGGTACTAAGCTTAAATAATTCCTCTTCCTCCCTGTATTTATCTCTCTGATATATTTATAGAGAGCAATCATATCTCCTCTCAGCCTTCTTTTGTCTAGGTTAAACAAGCCAAGCTCTTTGAGTCTCCTTTCATAAGACTAGATTTCCATTCCTCGGATCATCCTGATAGCCATTCTCTGTACCTGTTCCAGTTTGAATTCTATTAAATTTCATCCTATTAGTGTTACTCCAGTTTACAAGGTCATCCAGATCTACCTGTATCATATCCCAGTCCTTCTCTGTATTGGCAATAAGACCTAGCTTTGGGTAATCTGCAAACTTTATTAGCACATTACCACTTTTCATGCCAAGATCAATAATAAAAAGATTAAATAAGATTGGTCCCAAAACCAATCCCTAATGAACTCCACTAGTAACTTCCCTCCAGCCTGACAGTTCACCTTTCAGTATGACCTCCTGTAGTCTCCTCTTATGAAGGCATTAAAACATACTGTGGTTCAACCTGCCATATTTTTCTCCCTTTTAGCTCTGCCATTTTTTTTTTTAACATGAATTGGTTGGGAAAATCCAATGCAAAGTAGAAGGTGTGCTAGTGACTCCAGCATAAAATTTACTTTAAAAAAAACAACATGAAAATTTTCCCTTGTGGATTAATATGGAATGACTCTGATTACTAAAGAAAACTATTTCCTCAAGCAGCTGACTTCCTCTGGCACATCAGTCAATCTACTAAACAAGCATAATTCACAACTTTCTGTTCCTTTATCTTTACATCACATGGAAGGCTGCAAATATTAGTTTTCTACTGAATAACCCAAATGTAAAAAAAAAAATACTTCAGCATAAAATTATACATATTAGAGACCTACAAACAATTCACGAGACAAGGATGTGCACTATAAGCATTTAACAACTCTTCCTTCCTCACAAACACCTCAGTACTGTATGGCACACCATCCTCAGCACTATTCCAGGGCTAATATGCATGAATCGAACCTTTTCTTACATACTGTTTAGCCACACATTCTGTAGGCTGCTCAGAAGCAGGTCATACACTTCTATATCTTGTGGAGGACATCTCAGTTTTCAGTGCCACAAAAACACATATGTGGCGTGGTATGTTGTTTTTCATTTGTATCTCTAGTAGTTCTCTTTGGAAGTGTCTAACTGAATCAGATCAGTCTCTCTTATGAGGGTTGCCAAGATTCCTGCTTGACAGAGTCCACATTTGGTACTTCCTTTCTGCAACCTGTCCAACCTCTCTTTTCTCCTGCCAGTATTCCCTAGCCAACCGCTGTCTGCCCAGACTCTGCCCACATTGCTCTGCATCTCTGTTTCAATCTGTGACGGGACAGATCAGCCCTGCACTGGTACCGAGAGTTAACTCTTCCCTCCTAGCAAGAGCAGCCCCAACTCTGAGGCTCTGCTGGGCGTGCTCCAACTAGATATCAGATATAAAAGCCTCCAGAGCTGTTCAGTCAGGGCTGGCTGCCGAGGAGGAAGGATGCTCAACAGAGACTTCAGCCCAGGAGCCGCTGTAGCCCTTACCTAGGAGAGCATAAGAGCCAGATAGCATCAGGCCTCTGGTCCAAGTATCAGAAGCCCAGGGAGTGTCTGGTGCTGGGGAACCTAGAGACCCCAATGTCATATGGACTACTGCTGCCAAAGAACTGGTAGGAAGCGATCCAAGGAAGGTAAGGGAGTGCTACCTCCCACCATTATGGGATCCCCTGCTGACCCCATGGTGGTCTGCTCTGCCACTGGCAGGGCCCTGGGTTGGGGCCCAGTGGAATCGGGTGACCCCCCTATCAGGGGTCACCACCTCTTTGTGATGGCCCCAGTTACATGACCCCTGTTTTGCCTCTAAAGGTGGCAACCTGGACTGCGGCCACACTATCCCACTAGAGAAGGGGGAATTATATGGACTCTGGCCGTTGGGCCACACTGCTCTAGGGGCATATTCTCTGAACTCTGGCTACTTGGCCATGCTATCCCACTCAGGGAGAGGCAGTATACGAATCCTGAGCACTGCGCCACACTGTGCTGACTACTGGGGGTGAGGTGGTGGAAAAAGACATAGGCATAGAGGGGTAGGGTTACCACTCTCCCCCCGACGCAAGGGGCTGACAAGGTGCAAGACCTATCACATGTGGTGGAGAATGCAGGGCACCGAGCAGGACCTGATAGAAGGACCCACACTTACAGGATGGAGACCAAGGATCTCCTGAAATGACTGCTGGAAAACCAGAAGCAACAAGCTTCACAACAGCAACAGCAGTTGTAGCTGCTACAGCAACTGGCTACCCAACAGCAACTGCAAGCAGTCCAACAACAAGAATCACACCAATAGCTGATTCGGGAGTTGGCCGCCCAGGAGCAAGTAAATCAAGACTGGCTCTTCCAACAGGTGGAGGCCTTGCTGAAGATGGCATCAAATCCCTCTCACACACCAGCCAGAGAGGGGCCTAGGGATGGCCTTGCGGAACTACCAGTGCGTCTTACAAAGATGAGGCTTGGAGTTGAGCCTGAGGCCTTCTTAGTGAGTTTTGAATGGGTAGCTACTGCCACTCAGTGGCCCGCTGAACACTGGGCTACTATTCTAGCTCCATACTTAACAGGGCTGGCTCAGGCTGCTTATAGCAATCTTGATCCGCAAGAAGCGCTGCAATATGAGAAGGTTAAGCTGCCATCCTAGGCATCAACCCAGAGATGTACAAGGAGAGGCTCCACCAAGAGAAATATCCACTTGGGGCAGTAGCCCAGAGGGTCCGTGACCTCTGTTGGGGGGGCTAGAGACAGAGCACTGCATCTGCTGCCAAGCAGATGAGGCTGTGGCATTGAAACAGTTCCTTTGGATCCTGCGCACCAGGAGGAAGGAGTGGATACAGCGACATCGGCCGAAGACCCTCATGAAAGCTACATGGCAGTTGAGCAGGGGGAGCGGTGGGTCTTAAGCTCAGGATGGGGAGACCAACCCCCAGAGGGATCGATGCGTAAGACAGGAGGGAGAAGCCTCTGATTGCATGTGAGGCAGAGGGGGTCCCCGATGACCCTAGGACATGGGGTCCCTCAGGGGCACGCAGAATAGCCGGGGGAACTGAGTTTACCACAAAGCACCCCACCCGTGGAAGTGAACTGAGACTGATGCTATCAAGCTAGCTTGATATTGATAGAGATTTCCTGAATGAACAGAGAGGGGACCCTGGCCTCAGCCGTGCCTGGGAGCAGGTTATAAACTGGGACGGAGAGGCCCATCGTTGGCAACATGGGCCCCAAGGTCCCCATTTCAAGATACATGACTTGCTTTATCGGGTGGCCCAGGAGCTGGAGACGAGAGATGAGTTATGCCAATTGTTGGTCCTGTGGAGGTCCAAAGAGAACTACTCTGCCTGGCCTATGAAGTCCCCTGGGTAGGAGATTTGGGGAGAGAAAAGATCCTACTAAGGGTGGCCCAAAGGTTCTTCTGGCCCGGCTTACATCAAGAGGTTCAGGATTACTCTGCCTCTTGCCCAGAGTGCCAGAAGTCCAGTCCAAGGGGGATGCCAAGAGCCCCCCTGGTACCTTTACTAGTGACTGGCACTCCTTTCAAGCGGATTGGCCTCGACCAAGTGGGACCTCTCGAAAAGAGAAGCTCGGGCCATAAATATATCCTGGCTGTGGTTGACTATACAACTCGGTACCCTGAAGCATTATGAACAGCCACAGCCACAGTCATCGCCAATGAGCTCTTAGAGATATTTTCCTGTGGGGGTTTCCACAAGAGATATTACCCCATACCCTTCTGGACTCACCCCTTACCCTCCTGGAATATGAACTAGAGCCCTTGGCCAGCGAGTCTGAAGAGCCTGGATCCATAGCCATGGGGATCAGGGGACTAATGTGACCTCCAGGTTGATGGTAGAACTCTGCCAATTGTTGAACATTCATGCCCTCAAAACCTTGGTCTACTATCTCCAGATGGACAGGTTCCCTTAAAGGCTTTAAGGGACTACCCTACCCCTAAAACCAAAACACAAGTACAACAGTTCTTGCGAGTGGTGGGATATTATCGGTGGTTTGTCTCTAATTTTTCAACTCTGGCTGCCCCCCAACAGACCTTGTATTTCGGTATAATATTGTGCAATCAAGGCATACACCATGCCATAAGGAGTTATAATAAACAAATTGCCCAAGTAAGGGTCTTATCCTGCATACCCTTGTTCATATGAATAATTCCTATTCAGAGAGTTATCCCTGCTAAAGTCAATAAATATACTCATGTTAAGGATTTAAGGCATTTAAAATTTCTATTGTCCTTCTCTGAACCTTTTCTATTTCTTCTATATCTGAATAAAATTACAGTATCCAATTAAGGATGAACAATTGATTTAGGTACTGGTGTTATAATATTTTCAGTATTATTCTCTAACTCTACCATAATATAGAATAACATTATTTATGATTTGAACTACAGCTTCACTTGGAGAAAAGAGTTTAGTTAAACAGTCCATAATGATGACAGAAACTCATAAATGTTATGTGTAATTTAAGATATTCCTTCTGTTGTCTGTAGAGAGGTGTAACCCAGAATGCCTCCTTGTGGCCTGGGATGGCCCCACAGACACTCCACCTCAGTTTCCCTCTGTGTCTGAGAATCAACTTACAGTCAAAAAAAATAGAAAAAGAATATTTTAAACTCATTTAAAACAAAAATCTCCCTCTCTTGGGTTATAATTTATTCAAAATAGTTCATCATCCCAAAGCGAATCCCTCTTCACCTAGACATAGCTTCAGAGCTTCCACAGGCCTGCTTCTGTATTCCAGCTTCTGGCCAAACAGGAAATGAAATTCAAAAGTTCCTGGGGCTTTTCCTGTCTACCTGGCCAGTGCATCTGAGTTGAGAGTGCTGCGCAGAATGGTCACAATGGAGCACTGCGGGACAGCTCCTGGAGGCCAATAGCTTTGAAAGACATCCTCACTAACCCACAGTCGACCCAGAGATGTCAGTGCTAATCCCCTTGTTGGAGAGGAGTACAGAAATTGATTGTAAGAGCCCTTTAAGTCAACAAAAAAGCCTTCCACATGAGGATGGGTACAGGGTTATACCAATTTAACGCTTCTAAAGTCGACCTAAACTCGTAGTGTAGACCAGACCCTAGTAAGTCTGTCATAACCGAGACAGGTCCCCAGGACTGTTTAATTTACAGTGTAGGCCTCTCCAGCGCTTGGAAGAACCCAGGATTGGAAGGGCACAAAGCTGTCTTACAGCCATCTTATTTGCCACCTCTCCTCCTTTATTGTGAGTTCTGCTCTGTGCTTCTTGGAAATGTAGCACAGAATCTCACCTGTCACTCCATTTTTTCTTTCAGTTTTTAATATATAGCAGTTTTACCTTGATTTTGTGAGGATTTATTATTTGTCATAAACACTGCCAAAGCCTTTAAAAATAAAAATACATTATATTAATTGGTGGTTCTTTATTCATTAATATATGACTCCTTCAAAGAGCATTAATTGGCTTCGTTTATATAATCCGTGTTGCTCTACCACCAGCTTTATTATTCTATCTGAATGAATTTGTTCAGCTAGTTTAAGATATTCTGTGTCACTTTTGTAATAACACCCAGCATCTTTTCTAAAAACATGTAAAACATTGGATACCACTGACAGCTGGAATAATAATAATAATAATAATAATAATAATAATTAACATTTTGGCATCTAAATCACTTCAGAAAGAGACTAAGTCTAATTTAATAGTAAAAATGAAGCCAATAGTGAAAAAAGAACATACAGCAGAGAATTATTAATCAATTTTATACTATCTCATTGTATTTTTAAAAAACTTTTTAATTAAAAAGCAGACTCCAGATTTGGCTCTCAATTTCCATATCAAATGTGCTCTGATTACAATGAGAAAAAATGTTTTTCCCCCCCTCAATTGTGAGTCCTGCAAGCTCATCTAGGGAACTGAAAGTTAACATGGGTATTTAACTTGCCACATATCACCACTACCAAAAGACAAATTCTGCCCTCAGTGACATCTGCACAATACCATAACCTTCATTGGAGCTGCACAGGTGTAAATGAGGGGAATTTAGGGTACATCTATGCTTAAAATGCTAGAGAGGCCCCACTGCAATGCTTCGGCTGCACCACTGTCGCTCTTCAATGTACACACTACCTATGCAGACAGGAGGGTTTTCCCTTCTTCATTGAAGAATCTCACAGGATTTGTGCTAATAATTAAGATACAGCCCTCACTTGGCTTCTATGAGCTGCCCCTTTCCCCCGCTGGACTTGGAGAGGTGAGTAGACAGGCCTTCACTTTCCTGCTCTGCCTCTCTGGAGGCTTCTCTTTTATACCCAGGCCTGGACTGATTTAAGCACAAGACTTACCTGTCATGTGGCTACACTACATTTGCCCACCTAGGGAGAAGGCCTGAATGAGTCACAAATGAGGCTAGACCTGTTATCCTTCAGGAAACCAGTCACTCTGTGACAGTGCCATTTTTACATGGCATTAGTACAGTTGCGTATTATACTAACATATGCAAGCTTGTTTATGGCTTGTAGCAAACAATCTGTATTAGAGGTGGCTCCTTAGAGAGGAAGAATCTCAGAGTTCCCCAGAGTACAAGGGTGCTGCAGCCAGCCATTAGGATAATGGAGATTTATCCCTTTTTTGCACCCAATGAAGACTATCTTCTCTGATTTTTTAGGGGAAGAAGAGTTGCTTATGCCCCCAAGAGAACCAGCAGGGAGTAGTTCCCATGGTCAGGGAAAGGGAGGGAACTGTATTGGGAGAATAAAGGTGTGGAGAAGGCTACTTAAAGCCTCCACCATGGATGGTGATTTGACTCCTCTGATCCTGAAGACAATGACTTATATTTAACAGAGATGGGAAGCAGAAGTCGCAGTAGATCTGTTTTATGATGGTTTAAAGCAGGGGTCTCCAAACTACGGCCTGGGGGCTGGATCCAGCCCGCGGCATCAATTTGTCTAGCCTCCAGCTGAGCAGGCACCTGGAGAAGCCGCTGCTGACCCCCGCACCGGCACCCTCATGTGCGGAGGGGTGAGCGCCCCCACAGTGCGGCTGGAGGAGCAAAGGGGAGAGGTCGCGGCAGCAGCCGGAGGAGCAAAGGTGGGGGGCCACAGCAGAGGCTGGAGGAGCAAAGGGGTGGGGGTCGCAGTAGCAGCGTGGGTGGAAGAGCAAAGGGAGGGTGGGAGGTTTGCAGCAGTGGCCGGAGGAGCAAAGGGCGGGGCGCGCGGTAGCAGCCTATGAAGCCCCTTCAAAAATCCAATGTGGCCCTTATCTCAAAAAGTTTTGAGGCCCCTGGTTTAAAGGATGAAGAATATTTTCTTCTTTCCAGACAGTGCAGCAACTCTGTCTGAATACTACATACAACATGGGGATTTTGCTCTGCAGCATCTTGGTGGAACTCCAGTCCAGTTTAAGAAGATCTTTAGAAACCCAGGACTTTTCTGTTTAAGCCTTAGAAAATGGATAATTGTCATGAATACTGAAGTTGGGAGACATCAATGAGGTACAAAGGTGGCCATAATCTCCAACACTTCCAAATGTTACCAAGACCACACATCTAGAGAATTAAAGTACCAGCATCCTGAATTTAACTCCTCTATAACTAAGAGTACGCATGTGTGGCAGGGCAGGGGTAAAACCCCTAGAGTGCCCTGCCTCTGTACAGTAAACCCTGCTTGCAGGCAGGAGGCCCAGGCTCAGCGTCCCTCCCGCTTGGCTGGGGGAGGGGCTTTAGAAGTGGGCGGGCTTGTGCCCGCCCACATCCTGGGGTCTCAATATTGCAGGCAGGAGGCTCCAGGACAGGGGCTGGCCCTAGCTGCAAGAATGCAGAGTTAAAAGCCCTAGCTAGGGTTACTGCAGGGAGCTCAGCTGGGTTAAAAGGCCACAGCTGCAGCTGGGATCAGGAGGCAGTATAAAAACGCTGACTCATGGTCAGGAGATGGGGGAAGAAGGGCCTAGGCAGGGAGATGAAGGCTGAGATGCTCTCTTCAGGCTGTGAGAAAGGTACCTTAGGGGCCAACAGCCCAGAACTGTGGGGCCACTGTTGTGGGGGTGCACAGATGGTTTTACAAGGACACCTTTGTAAATAAAGGACATGTAGAGTGGCACTAAGACTGTGTGGAGGCCTTTGTGGAGACCAGAGAGGCCACAGGGGGCATGGACCCTGTGACACTGGGGGCTTGTCCGGGACCCTCCTAGCCATTGTGACTGGTGCCTGCTACAATGGAGGAGACCCTAAAATGGCTAGTGACCACCGTGCAGGAAATGCAACAGGCTCAGCAGATGGAAAGGCAGGCCTAGATGCAGTGGCAAGCAGAGCAGCAGATGGCACTCCAACACTTCATCCATGACCAGTCCACAGCCCAGCAACAGATCCTGAAGAGCATGATGAGTCTGCTGGTGGGGGATGGTGCCAGACCACCAGGCTGAGGACTTTGTAAAATGGGCCCTGCAGATGACCCTGATGCATACCTGGGGACCTTTGAGAGGATGGCTACCGCAGTGGGCTGGGAGCGAGGAACTTGGGCGCTGCGGCTGGTCCCCTACCTCAGTGGGGAAGCCCAGGCTGCATTCATGGCCTTGGGTGACACCCAGGCCAAAGACTATGATGCAGTTAAAGGTGCTATCTGGGACCGGGTCGGGCTGTCTGCTGAAAGGTACCGGCAGCGGTTCCGGGAGGCCCGGTTGGCTGAAGGTCTGAGGCCCAGGGCATATGCCCAGAAACTGCTGGACTGGGCTACCCAGTGGTTGTGGCCTCATGCCCAGTCCTTGGAGGAAGTGATGGACCAGATAGTACTGGAGCAGTTCCTCCAAGGGCTGCCGGACCAAGTACAGGTGTGGGTCCGGAGGCATCAGCCGGCCCAGCTCACAGATGCGGTGTGGTTAACTGAGGAGTACCTCAAGGCAGAAGGGCCTTGACAGGTGCTAAAACCGGCCAAGGGAGGCCCACCCATCAGGAGCCCACCCGAGGTGGCTCTGAAGAGGGAGACTGAGGCGGGGCCTGCCCGCAGCAAGGAGTTTACTTGTTGGCAGTGTGGGCGCCCCGGCCACCGAAAACAGAACTGCCCGCAGATGGAATGTGGACTGGTGGATTTCTGCAGGTGGGCTGGGGTGCCGGGAAGGGTACAAAAAAGCCCCCTTCCTACAGTGCCAATATTGGTAGCGGGGGAAGCGCAGGAGGCGGTGCTGGACTCCACTGCCACCCGGTCACTGGTGAGGGAGACAATAGTAAAGCCCCATTGGATGGTCCACAGGGCGAAAAGGCTCTAGGGTGCATCCATGGGGACACCCATAGGTACCCAGTGGCCAGGGTGCCCCTGGAGATGGAGGGGCACTGCCAGTGGCAGCAGGTAGGAGTGGTGCATAGGTTGGCATGCCTGGTCCTCTTGGGAAGAGACTGGAGGAGACCGACCAACGAACTCAGGAGCAAGGGTTTGAGGTCTAGAGAGGGGACCCTGAATGGCCCCAGCAAGGGACCGGACGGGGCGGGAGGAGAGCCTTGACACCCCTAAAGAGAAGCAAGCCCCCACCCCTGAACCAGGGGAAAGGAGGGGCGTAGAAAGTAAAATTCCTAGACAACAAGGTAAAGCCAGAGAAGAATGCTGGCTCTATGGGGCTGAAAAGCCCCCCGGGGAAGCCTGAGTGTGGTCTCCCAGGGCGAGAAGGAAAGGAAGACCAGGGAGACAAGCCAGGGAGCCCCACGGTGGGACACCAAACAGGCCAGCTGCCGCCGGAACAAGGGTGCACCCTCTGCCTGGCAAAGGGGCATGGGCGGGGGACCTGCCCTTATGGGGGATATGAGAAAGAGCCCGGAGACCCTGGGGAGGGTCCACCACAGCCCGCGGTAGTGGGGCGGGAGCGCCCAGAGGTGGAGGGGTTTGTCCGGCCAAAATGGGGCAGGGGCAGGTGGAGCCTGACAGCTTGGTGAAGGGGGGAGATGTGTGGTAGGGCAGGGGTAAAAACCCCTGGAGTGCCCTGCCTCCGCACGGTAAACCCTGCTTGCAGGCAGGAGGCTCCAGGACAGGGGCTGGCCCTAGCTGCAAGAATGCAGAGCTAAAAGCTCTAGCCAGGGTTACTGCAGGGAGCTCAGCTGGGTTAAAGGGCCACAGCTGCAGCTGGGATCAGGAGGCAGTATAAAAATGCTGACCCATGGTCAGCAGATGGGGGAAGAAGGGCCTAGGCAGGGAGACAAAGGCTGCGATGTTCTCTCCAGGCTGTGAGACAGGTACCTTAGGGGCTGAGGGGCCAACAGCCCAGAACTGTGGGGTCACTGGTGGGGTTTGTGGGGTGCACAGATGGTTTCACAAGGACACCGTTGTAAATAAAGGATACATGGGGTGCACTAAGACTGTGTGGAGGCCTTTGTGGAGACCAGAGAGACCACAAGGGGCACGGACCCTGTGACAGCATATTATAAATAATAGGGGATGACTGAAATATTAATGATTGGAAGCCTAAGGTAAGACACTTCAGTCCACGAAGGAACACTTAAATAAGTGACGTTATTTTCATAGGTGCTGAGCATTGACAGCTCTCATTGACCCTAAAACAAGCTTTACACTCACAGTGCTGCTGAAAAATTAGACAACTTATTTTAGCATCTAAATAATAACTTAAGTGTTTAACTGTAGGCTCCCAAGTCTGAACATTTTGATCTGTATCATTTAGATCAAGCTTCCAAAACTTAAAAACAAAACATCCAAAACAAACTCTACCGAGTAAGAAGTGCTGATGAAGGGAATTCCTTCCAGGACTTTTCCAGCGTCGGTCCACCATTGAAGCAAGTTAAAGTACTGTCACAGGGATGGTGACGACCTTCTTTAGGTGGTCCCTGGACTGGGAATAGACAATCACCAGCCATTGCTGCAGGGGTCACATCCAGAGTCTGGCATGGCACACCACATCAGTGCACACTGCCATGTGATGTAGTATGCTAGGCAAACCCTGGCCATGATTAGGGGAACATGGATACTTCCATGATGAGGTCCATCAGTGCCCTGAATCTCTCCAGCAGCAGGAATGCCCTGGCACAGGTACAGTAGAGCACCACTCCAATGAACTCTATCCTCTGTATTGGAACTAACATGGATTTTTTGTCATTCACCAACAGACCGAGGTGACATCATGTGGCTAGTGGTACTGTGATAGCCAGTAGGACCTTAGACCTGTAGTTGCCCTTGATGAGCCAGTCATTGAGGTACAGGTAGATCTGGATACCCCAATGTCTGAGGCAAGCTGCCACTTACAACATGCACTTGGGTAAATACACATACTGCTGTCACTAGGCGAAATGGGAGGACCACAATCTGATAGATGTCTGGACCATCCATGAACTGGAGGAAGCATCTGTGTCCCTCAAAGATGGCGATGTGGAAATATGCATCTTTCAGATCAAGGATGGGGTACAATCCAGGGAGGGGAAGATAGAAGGCAGGGAGACCAGGCAGAACTTCAGTTTCGCTAAGTAGCAGTTCAAGTGCTGCAGGTCTAGTATGGGCCGTAGACTGCTCTTGGCTTTGGAGATTAAGAAGTATCGGGACTAGAACACCTAGTTCCTGTACTCCACAGGAACTATCTCTACCACATCCAGCTATAGAAGTCCCTCTACATCATGTATGAGAAGATTCTCTTGAGAGGGGTTCCTGAAGAGGGGTGAGGAGGGAGGATTGGTAAGGGGGGTAGAAAGTAACTTAAGGGTACAACCCTGCACCTCCATATTGAAGACCTATCAGTCCAATGTTAGAGATGCCTACACAGCGAAGAAGGAAGAAAGGCGATTGGCAAACAGAAGGGAGGAAGGATCCAGGGGACACCTCAGGTATACCCACAAAACAGGTGCTTGCTCATCTGCTTTCCATGGGTTGAGCCCACCTGGGATATAGATGGGGTTGATGGCCAGGGTGCTTCTTGGAGCCCCTGGAAGTTTTGTGGGGAGGCTCCTGGTGAGGGTGTCTCCTCTGGCTCTGAGGCTGCTGCAATTTAAATGGCTTGTGGGCAGGGCTGGGGACATACAGACCCAGTGTTTTCAGGGTCATACAGAAAGCTTTCAGGCCATAGCCATCTGTTTTGTGAACAGGGCATGCCCATGGAAAGGGAGGTCTTTCTTTGACTGCTGAGCCTCAGAAGAAAGACCAGAGAGGAGCAGCCATGAAGCCTTGTGCAACGAGATGGCCAATGTCATGGTTTGGGCAGCTGTGTTTGCAGCATCTGATGCCACCTAGAGAGCTGCTCTGGCAGCAGTCAAGCTCTCATCCAGGATCGCCTGGAGCTCCTTCACAGAAGCCTCAGGAAGGGTGCTCTCAAACTTGGTCATGGCCTGCTACATATTAAAATCATAGCAGCCTACTAAGGCTTGATGGTTGGCCACTCACAACTGTAGACTGGAGAACGAAAAAGCTTTATACCCAAACAAGTTTAGTCTTCTTGAGTTTTTATTCTTAGGGGTAGCCCCCAGTTGACCTGGTATCTACCTTTAGTTAACCACCTCTGCCACTAGGAAATTGGAAACAGGATGGGTATAAAATACTCATGACCCTTGAATGGCACAAAGTACTTGTGTTCTGTCCTTTTGGAGACTGGAGGCAAGGAAGAGGGGGTTTGCCAGAGGGCAATTGTAATTTTAGTGACCCCTTTATGGAAGGGCAAAGCTACCCTGGCTGAGGCTACAGGACAGAGAACATTTAAGAGGGAGTCAACTATCGGGGGTAGCCATGTTAGTCTGTATCCACAAAAACGAGGAGGAATCTGGTGGTACCTTAAACACTGACAGGTTTATTTGGACATAAGTTTTCATGGGTAAAAAACCCACTTCTTCAAATGCATGGAGTGAAAATTACAGATGCAGGCATTATTATACTGACACATGAAGAGAAGGAAGTTACATCACAGGTGGAGAACCAGTATTAGCATGGCCGATATTATCAGGGTGTATGTAGTTCACTCCCAATAATTGATGAGGATTTGTCAATTCCAGGAGAGGAAAAGTTGCTTCTGTAATGAGCCAGCCAATCCCTACTGAAGTCCAAATTAATGGTGTTAAATTTGCAAATGAATTTTAGTTCTGCAATTTCTCTTTGAAGTCTGTTTCTGAGGTGTTTTGTTCAAGTATGGCTTGCTCCATACTTGACAATTATAGAATGCCCAGGGAGGTTGAAGTGTTCTCCTACTGGTTTTTGTATGTTACCATTCCTGATGTCTGATTTGTGTCCATTAATTTTTTTACGTAGAGACTGTCAGGTTAGCCAATGTACATGGCAGAGGGCATTGCTAGCACATGTGATCTATGCCATCATTAGTAGATGTGCAGGTGAATGAGTCCCTGACAGTGTGGCTGATGTGATTGGGTCTTCTGATGCTCTCCATAGAGTAGATATGGGGACAGAGTAGGCAACAAGGTTTGTTAAAGGGATTGGTTCCTGTGTTAGTGAGTCATGGTGCTCGGTGCCGAATCGGAGCATTACTCCAGCATAGGGGATAAGGGGAGACTATCAGGAGTGCTTTCAAATGAATGTTATGCTCCTCCTTCGTCCTGGGCTTGAAGGACTTGGAGATTTTGCATTTATCACTAATGTAACCTCTGCCAAAGCACCGTAAACAACTATTATGTGGTTCACTAAAGGGCCTTTAACAGCGATCACAGCGTTCAAAACCTGGGGACTGGGGCATGCACCGTCCCCAGATGAAGTCCCTTTAGAGATCTACTAAGTCTCTAACTTAACAAACAGGTTGAACTAAACTAGAGGTAAACTATATAAAGTAATATTTGCAGGAGGTAAATGAGTTTGTTCGAATGAAAAGCAAAGCTCTAGCTGAAGCAGCACCAATTCAATGGACCATCACCGGCAGCAAGAAGGAACTGCGGTTGGAGGGGGCCAGTGGCACCCTATGTCCTGCAGCATACACGAGCCACTCCAGTGGGTGCCGGAGCCGGTCCCCTACAGATACTGCTGAGGGAAAAACTTCTGGCACTGGTGTATGTGGTGAGTACACACACCTAAGTTGAATGGACATGAGCAATCACTCAAAGAATCATCATAACTCAGGGGCAAAGGCTGTTGCATATTCCTCTCCACATTGAGGGAGGGGGCCAATTTTATGAGTTTACGTTGTACGGTTCTCTTTACAGTCCAAGAGAGTATCATTTTGGGTTTATACTCAATAAGGGGAGCCTACCTGGGGAGCTGGGAGTTTCTTCAGCTCTGTAGCAGCCTTCCTCTGCAAGGCCTGGTCAGAGAGCCTGCATGTAATTGCAGCTGGGTGTGTCCCTACTGTTCATATGCTGGTGAAAGTGCAGACTGGAAGGTTTTGCAGCTCGTCACAGCACCACAGTGTGAGAGGGAGCCCAGGCTGGTGGGTCAGGGGGCTCAGTGGTACCCCAGTTTCTGGTTGCATCCCTGGGGTAACCCATCACAGTCACTCTGCTCCTCTCAGGCAGGACTTGTCTTTAATTCTATCTCCAGCTGGCCCTATTCTTAACCTGGGCCAGGGCCAACCTGCAGATGCAGCCAGGTGTACTAATTGTTTTCTGGTTTCTTTCTCTACCAGTGTGGGGTATACAACCCATAACAATACACCAGATTTTATCTCCTGTTATTTAGAACATGGATGCATATTTTATATATATATATACACATAATACTCACATTAAATTTGCCTTTTTGTTAATGAAATTAACAGATGGATCCACATCCAATGATCCAGAAAAGAGAGAGAAAGTGAGTGTATAAACACACAAATAGCCCTTCCAATATTTTAAGATGAAAAAATCACTTCAAGTTGTTTTAGATATCAAGAGGGCCTTGGGAGATTTTGTAACCTGCTTAACAAAAGCGCACACAACTTTCATTTCTAAGAATAAAGGATTATAGAAATCCATTAGCAGCTGAAGTGACAGAAGCCTTTGGGGAGCAGATCCATCTCACTGCCCTTGAAAAAGAGAAATTGGAACACTAGAGACTCAAACTGCAGTTCATTTTCACTATCTTGAATTTGTCTTTATCTGACAGCTGAAGACAACACACTGGACAAATCCAATTCTTTGGGCATTTGTATACCAAGCATCACATTGCTGACTGAATACACTTCCCAACTGGATCTGTCACTCTGACTTCCAAGTTGTAATTAACTAGGTTTTGCTGAGCTACAGCACAACACCATTTTAGACTTCATGTTTAGTGGTTCTTCATGAAGTTGTATTTCCTGAATCCTGTATTTGTTGCCTAGGATCACTTGATATGATCCAGATGTGAATTTCATTACAAAATCAAATAATTTTTTGGCAAACAAATCTACGTAGGATGATGCACTGTACTTACATGAATACTAAATCTTTAATTATCTCAGTTTTTTATACTGACCTCAAAATCGGCAATAGCACAGATTGTAGCACTCATGAAAGCAGGGAAAAATTCTGCAACTTAATTAGATTTTTAAAATTTGTACTAGAACTGAAATATTATATTTGATATGGATGATTTTTTAATACAGAAGATTTAGAGAGAATTATGAAAGTAGTCTGACTGTGAGGTAGATGAAGGGTAATTCTAGTGCATTTGATGACTGAACTGACATAGCAGAAGGATGACAAAGAAAGCTGCTGGACATATATATAAAATGGGAATATATGAATGGACAAGAATTATCATGCATAAAATGGAGAAGAGAAGGGAGATTATATATAAAGTAGAGCAGAAAAGAGTCCTGGATTTTAAAAAGGAAGAAATAAATTTACAAGAAGGGTGACTGGAAATATTGCATTGGGTAAGAATATTTTAAGACATTATGGACCCAAGTCTGCAACTACTGATGCATGTGAGCTATTTTTCTCATAGGAATAATCGTACTGATTTCAATGATAACAGTTACTGAAAAAAAAGTTATCCATAAACGTTTGCAGACTCAAGTCTTAATATAAAATATGTTCCTACTAAATGCAAGACACTGAAAGAAACAAAGCAAGTGTATATAATTTAACTGTACATGTTGAGTAGCCTTAAAACATGAACATTTTGATTTGAAAATTGTAATATGATTGAGTATTGAAGTGGCATAATATGAAAGAAAATGCTTTCAGCTTAAATGATACACTTCTACAGACATAAAACAGAGTAGACACAATTTAATGTTGAAAATAACAAAAAAGAAGGATCATTCATTTCTGTTACTGGGAAAATATTAATTCACATTTGCTAAGGATTAGTTTTAATTTACAATGTTATTTTTTATAAAAAATACCATTTCCATTAACCAATCTATATCTAGTTCTAAATCAGTCTCTTGACCTCCCAGGTTGTGGAGGGTTGCTGACAGTTCTGTGTCCAGACCAGAACAGCAGCGGGGAGAGGGTGAAGGGAGCTCCCAGTAGGCAGGGAAGGGAGAAGAGGCTTCTGGGGCAGGGCCGGACAACTGCATTCCCTCTCCCCAAACCACAACCACTGGGGACTTCTCGGGCCTTCTACCCTTCTTCTAGCCTTCCCCTGACCAAAGATTCAGCTGGCTGCAGCACCATACCCCACAACTCTCCTCCAATAACAGCATTCCATGTCCCTAGGTGGGCATCCTCCCCGCACCCCCAATTTGAAAACCAGTTTTGGAAACGAAACAGAAATCCACCCCCATCTTAGGCCATAGTCTCCTACTATATCCCAGGCACCCTAATGACAATGAATGGATTTGCATGAGATGTAAGCTAGGTCTTTATTTAGTCCTTTATACACCAGATTTTTTTAATCCCTCTTTTTTTTTTACAAGTCAGGCAGACTTCCATACTGATGAAAGTGTTAGTATTGAATATAAAATCATAAATGCATTTACCTTTCCGGCAGTGCTTAGGGTTTCCATTGCCATTGTTAGTAATTAGCTAAGAATTTTTTTGTGCTTTCTCCCTCACACAGCCCATTTTCTTTCCCTACCTGCTCCTGCAGTGAAACTATAATGGTGAATGTATGGCATCATAATTAGTTTCATATGGGAAGAATAAGAGATCATAAACAAAAGATTAGAATTAAACTGCAGGAAGCTGTCTTCTGAGAGAGAGACCCTGTATCCAAATATAAGTATGTCCATTCATTAGAAGTAGTAGCAAGAGAAACCAAAATTATTGGTAATTCTCTTTTATTTGTCCTGTTTTGAAAGTCTCTCACTAACCTAATACTTCAATGTATGAAATATAATTCCCACTCTATTCATTGGGAGTTCTTTTGAAAGAACTGTCATGTTTTAATTATTTGTTAAAACAATGACAGTGGGTTTGATGGAGTACAGAAGACAAAGGTTCACATGCCTGAAAGTGTGAGTAATCCACTTGAGGTCATGCAAATTTTGTGACTATTTCCTTCATGAGATTTAATTTAAGTGCCCTAATCATCAGATCCTTCCATTTAGTAAACCTGGGAATGAAGAAAACATTCCTGCAAGTCAGTATCCAAAAAACTACCAAACAAAAGCATGAAATCTTTATAACTTAAGATAGGTTAGACATTAGCACAATACTTGAATTGCAATTACAGAAACATTTTCACATTTTGCCATTTTCCATTTACTTTCTATTATAAATAGCCAATGCAAGAATTATCAACCAAGTCAATGATTAAAATAACATTTTTTGCCATTGCTTTTCATGTTTCCAATATACTAGTAGTTTTGGTTGACCATAACAGCTAAAGAAATCCCACATTTAAATGTTTCCATGCATAATTATTGTTGCAAAAAACATTCAAAGCAGTTATCATTGCAAGGTTCTTGGACGCAAGTTTGTTTTTCTTTTCAGGTATTAATTAGAATAGCAAATAATTATTTGACTGAAGAAAAAAAATCACAAAATTAGTTTTAAAAACACAGCGATTTCCACTACAATCCTGGAATCTGATTCATGCAAATCCGTCATGGATAAAAATCAACCACAATTTAATTTCATACCTTTCTCAACCAGCAGCTGTACAATTTATGCACTACTTTTTTATTTTTACTGCAGGGTAATGACAATGATGAATGCTTTTACTAGGAAATAAATATTCATTAAAGAGGCTCAGGAAAAAAAATAAACGATACCCTTTCCAAAAGCCTATGAATGTGCAAGATCCATTTGACTGTTGCAAGAGATTTATTTGTGAGAAAGATGGAACTGTGCCCACAACTGCATCTCATGACAATTTAATAGCTCAGTTAAATTAAACCTATGGCAATACTTACTTGTAACCACTGCAATCAATATAATTAAAGTTGGTGTCAGCTATAATAATATCAA
This sequence comes from Dermatemys mawii, assembly GCA_007922305.1. Lineage (NCBI taxonomy): Eukaryota > Metazoa > Chordata > Testudines > Dermatemydidae > Dermatemys > Dermatemys mawii. Next base: position 9,893,737 of record ML677385.1, on the reverse strand, counting down.
ATATGTGTGGATGAACAAGTGATTAGTGATGGATGTAAATCAGACCAAGACAGCCCAAGTATAAGGCATTAAGGAGCACTAATAGGGAACCACTCAGCTGCCAGTAAGGTTCTTGCTGGGTCACTGCTCCTCCAACCAAGCTAGTCATTAACACAGACACTATATAAGTAAGGTCCAAGTGGGGACTCATTAGCAGTCATTTACATGTTTTATGACATTTTTGCATATATACAAACCATTCTAACAAGGGCAGCTACTTAAAATAAAGAATGACAATAACTTTGGCATTTTGTCTGCTTCAGAAATTGGTTAGGGAAAGTCAATATACAGCACGAAGAAGCACTTGAATCTATTGAAACGGAACTACAAGTGGGTTAAGAAATAGCCTACTGCTGTTTCAATGTAGATCTACTAAACAAGAAATAATCCTGTCTCTCTCTTTTGCCACAACTTTATTCCTGTGTCATTGTATGAGTATAATATCATTGCTAATAGGCTGATAACATCCTAATTTCCTAGGGCTAATACATTTATAATTTTTTATTTATCTTCCTGTGGAAAGAGCATGTAACTAATCATTTACGGGTTACAGGAATTATTCAGAAAATGCTAAATGCAAAGATAAAAATATGGTATTTTGTTCATTCTCTTTTACAACTTGAAAGTGCTACCATCATATATAGCACATATTTTTACAGTGATAAAAAGGCTCCTTCTGACACAAGCATTATTACATAAAAACTAACAAACCATTCATTTAGTTCAGTTTATGATACTGATCTGACACTCTTCTTACACTAATTACCTTGGAGTAATTCCACCAAACAAGGAAAATATACATGATTTACATTTGTGTAAGTGGTGGAAAATCATGCCCAGTGACTTTCCAGATTTCCTAATTTCTCCTACAAAGTCTTTTTTTCCTTGCCAAGAATTTAGTATTTGATTGACAACGTTTTCTACCCAATGAATCTAATTACACAATAGAGATAGCATCTAGCCCTCTAGTGTAATAAGCTTCCGAGATCTACCATGAACTATAATGTAAAAAATGCACACACATTCTACTAGGTTTTTAGTTCTAGTTGTTTCATGTGTGTATATAACCTCTCTCTCTCTCTCTCTCTCTCACACACACACACACACGGAGCCTATATCTCAATCTCCCTACTTCTCCCTTAAAAGGCCAGTTGAAACAAGTGACTTTGTGGTGTCCCCATATTTTATGAATTAAGCTGTGTATAATCCTATTAGAAGACTTGCATCTTACCTTGAGACATTCTTCTTGTTTGAAGAGATCTTCACAGTCCCTACCCTGTAGATCAGGAGAGTTAAGGAGGTCTTCCACTTCAGACAAGGCTTGCAGGAGTCGAAGAATCTCTGCCAGGTATGCAGAAGGCACATAAGTGGTTTCCACAGTCATACCTTCAGTCACCACATCTGTTGTCTCTTCATAAACAGTTTGCTGGTATAGATATACAACAGAATGCTTCCTTTAGTTTCTTAACATTTAAACAAAGTTATAATTTAATGCACTTTCCAGTTCACAACCCAGAGGCAATTAAAAATAAATTCCACCTGTACAACATCTAAAGGAGACAGGATTAAACAGAAAGATTTGAAACATATTAGTAATATTAAAATAGCATCATTCTATAAAGTGTAGGCTGTCCAATCAGCAGGATAAAAAAATAAAAGTATTTGAGTTTATGCACAATGCCTCCTCATGTGTCTGTTGAATCAGCAATTCCTAAAGTTTGCCCCTGGTTTCTTGCAGGAGAGCTTTCCTCTCCTCTCCATCTAGTAAATGTGGACCAGTAATTAAACACTATACAATGATTCTGATACTATTTTGATTCTAGAACTAAAGCTTGTATTTTTATTTATCTGAATTATTAAAGTGTATGTCTTTCATATACCCGTTATGTGCATGCATAGACAAAAACTAAATCCCTTCAAGTTTCTATTAAACTCAGTTGTGTAACATTATCTTTTACATATTAAGGGAGAAAAAAGACCCAGTTCCTGACAATTTGTAGATGCAAAGCTAGTTCAGCTCTGTTCATAAAATACTATAATAACAATCTCTCTTTAAGACTAGAAACAACTAGGTACTTGAAATGTTCTGATCAAACTTCCATTAACCCTTCCACATGCCTAAAGAAATCCCAGCAACACTCTTCTTAAGGCCACACAGGTGGTCTTCTCATCTGAATGGATATTATCTAAAAACCTGCATGTTCAATACATGCCCATTCCAATCATAGTGAGCAGGTGAAGGGACAAGTATTTTACTGCTAAGGAAAAAAATGCTGGTTTATACCAGGCAGAGCCAAACTGACATCCAGTGATGGATATGAGTGATGGCAGATTTAGATTCTTTAGAACACCCTGACTAAAGTAATCAAAGGTTTGCAGTTAACACAACATTAGACAAGAAAGTAAGGTGAGAGGGGCTGAAGATTCAAGGCAGAGGGGAATGTATCTACCAAGATTTGTTGGTTTGTTTGTTTATTTATTTATTTTGATTTCATTGGTAACCTTCCTGGAAAGTTTCAAGATAAAAGATTTTCATTATTTTTGTGACCTGATGGTCATGCATGTCAGAATTTCTTCTCAAAATATAAATCTTATGGAAAGCCATCTGTGTTCTGAAGAGAAATGCAGCAACATCAGACATTTTTTACACTCTTTCCAAAGAGTTTATTTTCCAAATAGCTGTTGGAGACTGTTACATTAAAACCAAGTTGTTTAAACATCCTGGTCTTTCCATTGACTTAAGTCCATTTTGGATCAGATGCTCAGTATTTATGGAAAGCACTGGTTTGACAGTCTTGGAAAGACTAAAATTTTTATTTAGCTGCAGGACAGCAAATGTAAGTAGAAGCCTTGCCAATGTATGTCATCCATTAATTGTGAGGACCATGTATAAGGATGAGACATGCATGAGTCTGCATGCCTCCATGAAGGATACATACTAGGATGGCAGCTGTAGTGGTGGGTTTTTGAGATGCCCACAGCTGTGCATTATGAACTTGGAGTAAGACCACAAAACCATGTCACACATTAAATGGTAACTGCCTTCTGTCATTGCTTGAACTGGTGGTGAAAGTCCCATACTTCATGACCAATACCCTAAGTCATCCAGTCCCACAATTATCTCTTCAATGACCTTGAAATGTATGTGCACAGATATGCATACAGACATGCACAGATACAAACATACACACACTCCACATACATGGAAATAATATCCATGAGATAATTTGTGGAGTCATGCAATAATTTGCATTTATCACATTTGACAGGTTCACCTGCACTCTGCTCACTAAACCCAGCTTCTCAGGCCTTATTCTAACATTTGAAACCACTCTGCAGCTTCAAACAGTTGTGTCATCATTAATATTGTCAGTAATTTAAATTAAACTTCCACAAAAGTGTTTCCTTCTTTCCTCCTAAATATTGAATTCTCCCAAAAGCCCTGCCCCCAAAACACTTACATTGTGCTGAAGTGTGTAAAATACCATTACGGTCTGTAGCAGTGACAGGTAACCCTGCAGACCTAGAAATGGGACATTTTTAATGTACAACTAGAAATAAGTTTCCAGATTCTGCTGCGAGACAGCATGCTTACTTCCAGCCTTTGAAGCCCCAAGAGATTAAGACATTGACATTTTCATGTATAGCAAAACTATATTTTTGGTTTGTGATTGTACAGCACCTTGCACAACTGGCTCCTGACCATAACGATGCTAGACTAAAACAAATATTAATTTAGTTTCACTTTTGAGATATTTTAAATGCAAGTTATATTTTTCTCCTTTGACTCACAAGATAGTACTCCTGGTTATTAAAAGTATGATCATGTAATATGTCCAGGACTCTCAACAATGAATTGCTAAGTATAATATAAGATTGGGCCCTAAGGGTGCATGGATTTATAGTCTCAGTGATACAAAAAATATTGCCAATTTTATTTTAAAAAAATCAGATTATGCAGGGCTCAAAAACTTTGGTATAATACGGCAGTACAAAACGAGATAGGTAGAATAGAAAGAGACAAACTGTATAATGGTGTGGCATAGCATAAAGGTTTGGCTGACACTATTTTGGGATAACCTGCAGAAAGTCTTGTAGTTTTGGCACTCAAGAGTGGCCAACAACCACATTTTGTGAGTGGATAAAGAAACACTCTCTCAGTACTCCTTAACTCTCGAACTAAACAACTATGCTGAATGCTGATGAGTGAACATCTCACAGATACCTTGTATTTACAGAACTAGCCAAAATGTTTAAAAAAACAAACCCACATCACTATAAACAGTAAAGCCCCTTCAGTCAGACTGTGCCCAGGTGAAATTAAGCAATATCTGAAGTCAGTGACAAAACTTCTGTTGATCTCAGCAGGAACAGCTCTTAACAACTATCCTAAATCATTGCATGGCCTATGTAATTTATTCTTCTTTCAAAGTGCATATAACATATAGCATCTATCAATGTTAGGGCATGGCCACGCTTACAGGATTATAGCACTACTGGTTATAGCGGTCCCCTTATTCAGCAATATGTATAGCGCTATTGCGTGTCCACACTGAGACGCGCCAGCAGTATAGCATGGCCACATTTGTGGCACTTCAGGCAGCATTAAGAGCAGCGCATTAGGGCAGGTATCCCAGCATTCAGCTGGGTGCAACGTGCTTTTCAAACGAGCGGGGTGAGGGGGGACGCGTCGTGTGTATGCGGAGGGAGAGAGCCAGTGGTTTTTCCGTCCTTCTGAGAGCCTGTCAGTGAGCCTGTCAGCGTGTGTCCGTTCACAGAAGGCTTTGTTTTCACACAGGCTCCCTCCTTAAACATTTGCATTGCTTATCTGCCGAGTTAAGAGAGAAACTCTAAAGAGGTACTTCCGCATTCCTCCAGCCGAGTTCAAAAGAAAGGGAAGAGACGTCAATTGCCTTAAATGGCTCTAGGCATCTCAAGAGATCACTTGTAGCGCAGTGGGTGTCCACATTCTCACCGTAGTGCTACAGTGGGAGCGCTACAGCCCTTATTCCCCGTGCGGAGGTGGATTACCAGGAGCGCTATAACTCCGCGGTTATAACGCTCTACGTGCCTTGCCAGTGTGGACGGGTAGTAGGTTATAGCGCTCCTGGGGGCTTTATAGCACTATAAAGTGCCAGTGTAACCATGGCCTTAGTGAAAATTACACATCCACTCATTCAGGATCTTGTCTACACTGAGCTTAAAGTTTCTCATTGCTGGACAACTATGGTGCAGCTTCACAGTTGGCAGCAATCAGGGGAGTTCTACTGTAAACAAGTAAACAGCTGCCAGCGTTAATATCACTGTTCTGTCTGAGCAGGACTAAATAATAAGACTTTAACAAAAAAATCCTTCAAGCAGAGATCTGTTAAATCTCTTCCCTCAAGTTTGGCTACATTTCTTTAACTATTGATTTTAAAAAAGTGTAACTCCCTTCTTTCATCTGCTTTTGGAGACCTTTTAAAGAAAAAGGATGGGAAAATCTATTATCTTTGGATAAAACACTGAAGAGATAATGGGCTGAATTTCACTTCCCAATTTGTGAGTTTGCGAGAGGTGAGAGAAACCACATGGAGAGTCTTTTTTACCACCAGCATTATAATGCAGATCCGGGCAGATTTTGGCTGCTAGCTTTGAGCCATGTGGAGAATTAATGGTCAAGAGGCATTTTAAATCAGGAAAGGGTGAAATAGACATTCCATTTCCCTTCTGCATGTTGGAGTAGCTACACTGGGGAGAGTGCTGTGTGTGCAGTCATATTGTTCGGGTCAGAGTTCACATCTAGATCACATAAATTATGAGGGAAAGACTCAGGAAGAAGCGACTGAAAGAATAATACAGTAGATTCAGTGTGTTGAATGGGTGAGATCAGCAGATTAGTAATAACTGGGCACCAAAACTACAAATCCATTTGAAAGATAAATAAAGGCTGCAATGATGTATATGCAATTGGTTGATGACAAAGTATTTCATTAGCAACAAGAAAATCAATAAGGATACAAACATTTACAAGAAACTGACGATAAAGACTTTGATAAACTCATAGGGAAGTTTCTGAATAAATATAACACCCCTTTGCAACCAGACTAGCTGGGGAAATATAGTAAACAGTTAATTTTAAAATACTCAAACTCAAACATGCAGAAGCTATTCAACTATTTATAAAATATGCTGGGACACTGGTACCAGATGCTTCATTTTCCCTTCTTTATGCAAAACACATGCATTCTTATTCAAATTAAAATAAATCTTTTCCTTTGTATTTAATTTACTCTGGCTTCAGTTATTACATCCCTCTTTACATTTATACATACAAATCCTTTCTAATCTTTTGACAATCAACTTGCTTTGGTTAATCATTAACATTACACTTATTCCTTCTCACCTTCTATCATCACTGTATTAGTTATCTTGATTTCCCCTAAATGAAGTAAAGGTATCTTTCCATAGGCATGTTTTCTGCATATACCTAAAGAAATACTGTCTCTGGTGTTTTGATAGTTGATTCCTTCCCCCTTCAATAGAAGGGGATAGAAAACATCCATAGATATACCTCTTAGTAAGCACAGATGACAAATAAATCAATAAAATAAAATACAATAAATAAAATACCACCATTTTTGGCGTTAAGTCAACATTTTCTAACAGATACGGAAATATCTGAAATCATTATTTCCTACTTCCTTAGAATGGGGTGGGGGTAGTATCTCAACTACCACTATTTGTGCTGATCTTTAAATGGAGATCACTGTAAATTGTTCTATATGGTGTCTGCACAGTGAAGCCACAAAAAGCAGAAGGCATAAATCTAATTGGTGGGTGAGCTGATTGGTTAAAAAGCTTTACTAATTCTTTGGAACATATTTATTTTTTTCAAGATTCCTAAAAAAGTCAGTCTAGGATGATATTCCATCTACCTCACCCCACAAATCATCTTCTCTGATCCTGAAATGACAGGAAGAGACTCAAAATCATTGCTACTGCACTTGTTCACTTCCCACCAGTCTCCACTCTCTTGTCAAACTACAACACACTTCTTACTTTTGGTTGATCCACAGTGGAGGGCTTAGCATCAGTAGAATCCTCATTGCTGTGCTCTGAAATTTTTTAGCCAATACTTCTGGAAGACCCAGTGCACTGTGGGGACCAAAGCACCAGAACACAAAGCAGGGAAGCTATTGGCAGTGCTGGGTTCTGAAACAGCTCATGGTGCCATTCCATTGAGTAGAGGGGAAAGGAGTTGTGAGGAGAGTCCTAACTTCCTCCAGAAAATGATCTGATGGATGGATAAAGCAATGGGAAAAAACTTTTTAACTGCAGCTGAAGGCAGAGCTGGGGTGGGGAAGGAAAGGGTAATCTCACTTAGATAGCTTGATTTTATGCTGGTGGTCAGTAAAGAGAGCCAGGCAACTTCCAGACATTCATAGGGTAGCAGGCCTCAAAGCTTCAGATAAGGTTAGATAAATAAGTCTCTGAACATCTGGATATTCATCTGAAACAAGCCTCTGAACAATGTGAGATTCGCCAACCAGTGCCTAACAAGAAGATATCATTAGACAAAAAAAAAAAAAAAAAAAGATAATGCATTATTGCCACTAACATAAGAGACATCTAGACCTAAAGGATATACAGAATTTGTTTATAGTCAACAGGTTCTCTTAATTGCTTGCTATGCCAGCTCTGAGTAATGAGGTCATCGCACCTTCGGGCAGACAATTTCCACATCTTCAGTATGGTCATTATGTATTCTCTGTAAATGTATACATATTTCACGTAAATATTTACAAAAATACATTAAAATCATACAGAAGATATGGAATTTGTCACCATGAGATTGGATGACCTCTGTCTATTATGAGTAGGCTATCAGTGTATAAAAAAAGACACCTCTTTCAAGTGTAGATACATATTTAAATCCCCATACTACAGGATTAGAATCTTAGAAAATGTCTTTAATCTTTAACACTGTTTCTAAATCCACCTTGCATTCAGATTTTAGTACTTGAATCTCATTGCACTTAAATTAGTGTAAATCTGGAATAACTCCAATGAAATAGCTACACCAATGTAATACCACTGAGAAAGGAATCAGGTCCTTCTTTAAGATGTGGTGTTGCTCTTAGAGATCATTGATATACCACTCTAAGTTACACAATAAATAAAATGTAATTAACATCTTTCAACTGTAGTGCAGCTATTTTATTTTCATTCATTATGTACAGTTATGACAGTTGTAAAGAACTCTATCACATCAAAACAGTATATGCACACAACCCTGAAAGATGTGTACTCTCTATATATTACACCAATATTTTATGTAAGGAGTGAGGCTTTTTCAAAGTTGGATCTAATTCTTTTAATCACGTAACCACTTAGGATGAAATTCACCCCATGTACAGAGTTGCAACATAATGTCAATGCCCCACTTAAAATCCACTTCAGCCCTGAAAAATGGGAATGAATTTCACCTTGAAAAAAACAAATGTCCTATCAGTAAGCACTGATATTACTTCTATTTCTTAATTAAACCTGCTTTTTTATCTGATGCTACAAGCTCACTAATGGTTTTCATTATGATTCTCTGTATATATGAGATGAATTATGATAGTCACAGTAAAACTATACTTTCAATTTTTTATCCTTTTAAAGAAATATTCGGGGTATTATTAACAGTAAAGAGAATTAATAAATCAAATTCTGCATTTTTAATATCTGTTCAACAGCCACCACCCAAGCAATGTTCTAGCAGGCACAGAAGGGTGTGAGCTTCCTACTGATGACTTGTCTGTGACCTTCACAACCTGATTGAAATGCAAATCTTCTCTCCACAGGTGTGGGTCTATGCCATATCCATTCAGGTTCAAGTTCTGTGCTACCTATCAGCAGATTCTGATAGTCATGCCACATTCTATTAGCTCCCTGTGTGGATTTGAAAGGTACCTGTCGGCTGCTTTCCATGAAGCAATGAATTAGGATGAACACATTTATTCCACTCAAAACATCAAATCATATTTTTCTTCCCTGTAATTGCATCAATTTTTTCTTCATTGTTGTCCGAAAGGGAAGGATGGAGACAAAAGTTATGATGATTCATTTTCAACATTAAACAAGGTTATGAGTTATTGTATACTGTGGGTTTCATAGTCACTAAGGACTAACAGCATAAAGATAGTTTAAACTAATCTTTTCCTTTAAGAAAAAAATAGTGTCCATACAGGCAACAGTGAAACAAAACTAGCTAGAGTCAGAAATAGGGCAAAAAGATGCTGAATCTTAATTTTGACTTTCAACATTCCTGCTATTTCACTTCTTATCATCTCTGGATAGCCAATCATGCCCAATTGTGTATTGGGCTTGGAAGGTACACAAATAAGACTATCAAATTTATTATTGCCTTTGACGTAAACTGAGTCTTCAGAAGTAAAAAGAAAATGCACTTATCTACTGAATGATCTAGTCCCCAACATTAATGTTACATTATACTGCATCAGATCAACATTCAGTTGTGAATTAAGTGCATTGCTGATGAAGTTCAACATGTTCAAAGGTGGAAAATATATGCCTTGTTTAAAAAAAAAAGCAAATATACTAACTTCATCTGCGAAAGCTGGCATATGTTAGTCCAGTAGTTATCAGGGAAAAAAAGAACCCAGTATAATGAAAACAGGGGTACATAAAGCCACCTCAATTTGGCCACAATGTTTAATGTTCACTGTCTTGCTCTTAAAGAATCGCTGCCTCATTCTAGCAATTTAAAAAAAAATGTTACAAAATTCCTTTTTACTTTCGTGCATTTCCTTCCTTCAAATAAACCTTTCATTCATTGCCGAGCTGGATTTACACTGAGTCCACCATACAGAACAATATCAGGTTTTGGCTTTTACAACCTCTTCTTCACTGACGGAATTATGCCAAAACTGACTCTAGTACTTCAAGAAATGAGTTCAGACACTCTCAGGATATGAAATTGTTCTCTCTCTATTAGTTCAGGTAACTAAACCATCTTTATCGCTGAAAGCACTTTCCTCATTTTGCTTCAATTAGTAATGCCACAATCCCCTATTTGTAACATCTCCAACTCTCATCACAGAAATCATTAGGATGCCACATGATGACATAGTAAATTAGGAAAAAAGACTAATTAGGAGTAAAAATCTATTTACAGACAAATATATTGGTAACTAATTAGAAAAATACAGAAAAAGTACATCCCCAAAGCACAGGCAGGAGATGGAACAGGCATCACCTTTCATTCCCTTGAACTGAAGTTCCTGGGGTGGTTCAGTCTCTGGCATAAACTGAATCAGTCACTTATACTATGGAACTGTGGAACAGGTATTGAGTTTTAAAAGGTTGTTTTTGTTTGTTTGTTTTTTTAATCGGAGATGACATAGTTGATTTGTCTCAAAGGACCTTTTCACAATAAAACAAGGGCTTTTGAGAATACACTGCATCCACCTGCCTCAATGGGGAAATTGGTGGGGCAAATGGCCAAGGGGGACAGCCCCAGCACTTGCTGAGAAACAGAAGGTAGCTCCTCCCCTCACCTTGAGGTCTCTGGGCCCATTGGCCAGTTGGTGGGGAAAGGGGAGGGGGAAGAGTTGTGCATACCTCAAATCTCAGGATTTAACAGGGACACAGGGTACAGTGCCTCTTACGACTCCATTCCAGCATCCCCACCCTGTTAGACCTACAAATGTACCTTGTTGTGAGCTCAGTTGTAAGAAGTGAGTGAAAGTTCATAAAATGACATAATAACCTATAACAACAAAATATCAATGGGAAAAGGTATGAAAGGGAGACAGAAAGACTGATTTAGTCCAAACACAAAAGTCTCGTAATAGATTCAATGACTGTGTTAAGATCCTGCCTGGTATACAAAATATACATTATTTTATGTAAAATAAAAAATAATAAACCAAAATATGTCCAATACCAAGCCTAAATAATAAACAAAATAATGAAAGGATGGATTAGTCTAACCACCACTTCCTTTCACCATAAAGGCTTCAACTTCTATCATACCCTGTGACCCCAGACCTCTCCATCCTAATCCTGAGAGATGTCCTGACCATACCAGGAAAAAGAGAAAGGTATCCAGATGGCATCACCACCATCACCGACTAAAACATGACTGCCACTTCTGTTGTGAGAGTTTGTCTCTTTTTTCCCCCCCATGACACTCCATGTAATTTTCCTCTCCTGCCATATTTGTCCTCTTTCCTATCTTTTTTCCTTCTGTCTAGCAAGAGACTGGCTTAGCTGGCCAAAGCAGCATATTTTGTAACGCTGTTGTAAGCCTGTGATCAGAGATGCAAATAAAAACAATGCCCTAAAAGCCAGCCCAATGCTGGTATGAGTTTGCCAAGCCTCAGTGTAGCTACCAAGATATGTGCTGGGCCTGTTTTGATAGTAGTAAGTTTGCAAGTAAACCAACCAAAGCCAAAAGCTGCATTTTCTATCTCTGCTGTTCTTTTCTCTCTCCTTGTGTGTGTGTTCCTCTTGTTTTGTCTTTTATAAAACAAAATCAAACTTTTAGAGCAGCCAAACCAGCTCCAACCCATCCCAACTAACTTCTTTTCTCCCTACCTCAAAAAACCCCACACAATTACCACCTTTAATATCATCTAAAAAGTGTCCAAAAAACATTTTCCTTCTAAAAACTCTTCAGCTTTAAAAATATAAACAAAATGTTATTGAAAAAAAGCCTTACTTGATATTTTAAATTTCAAAGATTTTAAGTTTTGCTTTCTTTTTTAAAAAGCTTTTGATTAAAGCTATACAAATATTTTACTGTAAAACTAAAAAAGCTAAACTCTCTATATACCAAACCCTAAATATTGTATAACACCACTTAATGTTAAACAGTAACTAAAGAAACGTCTATATTGTGATTAAAAACCCATCGCTGGCTGACTTGGGCTTGTGGGACTTGGACTAACAGACTAAAGCTTGAGCCTGAAAGTCTACACTGTAATTAAACAGCCCCTTAGCCTAAGTCAGCTGCCACAGACCAGGCATAGTTGTTTAATTCCAGTGTAGACATACCCTAAGTTGCATTAGTAACTTTAACTTTTTATTGGCTCTAAATGAATACGGCACTACCCACCCTGAACTAAAAAATGGGATCTGGCTGGCAGATGCTATGGGTCCAGCTGGTCACCCATGTGAGAGTCAGGAAGGTATGTTTTCTCCCACAGGGCCAATTGACAAAGGAGTTTTTCACCTTCTTTGCAGCATCTGTGAGCCACAATGGGTTAAGTAGGAATGTACTTAGTATCTAACTGAGGAACTTGATTGAGTTACTAATTTGTCACAATCTGCAGCTGGTTTCCAGTGCAGTTAAAAGGATAAAATGAACAGTTCACAGAGATAAGAGACCTGGGAGTTTAGTGATGGGCCTTGGACTCATGGCATAGGGTGAGACCTTGTGGCCTTCAAGTAAGGTCAGACCTTATGGCCCTTGCGGGCTCAAGTCCCCACCCTCCTGCACCTTCTGTCTCTCCTGTGTGAGGGAAGGGTGCTAAGACTCACAGGAAGCTGAGTTCTGAGTCTAGGCTGAGAGGAACCTACCCCAATTTATAGGTTTTAGGGTAGGAACCCTGCATCTCTGCACTGGGACCATTTAAATGCCTGGTATAGGAAAGTAGGAGTGATGGGTAGGTAATGCCCCTCCCACGTGTTTACATTTAATATAAATTGCAGCCTGCCATTTAAAATCCATCCACGTGTCTGCACTAGATCAATAGCAAATGTGCTAAACATTCAGTGAGCCTTAGATTTTATGGAATAAAACCAAGAGACCTACCTCTGGAAAAGTTAGCAGAATTTCAGAACATTCTTTTACAGACTACATTTATGCTTTTTAGTGAATTTTTGGGTGTGATCTTGATCATCTAATGTGAGCACTTCCCCTAACCTACACTCTAAAGTTGATCACATCTTCTCTCACACAACGTTCTCTTCTCTTTTGGGATAAAGAATAACATTAGGCATTCATACGGTGCTTTACAGAACCTAAGGCAGAACCATGTTTCACTTGGAAAATTAAAGGCTTTGTCCCGATGTATTTATATTTTCCCACCAATTTCAGACAAATCTTGGCCCAGGTTCTATGGTAATAAGATATGCATCAGATCCATAGGGCTGCATAAACAAATTGTGCACTAAGTTGCTCAATCCTGAGTAAGGTTGATCTAAGGCAGTCTTGACAGGTTGGGAGTACTGGCATTAATTATAATGTTGCAGATAATATCCATAAATGGTCATCATATAATTGATTTTGGCAAGATCAAAATGTTTATTTTGCACACTTACCTTAAGTAGACCCAACATTGTCTATGAAGTTAGTTTTCTCACTCTTCCTTTTTTGCACCATGTAGGTTGGTAGTTTGAAAATAAAAAGTCCGGCTCTTGTAATTTGGTCCTTTATCATTTGATTAAAATTGATTTTTCTCCTATATAGGTGAAATCCTGACCTCTTTGAAGTCAATGGTAAAACTTCTATCTGACTTCAACAGGGCCAGGATTTCACCTTACATTACTAATGAAAGCGCCATGATTTATGACTTTGCGAATTATTTTTATTTGTGTAACAACAGTATAGAGTATGTCAGTCATGCATATGCACAGTTCTGAAAGCTGTTAGATGGTTAAGAAGCTGAAGAGTACCTCAAATATTGTTTGTGCCCCACAAACGTAAGTTGGTTATTTTTACTTTTCTTGGTGACAATAGAATACTCCCCTCCAAATATGACATAAACCAAAGTTTAATATTGCATAGTAGGGAACAGACCTGACTAAGAACCAGGTGCACAAACTAACCTGAAATAACAGACCATTTCTATTTCTTATTCTGTAAAAAATAAGGTAATTCACATGAACAGCCTAAACTATTTGATAGCATGTCACCTCTGCTTATTAAAAAAAAAAAATCTTTCACAAATGACCTCAGTCATGACTGAAAATTTACTATCAAGACTGGATTTAGGGGACACAAGCTGCTAAAGGGGAAGCTGAGTTGCCTCTTCCTTCTCTGGTGTGGATGGATAGAGAATTCCACTCACCATATCAGTTTTGTTTTGGACAGATTTGGCATACTTGTTTTACGTACATAGCAATAAACTCAGATTCTGTGCTATTAGTTAAAATGACACCAAGTACACAACATAATAATGAAAGTAAATATTCACAAATGATGTAAAGAACCTAAATTAAACATTTTCATATAGAAGTATAAAATTTTCATTAATTGTTCAAGAAAGTATTTTAAGAGTAAAAATCTACAGATTTGTAAAGATGTATTCAACAGCTATTATCTGACAAAGTACAGGAAAAAGTATTCATCAGCAAAAAGCATATTTGAGGACTTGAAAAAACATGCTAATTCAATTTATTAAATACAAATGCAGTTGTAACTTCTAGTCAGTGTTTTTAAGGATCATTCAATTAGAAGAAAATTATTGTCTTGCAACTTTAGGACAAACTGCTGTATACAAAACAAACTAGAAACTTTACTTTTGGACTACATTGAATATAATTGTTACTTTTTGTAAAAAGGAATTAATGTATATTTTCATAAACACAATGCAATTTATTTGGCTATTTACAGTTTTGTGTGTGTGATTCTTGTATATATAATAACATAACTCTTATATTCCCACAAAAATCTGAAGATATACAGACATCCATTTTATAGGCTTAGTTAATAACATTCTGCTAATATTCAGACAAGAAGCTGTCATGTGTAGCTGTTGAAATGTTTTAAAATAACTGTAGTTAATCAACTCTAACAAAATTACTTCAGCATTACCCAGTTACTGTTCTGTATGAGAAATTTTCTAGAAGAGCAAGTAAAATACAAATAGCAAGTGATAGGAATTGTTGAATATATATTAGGGCTAAAATCTGCCACAAAATAACTTGTATACGAAATTTGCACATACATCACTGAGTAGAATTTGGACTTTAGAAATTGCCTTAAGAATCTTAGCTTTTGTTGGCACACAAGAATAATTAAGCAAAGAAATATGGCAACTAGTGCATATCTGCTAGTTTTAGGATGAATCCAAAGGCTGAGTGAATTTAGATACGTAAGTGTAATAGTAACCTAGAAATACAATCCCTAGGTTAATATTATTATCATCATCATGTAGTAGTATTTATGGGGGTAAGAAACGGAAAATAAGCATACCACTTGTTTTGATGAGTATTATTTACATAGGTATAATATCACTAATATCAAGCGAGGTACAGAGAGTCTGATTTTCAAAGGTCTTAAAGCATCTGCAGCTCTCATTGACTTAATTGGAATTTATGGATATAAAATGTCTATTTTCAATTATTCAGTAAATCACTTGCACTTCGTATGCTACACTGGCTACAAATTGATTTCCAGGTGAATTTTTTAGCAAGATGGTAATGAATGTTCAACACAGAAATAAGAGGCTAAATTCTCTCCTGAGATCTCTGATTTCCACATAGGATTTGCCTCGAAGCATAACATTTAGCCTATTGTGGTTATTTTGTCACATATGTGCCACCACTGGGGTTGGAGGAAAAGAGAACACATCTTTTTACTATTCTGTTGATATCTCCCATTCAAGGTGGTTTTGAGACTTGTGCAGTTTTGTTCCTGATGTGCCTGTTTCATCATCTTAAATATGTATTTCAACATATCCAAGTTATCATCCTCTCCCAGGATAAGCTTTCCATAGTTGCCATTTTCTCTCAGACATTATTCTGCTTAATGTACTGGATATTTATTTTTATTGAAATTGTCAAAGTGGGAGTAAAGAAAATACTCAATGGATTTATTTGAAACTCTTTTTTGGCAATGAGAGGAGATATTGTTGTATTCCTCTTTTTCTTTACTTTCTACCTTATAGCTACATTTAGGCTTGGCAGAACTCAATTTTTTAATGTAATTTCAACAATATCAATATTCATCTTCAAGCATTTTAATTTTTTTATATGTTTACTTTTTCACAGTTGCACAAAATTATGGGTTTTAAGCATTAACACTGAGATATAAAATGCTTTATGACTGTTAAAACACAAATGTCAACATCACGTCAAAATATACAAAGTAAATATCCCTAAATTAATCTCTTATAAATTCTCAAAAACAGCATTTTTCTCACTTTACCTATATGGACATTTTGATTTTCAATTGAAAATTTTCATTGGTTTGTGTGTGACAGGTAAAATCAACTTTTACTGACAAAATCTAATCTTTCAGACCTAACCGCACTACATATTGCTTTTGAATATATTGAGAGAATTCTCAGATGTACACAACATCGGTAGCTTCCGACTGCATAAAATTTCAGCAGTAACATCTCTGATAAATAATCACATCTTTTCTACTTGTGCTAAAGAGAATCAATACTTAAATAATAATGCTTGTATTATGTTGGCTGAAGAATTGGGGTCAAGTGAAATCTGGGGAGCAAAATTATTCTGATTTGATACTAATAGATCCTAATTCTGTGCAGCACACTGACAAAAAAAAAAAAAAAGGCTATGGAGTTTTTTGTTATCATTACTTTGAATTAATGAAGATCCAGCAATCTCAATCACAACATTGGCCGTTTATGCAGAATTTTACCAGCCTATCATACTACATATATTAATTGTGATCACACTGAAGTTCAAATACTGTCTTTGAAGCCAGAGGTGGATTACAGTTTCATGGGGCTCTGGGCCATGGATCACAGTTTCATGGGGGCCCTTGAGATGGATCACAGTTTTATGGGGGCCCTTCCCTACGCCTTTGTCCTGCAGTCCCCTGCCCAGCACTCCCGCTGAGGACCGGGTGCTCTTGCTAGGGACCAGGGTAAGGTGTGGGAGTGCCCATTTTTCCAGAGCCCCCCAATTAGCCTGGGTCCCACTGAGCCTGTGGCTAATCTGCCACTGTCTGAAAAACTTACACAACTCAGTGAGCTCTTATGGCTTTATCATAGATCACTTTCAATTAGTAGGCTCTTAATGGCACAGACCTAATGTCACTGAGATTTCAATAAGGAAAAGAGGATCTCCTAACAGGCTTACATTTTATTTTTTTAATACTTTCCCTTCATTTATTTGTGTTTCACTGTTGGCTTTATTTGGTGATTCGCTTTTGGAGGTAATATGGAAAGTCTCTGAGGAATTACTTTTTAATTGAAATCAGCTTGCATTTTAATGAATAGCTAGAGTGCACCACTCATATGATTAGCTTGCATTTTGAAAGTGTTTCACAAACACTAACTAATTAATCCTCACAACACTCCTATGAGGTAGGTGAGTATTAGCATAATTTTTAAAAAGGTAAGTTGAGAGGTTAAGTGAGTTGCCAAAGGTCACACAATGCTTCAGAGTTAAAGCCACAGCTGTGAGCATTAAACAAGGACTTCTATTTCACCTAGTCCCATATTTAAACCATTAAAACATGTTGCTTCTCGAACTTCAATACCTACTGTAAATATCTAGTAATATTTTACATGGGTGCTGTCATTGCCATCCTCAGCACAGCAAGTTATCGTTCATCATTATGAAAAGAAGAAAGCTTAAGACAAGTTACACTATACACATGAAATTTCATTGAACAACTGGAGAATTCATTTCATATACGGATATTAGTGGACAGATTCCTGCATACAATAAGCAGCATTTATAAATCTAACCTTAGTGAAAAATATTTAACTGTCTTAAAATATGTTATAGTGATTTCTCTTACAGAGATTGACTAGTTTAAATAATTATACCTTATTTCATTATTTAACTACTTCTCCATATTTTGTAGCAGAAAAATATCACTTTTATTGTTTTCTTAATACAGTATTAAAAGTGTATACAATTCCTGTGTTAACCCACATGGTAGATTACACAAATAGCACAACATAAACAGAATATATATATATATAGATAACATGTATGCCCTTATAATCCATTTCCTTATTAAAGAAACACATTCAGTATAAAAAGGACTGGTTTACAAGATGAAGTGTATCTTGCACCAGCTTATTGTCAAATTTTAATTATATTTGATTGATCACAATCATTAAGTTTAATATTAAACATAATAAGCTTAACAGAGTAATCAGCTGGAACAAGACTTACTGTGTAAATTAATTTTAATATTTCTTTCATTATTTCTGTCAATTGCACATATACCCCCAGAGCTATTCTTTACATATAATTTTAATAAAAAAGATAAGCATATACTTTGAGAAACAGTGTTCTGAAAAAAAAGGACTTTTTGGAACAAAGTTGTGCATAATCACTTATTTGTTGGACAAAGACTTTTTTTTATCTTGGCCAATATTTGTAAAATAAAGCTCATTTTATTCATATATGTTTCTATCCATTATCCTCTGGCTATGATCCATCTATAATCAAGATGCAGTAACACAAAATTTCAAAGTAAGTATTTTTATGGAAATGCCTTTTTGCCGCTATAAATTCTGTAACAGCACGTCATGTACACAACTTCTTTGGTATCAATGATTATTTTCATGAGTAATTTTCCCCCATATTAATATAAAATCAAAAGACCATAAAGAAGTGAGCACAGAAGTAGAGCTAGAAGGGAGAACTCATGTAAAGATCTGATGACAACTACTGTCCACCATAAGGAAAATTTCTGCATATTGTACAAGTTGAACTTTGAGATGAAATTAATATTTTGCCTGGTGTCTGTTTTGATTAGGTACCTGAAACAGTGACAAATTTCTCCTCCCTAACCCTTTATTATCCAGGTCTTGAAGAAATCATTATACCTTACATATGACTAAATTGTTCATAATCATTAAGAAGAAAAAAGATCTTTTATAAACTGATGCTTTACTCTCTCAATTAACAAATTACAATTTCTGAGTAAAAATTCCTTTGATATTTGAAGTGTTTGAAGAAAGGCAGAGGTAGTATAAGAAGAAATTCTGAAATCTCTTCCCAAATGTGTATATTATACACTATAAATAAATACAAATCAGAATTAAAGTTTGCATGGGATGGTACTTTGAAAGTAATGCATTTTGATTTTGAATTACATGTTTACTAAATAAAATAAATGCATGGTGATCTGGCAGGTTTAAACTGGTAATGTTATGGAAAAAGAATGAAGCAACAAAAATCAACATGTTTTTTTCATTGCTAAGTTTTCTGTCTTTGGTCAATTTAATGTAAGGGTAATTGTACAACAATAGGAAACACAAGCTCTTTCATATTGGAATATAGAGGTTCTCCCAATTGCTGACAACAGATTTTTTTTATTAGAAGAGTTGACATTGCACCTAGAACTCTCATTGTTAGTAGGATTCTGTTAGCAGTAGTAGTTGCAAACATATATGTTTGCCAGTAACAACTCACAATTTGTGCATAGTTGAGTCTTCGAAATTGAGCAAATTTGCTCTCAATATCTCGCCAGCGCTTGCTGAGCTGTATCAGGGTTGGCTCCACTGCTTTTGCAGCCCCATTCTTAGACAAGCGATCAGCTTGCCTGTGCACCGCATTCAGATCTTCTTTCTTCTTCTCCAATTCTCCATCAATTTCCTAGTGAGCAAAACCAATACATGGCCCAGAGCAATTAGCTAACTAGATTAATCAATTTAGAATTAGCAAAATACTTTTGTCAGAACTTTCATTTCAATTTTTCAGCTTTATTGTTACAATCAAAAATGTACAGTCAAGTCTTATTTTACAATTAGACAAAACAAACAAAACTAAGATTCAAGAATCTTCCTGACGGCTGGCTTTTGAGATACTATTAATTACTGTACATTGAAAGCTATTAACATAGGCCAACAATTTTTTTCCTACTTCTCTCTAGCACTGTGATGGGCAATTGGAGAGATCACTCTTACCTATTAGGGTTAACATAAGTACACACAGCTGTTTCAAGGGTGTGCAAATATATTAGTTTACTTGTTTTAAACTTTGTGGGAAACTCAGAGAATGAAGCAAAGAAAGACGATGCAAAATAAACCAGAAAATCTTTTGACGATATGTGAATAAATCTATGGTATTTTGACAGTGACATATGAATGTTTTGATGAAAATGAATGTGCTAATATGAGAAAGAGGTCATCCATATACCGATAAGTCATATGTTCATCTGGAACAAAGACACATAAAGTCAATTACAATGTTTACTAGAAAACACTTGATATTTCTTAATACAGTGCACACTGTCTGTTATTTATAGAAGATTTTATTTAGTGTGTTTTATACCACTTGCATGACATTCAGTGTAAGCTTTACAAGAATACAAGAAACAATATCTACAACAAAAGAAATGTGTCAGTTTGATCAAATTGTCAATATGTATTTTATAAAACAAGAAAATAAAGTACTGGTGTATTTGTGTATGTATGTAATATAAAGATTTGTTGTATTGCTGTCTTTTAAACGAATAAAACAGTGTGCCAAAAAATCTACCATCGTCATCCCAAAACAACATTACCTTTAGCTTCTGTTCATCTTTGGGGTCTGGTAGACTGGCTAACTTTTTCTCAATGTCATCCAACCATTTCAATAGGTCATCAGCCTGCCTCTTGTACTGATACCACTGATGAGAAATCTCTAAAGCCTTTTTTCTTCTTTGAGACCTCAAATCCTGTTCACAGTGCAGACATTATTAGAATATCAATAAAAGATTTACAATATATATGTTGGCATGTGTGTATACTGTAGGAAATAAATGAAAATACCTAAGGACATTAGCTCAGTTTTTAAATTAAATTCTGATAAGATAAACTGAACACAGTCAGTGTATTTTCCTGAATCTATCATAGGCAACTTTTACTATTGAGAGAGGCTTTATAATTCAATCATGTTTACATGCGGAATGATTTGTTGAGGAACTTCACCAATATTCAGAAAGGTTACGACTGAAGTGCTCACTAGACAGCTGGAAATGTAACCCAATTTAGATCTAGTCATAGGTGAGCTTCCCATTTAGTGACATCTTACCAAGCTCAAGTCTGTGAAATATGAAAGGCTACTTAAAAGAAAACCATCTCCAGGAAGATATTTATTTTATACAAATAGGCTTTTTTATAAGTAAAGAACAATTTACACATGAAAATTCTGTCTCACGTTTACGACTTTGATGGGTCTAATAGTCTATTCGCAGACATGAATACACTAAGTGTAAGGTAATGCCTAATTCTAACTTGAGCATACAATATTGTAAAGGGTATTTTGTGATGCAATAAAGACTCACATTTTTGTTTTACTTTAATGTTACAAAATGACAGTGTGTGGAGTTCAGTGAACACTACCTGTATTATTATTGTTACTTTGTAAACGGTTTACTTACCATTAACAAAAAACAAAAATGTTACTTTATTTCCTATACATTTTATATGAAATAATACTCTGCTTGAATTTGCTCAAACTGTTCAATATTCTGTTGAGTTTTATCTGTCAAGGCTGAATGCCTTTATTGAGTCACCAAAAAGAAAATCAATCACACCAGTCCTTGTATACACAGCCTGTAATGATCTGGTCAATAGCATGGATCTGAATGCTGCTTTATCATAATTAAGGGCAATCCATTACAGCTCTGCAAACAGTTCTCCTATTTCACCTCAGTACAAATTATGAATTAGATGCACATGGTTTGGTTTCCTCAAAGGAAAACCTTCAAGTTTTCACTAAAATATATAGAACAGCATAAGGTCTTCAGGCATCCTTTTAGTGACCTCAAAAAAGCTGTGAAAATTTCAGAAAAATCCACCTGGAAAGCAAAGATGCTATTTTGTTAATAAATAATAATTAAGCATAAGCATGTCAAACCTCTAAACCGAAAGAGAACTTAGTGAAGACTATCGAGAGGGAGGGAGGGCGAAATAACTATAATGATTTTGATAATTTGGATTCAAACACACTCTCAGTGATAAGAATTTAGGAAATGCCATACTGGATCCATCCAGTGGTGCATTGTGTCCAGTAACCTGTCTCCTGTATTGACTAGGAGAGGACTCAGACTCTTTCGCTAGCCCATTTCACTGGGGTAGTGTATAAGCCAAGAAAGTTCCCCAGAATAGCAGGACCATTTTCCCACTTACACAAACACGACATCAGCTCCCTAAAGGACTGGACACAGAAAGCTGAGGCCTCAGAGAGCTTTCTGGTTTTGAAGATCAGGATAAACTTTGGGGCCATAAGAATCTGTTGAAAGACTTTGGGGTACCCATCACCTAAGAGAACAAAGCAGCCAGCGCTTTGTATCTATGAAAGATGGGGCCTGCTAAACCAGGCTGGTGAATGCTGATAGCTTGGTGCAAGAATGAAATTATGACGGGCAAAGGTAGGTCTTGGTAAAATTAAATTTTAGACATCAGAAAGTGTGTTACTTTTCTTTTGTATTTTGCAACTCTGGCATGCCTCTTTCATTCTTCCTCCAAATGACTTAAAATCTCTGTTCTTTGTTAATTAACTTATTGTTAGCTTTACTACTGTTGTGTGTTAAGGTGTCATGCATAACCCAGGAGAGCTAACAAGCTGTTCTGTGTAGTGGCGCTTTTGAGTCAGTGAACTTGCTATTACCTCTGAGTATCCACTAAGAGGGACTAGCCACTTCAGAGGAGATAGTTTGGAGAAACTAAGGTCTGGAAGGGTTGTTGGGGTCACCTTGCAAGAAGTAACTGGGTTGTGAAAGCCAGGTTAGATCATTGTGCTAGAAGCAGGCTGCTGATGTCAGGGCTCTGAGCAAAAGCAGCACAGTACAGAGGCAGCCAAGATTACATGTCAAGCAGAGACAGAACCTCTTACCGGTTTGGGTGAACTCCTATAGCATCACAAGGGTCCAACTATCTTATCATAGTTTTGCAAAATACAATGTTCTAGCACTGCCACTAAAATCATAGAGCATCTGTAACTGTCAGATAGTTAAGGCATTCAGTGCTAGCAAGATTTACTGTTTTTACTCAGTGCAAAAGTTAAACTGAATGAGTGAAAAATCCCTCAAAATTAACATTATTTATGACAAATTATTCTAACTAAGGTCAGGAGTCTAAAGTGTGGTAGGTGAAATATTTACAGTGTATGCTGGGTTATAAAAATATTGTTCAGCGACTGAATTCTTCTAGTTTAATTGTGAACAATCATCTGAGTGTAAAGTTATGGTATTTTTGGGACAAAATATTACTTTTTAACTGAGATGTTTAAAATAACCTTTTTTGTTACCCGTCAAGATATAGAAAACGTTTGACCAGAAATGTGGAAGCAAATACGTACACACAGTTGAACTGTTTACAATTATTAGGTAGCAAAAGAATAATTGTTTCATTTATCCAAGGAGAATATTGCCCTGAAACAAAAAAAAATTATGTTATTTTAGAAAACGTGTTCACAAATTTAGCTCCTATACCTTGAGAGCATTATGTTTAGTCTGCAACAGCTGTTGCTTTATCTTTATTTCCTCTCGTTTTCTCTCATCTGTGATGCTTTGCTGTAGAGTTTCTCCCCTTTGCAGCAATTCTTTTACAGTACCCTCTTTCTCTTCACTCTGATTAAAAAAATAACAGGTATAATGTGTATTTTAATCTAATTAGTAACCAAACAAACCCTAGGAGACACACATACATAAAAATCCTACACATTCACAGGGGAAATAATCACCTAGTGTGTGTGTAATCCACACACCTTCTGGGAATGGTATTGTGTCCCATCTAGTGGCACTGAGATCACTTAGAGAGAGTTAAATGAGTCTGCTCTATAGCTTTAGCTAATAATCAGTTAGCTCCAGAGGTCCAAAGTCCGATCACACCCGCCGATGAGCGGGGTCTGTCGGTGCTACAGGTCTTTATAGTTTTATATTAGAGAGGAAATGTTTTTATTCACTACAGTACTCAAAATGTGTAAAACGCCTGAATGGTGTAATTAAAGCAGGACTTGAAAACCTGTAGATGTTTGAGATTAGATTTCATGCAGTGTCCAGAAGTTTTGACTAATTCAAAAAGTTTTGAAAAACATTATTCTCCCCACATTAAAAATATCCCTTCTATATTAAACAATAAGCAGAAGTAAATTTTTAAACCATGGGTTATGCCAATTGATGTGTTTTTACAATCCTTTGTTGGAATTCAGACTTTAAAAAAAGTGCACAGCACCAGAAATGAAGAACACACGAATCCCAAGCAGCAGTTCTTTGTTTAATCTTCAGTAGGATGAAACTGATTCAAGGGTGAATGTTTCTATAATTGAATAATCACTATTCACAGTAAATACACCAACACTGAAAAATGAAAAAAAGATCTTTATGGAAACAATCTTTGAAAATACCTCTTAGATTTTCTATGGAAAAGGTAAAGTCAACCTTATTTTATCATTTGAAATCTACTTTATGTATGTACTAAACTATATTATTTGAAAAGACTTTGGGATACAATGGGCCTTTGACAATTTGCACCAGCTGAAGATCTGCCCCTGGCAGTAAGCTTGATGCATTCCAAACAGATGACTCTAATGAACGCTGTTGTAAAATGTTAGTATTGTTGTCTGTAACAAAATAAACAGCTGTGTTAACACTGATTTCAAAAATAACATCAAATGACTGGCTTAAAACATCAGTTTAAAAATATATAATGTTCCACACTTCCTCATAAGTGACAGGCATTTGAGTTTGCTGAACAGTCAGACTGTTCAATCCATGGAGATTGGGTCAGACATGGACAGAAAGACCATTATCACTGGCCAGCCAAGGAGTGGTACCAGACTGAAAAGTAGGGTTTCCAACCTTCCCAGATTGGTTGGGAGTCTCCTAGAATCAGTGCTGGTGGCTATTGAAACCAATCTGGGAGATCTTAGGCCCCTAGAAGTCAGGTCTGCAGCACAGCAGGGCTAAGGCGGGCTTCCTATCTGCCCTAGCTCCATGCAGCTCAGAAGCAGCTGGCATGTCCAGGTCCTAGGTGCAGAGGTTGCCAGGGGGTCTCTGAGCTCTGCTTCCCCCCTGAGTACTGACTCCACAGCTCCCATTGGCCAGGAACCATGACCAATGGGAGATGCAGGCGTGGTTCCTGCAGAGAGGGGCAGTAAACAGAGTCACCTCTGAGCCAAGGAGTCAGACAGGCCGATTGTTTCTGGGAGCCGCCTGAGGAAAGCTCTGCCTGGCCGGAGCCCACAACAGACTCCGGGCCACAGCCCTGAGCCCCCTTGCACCCAAATTCCCTCTCAGAGCCCACAACAGACACCCCTTTCTATACTCCCTGGCCCAGGCTCAGCTTGGAGTCTGCTCCCATACTTCGAGACCCTCAGCCCCACCCCCAGCCCATAGCCCTCACCACTCCCACACCCAAACTCTCTGCCTCAACCTACTGAAAGTGAATGAGGGTGGTGGGAAGGTGGTAACAGAAGGGGTGGGTATGGAGGAGCGGGGAATACGGCCTCAGTGGGAGTGGGACAGGGCAAAGGTGTTTGGGTTTGTGCAATTAGACAGTTGGCAATCCTACTGACAAGAGCCTGAAAGTAGGTCCCAGTCCAATATTCCTCAGGACAGGAGTAGTGGCAGTGTACCACATTGTTTTAAACACTTTTAATGTTGAAGCTCCTTCATCTACTGTCCTAATGGTATTCATTGCATAACAATAGCAAATTCATTTTTAGAAAATGGTATTGGTGAATCATTTGTAAACGATTTATGAATGGAAAAAAGGGCTAACTGAACTACAAATGGTATTTTCAATAAATAATATGATCATATATAGAGAGAGAGAATTCACTGGCACACACCAAAATCATATATGGCTTCTTCCAATGAACATTAAACTTGAATTTGTCTACACTGAATTTCTTTAGTCATTACATCGTGCAACTGCTTAGCTTTTCTACATTAAACTGACAACACACTCTCTTTTCTACTACAGGCAATTAAATGTTTTCTGGAAATTTTGCCAATTCACTTGTCACTCCCTTTTACATCTATTTGATAATTATATTAAATATTACTGGTATAGTACAAAATCCGTAGCCTGTATTATGGGTATATTCTACAGTACTGATAAACACACAGGTTAATACAGAATTGTTTCTTTGCACAATACCTAACCATAAACAAATGTCACTAAAACTAATTACTCAGAACAATAAACGCTAAAGTGGGCCCATTTATTATGAGTTCAAAATAAATTAGGATAATTAGAATTTGTCTAAGTCCAGTGTAATGATCCAAATGCAAAGGTTTCTAGTTTCTGCCCCAGCTTTTTTATTCATTTCCATTCCGAGTTCATTCATACTTCCATCACAACCAATTTACCATATCTTTATTGAAGTCTTCCTCTTTCAGATTCACCCCTTGCTGAATTTCAGCCTCCAGTGGTTCAAGCAATTTTTGTATATCAAAGTTAAACTGCTCCAATTCCTTCAAAGGAATGAAAGGCTAGAGAGAGAGAGAGAGAGAGATTGCCAATTTAAATCACAAACTTAATATTTTTATTAGAAAGATAAACCAAAAGGAGACATCTGTTCTACCCCCTATTGCTAAACTAATAGCACACATTATGTTTCCAGCTAATATGTTATAAAATATGTTCAACATAACTAGTCAAAGTATCTAAAGATGCCAATAAATATAAACATTTAGCAATACCGGAGTAAAATGAATATTCAAATAATGAAATAATATTATGGTGAGTAAAGACAAAGACAAAATAAGTCCTGATCTTCCCTCATTCGTATTTTCAAAAAATGTCCTGGTACATGATTTCTACAAGACTTTTCAAAAAAATTAAATGTTAATGCTGTTTGACCAAGTCTGGTCTGCCAGAAAGTACTCATACAGCAGCAAGCAAAACATTCACATTCAAGTGGCTAACCACATACAATTACCTTAAATTTGAGAATAATTACATGGTATTTGTTTTACTACACTTAAGTAATTTCTCTGATACAAAGCAGGGCCAAAGGATCATACGATTGTTATACAGTACTTAACTTATCTAATCCACAACTGATACACCTACATAGATATTTCTGTAATTATATTTTTTTTTAAAAAAAACCCCTCATAAATAAGGCTTGCATTTCAAAAAAGTCATTGAGAAATTTATCAAACTCAGGCAAAAAAATTAGGTACTATCTTATATATATCATCATACTTAATCTTATTACCACAGCCTTTAATTTTGAATTTAAAAATGAGTAATGGCTACTTCTGAACAACAATAAGCAAATTTTGCTTTTGTTTTACTTTATGCACCAACTGGGGAAAAAATTGATGTATGAGTGCATATTTACAATTTAATATAAATTCATGAGTGTATTCCAAGAGTTTATTATGAGATAAAAATATCAAACGATTAACAGACTAAGCTTTCTTTGTTTAACTCTATAAACACTTGATACTTTCTTGATGAATCTTGCATAAAAATTAGACTTAAAGTAACTTTTTAAATGTTTGATACTTTCAGATGTCAGATGAAAAATTACCCACTTGTTTTAGTCAGTATATTATGTACCAGTCAAGCCTTCCTTTATTCCCCCAAGAAGTGGTATATTCAACTGGCATTATCTATACCACAATAACAATATGTTGCAAGATCACCACAATCAAAATAATTCAGTAAGAACATTATTAGGGATAGGTGCTGAATTAAGAAAGACATGAGACTTAGAGTCCATTCCTGGCCCTGCTATTTATCTGCTGTATGACCTTGGGCAAAATTCACTTCACCTAACAGTGTCTCTGTTTCCCCTGACACACTTTGCCTTTCTTCTCAATGTAGTTTGTAAATTCTTTGAGTTCTCACTATGTGTTTGTAGAATGACTAGCACAACAGGACTCTAATCTTGGCTTGGGTGTTTAGATAATACAACACCACAAATTGGTAATATTATTTTCATTGATCATGATACAGTCACACTATGGCAATTGGGTTCTATCCTGCAAACATGTCTTTACATGAGAATACCAATAACCCAACTAAAATATTCATGTGAGTGTTTGTAGAGTCAGATCTGCTGATTTTCTTACTACTCTCTCCTTTTGTATTTTGTTCAACATTAGTTCCAACATTTAGTCTAGCATGTTCCCAGTGACCATGGTAACCCCAAAAGTGAATTAATGCTTTAAAAACTGTGTTAGGTTTTTTTAAAAAAAAGGTAAAGCACTACTGACTGGAGATATAAAATATCTCTTAATTTCATTTCTCATTTAGGGGGTCTATGGAATTCTCACTCACGCACTTGTCCTGAAGGTATAACAAGTTTTGTTTCATCTGTGGCTTTGGTAGCATAACCATGAATAGAATCAATACTTGTCATGATTTGGGAAATTCAACCACTATCTTATGTTTTTTTCCAGAAGTTGCAACAGTAATATATACCATTTTTTGTAAAAGGATTGCATATTGATTTAATAAAACAAAAATCTATTATTAAATATTGTTGACATTAACAGTTACATGAGTCGTATCTTAGTTATTATAGTTTGAGTATCATATAAGATATATTTTTACCACCATTATTGTAACAACATGCAATGTTTCAATGAGCCTAGAAATCTTACTTTACTAAATAGATATAGGGGAAACCAAAAATAAGCAGAAAGATGCCATTAATAATTTTAGAACTGAAGGTTTCTTGGGCTGAAAAAATGTTAAAGAACTGTAGAATGACTGACTTTTGGCATTATGTTTCTAACACATTGGGCTCACCGGGATTTTACCAAGAAATACAGAATTATGCTCAGAGCAGTCAACAATTGACATCGAAGAATTGTTAAACAAGTCTATAGTTTTCCCTCAAATGCTTTGAAGATTGCTTTTAAATTATTTAAATTTCACCAAAAGAAAGACCAATAAAGGAAACAAGAACAGGAACTACAGAAACATGATTAAATTGTGCAAAAGCTGACAAGGAAAAACTGAAAGAGGAAAGTAGAAGGAAGTAAATGAAATGAAAAGGCAGAACCTGGTAAAATGCATAAATATGCATTTATATATATATAGTAGACCTTGACATAATATATTTGTTAATTTTGTTAATTTAAGATGTATGTTAAAATTATGTAATTATGGTCATATATTGGTGAGTTTAGAAAAATAAAATCACATGTGATTCCTCCCTCTCTAGTTACATTTTTATGACAAAATTAGCATGACAATACAATTCATCAATTTGTACCTTGACTTGTTCTTGAGAAAATGTTAACATCCTCAACTTATATTGAGTAAATAAATAAATACTATTACATAGGACATACAGTTTTTCAGTCCATGATTACAAAAGAACTTCATAAAGGAAAGTATCATTATCTCCATTTCACAAATAAGGAAACTGAGGGATAAGGTCACATGTCCAAGTTCACAGAGTAGGTCAGTGGCAGACCCAGGAACAGAACCCCAGAGTTTTGATTCCTAGCTCTGTGCACTATCCAGTGGATCATGCTTTTTTTTTTTTTTTTTTTAAAAAAAAGAATACATATTTGCTGTTGTGTAGTACAGCAAAGGAAAGATGTAGATATGTCGAACAAGTGAACACATTGACAACAACTGTGTTCTTGGTTGGAGAACCATGAAATAACTTTTACACATCTTTGAAGAGTGACATAATAGGAAATCACTCAGATAAAAATGTATGATTGACTACAGAAATAATAACAGCAGGAAATTGTTAGTACTTTTTCATTTTATGAAATGAGATATGCTTTGGTTTCCCCCCCACAATAGACTATCGTATCCAAATAGCTTTGGGGTCTAGTCTCTCACTGATGTGTGAGCAAGCCATGAGCTCAACTCTCATGAATTCTAAACAAATCTCCACCTCCTATATGGTAAACGTGCAGTGTGGCGGGGACCAAAGGTTGGAAGCCAGGTGCAGGAACAGGCAGTTTGGCGCAGTCGTTCCCCGCGCTCCAGGAAAAAATAGTCCCGCCCTCCCCCTGAAAGTTCAGGTCACTGATAGGGTGCGAACCCCGCCCCTTGTAAACAAAGCCACGCAGGGCTGTCAGGTCTTCCCCACGTGTCTGTGGGGGAGGGTAGAGTGCAAGTTCCCCGCATGGCTGTTGCTAAAAATCGGCCCCTGTTGGCTGCCAAATTTAAAAATATTAATCCACAAACCTTTTAAATATTTTAAATATTATCATTCCTTACAATGCACATTCATTAAATTTGGTTATTAATGCTGCAAAATTGCTTATTATGCAAAATAAAAACAATAACAATATCAACACTATCAAATTATTCAATTATTTTCATTAAATATATAAACTCAATAATAAAATTAATAAATTTTCAAGCCAAACGTATTAATTCTAATAAACAATGCTACATTATGCAATATCCATTTAAAAAAGTTTATAATAAGCAATGCTCTGGCAAAAGGGAAGAGAGTGGGGGTGTAAGGTAAAAATTTTGCCTAGGATGCAAAGTATCCTTGCACTGGCCCTGTATGTGACTCAATAACTTCTTGTGAAAGAGAAAATAGAATAGTAAAGACTCCCCCTTCCTCTCTCTCCTCTTCCATGTGGAAATGACCCTTGGTCCTCCTCTGTGCAATTGTTTCTCCTCCCTTGTATATCACAAAAGCCTCCCTGTGATGTTTAGAGTCAGTTCCAAGGTCCATGATAGTAAGATCAACAAAGTCTGGTTTCCAGGAAGCCACTGGTACTGGAGCCAGTGCAGAGGCACCAGACCTTGGTAACAAAAAGCCCTAGCCTACAGCAGATCTTTGTGGATTCCCAGGAATCTCTCATGTTTGTCAGCAAGCCCACAATTCTTTCATCCAGGGGGAAATTTCCATGTTCCCAGTGGGGCTTCTGAGATGACAGCAAAACTATTAATGATAAACTCCTATGTTGTGATTATTATTTTTTTTATCAGAGTCACAACTTTAACTTTCTTTAATTGTTTTATGTTTTATTTTTCCTCAGCTAAAAAAATAGATTAGCCATTGGTAATATAACAGTACTATATTTATATAGTTGTTCTAGCCACCATTAGATTGTTAAAATCTCTTGCCCTTTCCTAAGCCCCATTACTTAAAATGCCTGCAGGCCTCAATGCCTTTAAATCCACTTTAGCTGATAATCATATTTAGTTTTTGGATGATTTAAAGGGGTAAAAATTCCATAGCATAATGGTTTTAATCAAAGATGAATTTAAACAACTCTATACCAAGCAGCTCCGTGGTACTGAACTATTATGATATGTTAACAATAAAAATAAATCATCTCCTTAATGCAGATACATATTTAAAATAATCTTACAAAAAACTCTCATGTGTGTAGCTTATTGTTTTAACTGTGATTTTTTTGTTTTGCTTTTGTTTAATACCAAAGGAATAGATAATGATTACCCAATTTGCCTGGAGCAAGGGGGAGCAGATCATTGCAGTTCGGGAGGAAGATTGTGACTCAGAATTACAAACTCCCTCTTGGTTCTCCCAGGTGGGAGAAATAAACTGTAGCAAGTCTAAGCTCAGCCAGAACATGTTTCCTGACACATTGGAGCAGCTACAACAAATGGTGCATTTGGAGTTGGGGGAGGAGAGAAGGTTCCATCTATTCCTGGCCCTTGCATTCCCATGTGCCCTGAATAGGGATGTACCCTGCTTCTCCTTTTCCATGCAGCTACTTAGGATGCATGGTAGTCTAATGTGGATTAGGTAATTTTTGAACCATCTTCCACACCACATATACCTGGCCAAAATCTGACTAAAAATTACCTATTCCACATTAAACCCATATTCAGCAAAGTACTTAAACTAGCGCCTAACTTTAAGTGGATGAATAGTCCAAGTGAAGTCGATGAAAATATAAAGAACTCTGTTGAGTCAGAGTTTCAAAGAAAAAGACTTGATAAACGTAACTGAAAAAAAATCATACCAAGAAAAAGGCAATTTTAAGTTGTGGAAAGAGCAAAAATATCATAGGAGGTCCATTGTGACACATATGCTTAAGAAATAATTATTCCATTGGTATAGTCTATCTACTAATTTGCACTGAATTGGGGCCAAGTTTCACTCCTTATACTTTAAAAAGGCAGCAGATGTTTCTCTGTCTTTAATAAACTTTGTTCCTGAATAGATACCTTGCGTGCTTCATTTAATTTTTAAACACGTTTTTAAAGATGAGTTACAAGCTTGTGAAAATACTTATCCATGAAATAGTAACAGAATAAACCATGACAAACTCTCCCCCAACTTCTCCACACACCAAACACAACAACCTACTTTTCCTTCTCATATTCTTACTATTTACATTTTAATTATGTATCTTTTTATTGTTCCTTTGAAAAATATGTTTGGGGGCACTGTGGTTCCCCTTATGTCAAACCATACACCCTTCATAAAGCACCACTTAGCATGCGTCTCCACATGTGAGCAATTCCTCCTACCTTTCCACTCTTAATTCTTTGTGATATGGCTGCAAATCGCTGGTTGAGCTCTGACACTTTAGGCTCTATTACTTTCCTGCAGTGATCTCCACGGTTTGTCATCAAGTCTATTGCCTGGTCACGCACAGAGTCCACCTTTGGACGCATATCATTCAGCTCAGCCTTTAAGCGCTACAGTCCATGAGCAAGAGACAGGGCTTGAAGTTAGTAATAAATGCAAAGAGAGAGTGAGAGAAACAGTGTGCAAAAGAATAGGGAGCAAAACCGAAAAGCAAATTCAGATAACTGTGAGCATGCACATATAATAGAGGAGCTCTGGATAGATAATCTATCCTGATTGTATATCCCTAAGGTTTAGAGAGGGTGTACGTATACACTTTATTAATGATCTACACTAGCACTTATTGGAATATGGAGGATGTATTTCCAACTTTTTTCTAGAGAGGCTGTTTCTTGCAATACTATTATACTCAGTAGAAGACGTGATTTTTTCAGGTCAGTGGGAGTCCTATGCTTGCAGACTAGAAATGTAAAACCTGTGTCTTGATCTTTGTTCTTATCCAAGTAAACATACTGTAAACAACATTTACATGAATCTTGTGTGTGAGAAAAACCTGTGTATTTGTTGCACACTTTTCATGAAAAAAGACTAGTCAAATTACTCTACATCAATAGTTACGAATAGTTTTGGTAAAAAACAGATTTATGTTTTTGAACATGGGTACATAGATTCATTATGTTTCACCGTATGTCTTCTTGACTACAGGGAGGTATTCAATAACATCACCATGTAGCACTGCTAATTCTCATGCTATAAAATAGTTCTAGTCATGCTGTAGTGCTATGGTAATATTGCTCGTGATAAATGCCCAGAACAGAGAAGATGAGCAAAATCACCTGCTTCTGCTATTGGAATATTGAAGGTATTGCCAAAACCAGGCAAAAATATGTAAGTGTAGGCTAAAACACTGGAGATTTGAAACATAATTGGGCTTTAGGATTTGCATTGCATTGCCTACAAGAAATGACTTTGTGTAATAGGAGGTTATGCCTGTATTGATGGAAAGGATAATTGTATTTTATACTTTACAATGGCAAAATTGCTCATCCTATTAAAAAGACTGCCCTGTAATCCTGCTAAGATCAATGTTATGAAGCATTGATTTATTCTCTGAATAAATGTTGATTTGAAAATGATTGCTGCCTTGAAATTTGTGAAGTTTTGCTTTAGCAAATTGCATCACACTAGTGTAAGCAAGACAGTCTCATTTAGATTTTGAAAACTGTTCCTCAGTTAGCATGTCCTGACCATGCTGTTAAAGCATGGTCAAATATCCAGGTGACTAAATGTCACACAAATTCATTCAGGGGACAACAATCAATACAGAGCATAACTCAAGGCAGAATACAGCCTCAAGTCTGAAAAAACTGTATTGGACTGGATGCAGACTCTGAGCCTCATATGCTTTACAGTGCATGTCAATTTTTAATAAACTGGATCTGATGACATTGTAGTGCTAATACTACCCTGGATCTTAATTGTTGTTTGCAATGGGGACCTGTACATGCATTGTATATGCCACGTAATATCCCTTCTATAAATGATAAGCCACTTCAGCTACGTTTATTCTCAGTTGCATGTTGCCAGTGCAATCAGTGTTTGGTAAGTTACCTAAAACATTAAAATGATATGAATAGCAAGCACACAATGATTCACAAAAGAAAGGAACAAAGAGGAAAAGGAGCACATAGATAAATTTTCTTTTTTAAACAGATGCAGCTGAGGTAATAGTTTACAGGAGAGATAAGCTTAAGAGTAAGTGTTCGGCTCACTATGACACCCCAACCTTAAAATAACATATTTCATTTTTTTCTGCTGCAGGGCTTACTTTTGCTATTCATTACAATATTATTAAGCAATTTATAAGCTGTTGGAGGATAGTTTTGTCAAGAGAAAAATAATGTTTCACTATCTTTCTTGATGCACTTTAAAAACCTCTAGGGTAAAAAGCTTAATGTATATAGTTTTTTAGAATAATATGAAAAATGCTTTCCAGAAAACTGCATGTGTTACCTTAAGAACTTCCTCTTTTTGCTGAGATTTTTGCTTTTCAGATTCATCCAACAATATTTCAGCACGATACATCCAGGTTGTGATGTTAGCTACATTCTGATCAAACGTCCCTATTTGCTTTTGATATTCCTGTGTGCGGAAAATGGTAAGTAGAACATATTAAAAAATAATCAGAGCTGAAATAAAAGAAAGCTGTGATTATGCAAAATGTGGCAAACATTACATATATTATAAAGCTAAAATTAATTACTTTTTTCCAATAGCTCTCTCTCTCAAATATACGTATATGTGTTTATATCCATTGGTAGTCTGTAAATATGTATATCTATTACAGTAGAGCAATAGTGACATATTTAAGGTAGAATTGGGTTTTGCAATTGAACTTAGGCTAAAATCTCTTGTTATTGAACCTACATGAGTGAATTTAGTTCCCCACTTTTTCAAAAGCAAATGGGATGGCTATTTAAAATTCCTCAATTTGGTTAAGGAAGAATTTTAAAATGCTTTCTTTTGGAAAATGTAGATTATTGTCTGATCTTTTTTATGAATCCCTATATTCATACAAGTACAGCTTCTAAAACTCTCTCTCTCCGTCACTCATTCACCCCTATTATCTGTGTGAGCAAATGACATTTCCCAGCTCAATTTAAGTTTTTTAACCTACTCCCATAATCCACTATTGGTGCAGAGAGCTACCACAAGAGTTGACCAGTTCCCTAAGCTACTTCTTCCCAATACTGCCCATTTGCCTCACTGACTCAACAGCAGGGCACAGCCCAGAGCCTTGGTGAGGCAGCAAAGAGATGCCAGCAGTGGGTCTGTATATTTTTGTTACTCTGCACACATACCCCCACCCAAATTCTTTCTTTACAACCCACAAAACACCACTGAGGTCAGTGGACATATCGACAGAGAATCTGGTGACAGCACACTCCCATAAGATTGGCATACACACCTATCCCTATATTTAGGTTTAGTATGGTTTAGTGAACTAGAAACATAAATACTTTTTATTTTTACCAATAATAGGTTGAACCACTCCTCAGCTCGTGAAGTTACTGCTATCCAGTTACTTTTCAGGAGGCTGAGCTTATCATCCACTAGATCTTCTTTTTCCTTAAGCACTGTCCTCAAACCCTCTCCTAGATCACTGATGCTCTTTAGATGGAGCTGGCGTTTTTCAATCTCCTTCTGTGTTGCCTGTGGAAAGTGCACCGAGGATGATTACTTAGTAAATATGAAAGGCCGTTTGGAAATAGAACATTTCAAGAAATCAAAAATTATGTGCATCTCCACACTATGACTGTACAATACAAAATGTTAAAACAGGATACTAACAGGAAAAAAACAACCCTTCACTGGTTTCCTATTATGCTACTACTATACAGAATAGTCCAAAATTAAAGCAATTCTTTCAGCTCTAAAGACATTTTTAAGGATGTCTCATACCCTCAGAGTAGTTTTTGACCAATACCTTAATTTCAAAGAATGTGTATTACTTGCCATCACAGTACATAGTTCTAATGTATCATGCAAGATGCTCAAATTTTATGATCAGAAGTTTTATTATTTAAGACAAAAACCTAAAAGCTCCTTTTTAAATAAGAAAACATTATCTATTAAAACACCATGCAAATCAACATATAGGATAACTAAACTGAAAATGTCAGTACTTTAGTCATTACAGTATCACAACCCTAAAGGAACAGCAATATTATTAGCTTTAAATACTGTAGGAACACCTTCCACCCCAACATCCAATGCAGTCTTTTTCAGCTGTAACCCTGGCCTCTTAAAGTGTAGTAAAGTACTAGCACCCTGCAGACTAAAATTCCTCAAATGGCCCATTTCTCACAATAAGAATCAAGATCAAACCTGGGGTGCCCTAAATATGCACATAGTGGTACTGCCCAGCCTCCCTACAGCTCATTGACCCTCTCATTCCTGCCATGTGCTTAGATTTAAAATGATATGCAAGATTACCCAACGTACTTATTCTGACTAAAATTTGTGATAAGGATGTTAGAAAGTCAGTCAGGGGAAACCTTCAGATATAAGCCCTATATAAACTAGTATGAAGTGACAAACAGAAATATTCCACTAAACAATATCCACAGCTAGGATCTGCTGAATTCTCAGGAGGTGGCTCAACTTACTGTCACTTGATACCACAGCTAACCAGTTATTAGGGAAAATTCCTTTCTGACCCAAACCTGGTGGTTGCTGCTCAAATAATGCAGGTCTGCACCTTTTATCAGTTTAGGGAACAAAGACCTAACTCAAAATGGCAAAGCTCAGAACAGTGAGATGGTTAAAAAACACTCGGAATGACACACAAAATTAAGTGAGTGGAGGAGACAGCAGCAATAATGAGCAGTCACCAGTAGGAGAGCAGAAACTGAGGAATTTTCATGAATACCTAAATACACAAAGGAGCAGAGCCTCAGTCCATCAAGAAACAGACAGGCACAAACCTGTCAACCAAAATTGCCTGCATCCTAAAGGCCAGTCAACGTCCGTACTGCCATAGAACCAAATACACAGCCAACCTCCACCCCATCTCATATAATCCCACATTATTAAGCTTATATTAATGTGTTTTCAGTAAAAGCAAAGCTTGACAAACACAGAAAGTAAGGAGAAAAATTACGCCCATTGGTACTACAACATCCCTAAGTGCATTTAGCAGATGTTTTTAACTTACTGTATAGCAGCTATTTGATGCATACATTGTACTAAGTTAATGATCGGACACCACTTTTTTTCTCAAAAATAAGTTTTGACAATTACATTCCAGATAAGGATAAGCAGATTTAAATGTTCTACCAAATTATGTAAGCATTGAGGAAGAAAGTTATGAAACAGAATTTAAATACCATTAATAAAGGGAATATGAACAATCTTTTCTAAATTTCAGTTCTCTCAGACTTGAAACAGAGGTTTGAGACTTTGCCAGCTTCCAGTTAGTCTGGAAGAAATGCAGAGACAATTTTTTCCAGCACTTTTTGATCTCTTCTGCTTTTTTGGGAAAAAAATATAGTCAATTTATTTTGAACGAAGAATACTGGTTGGCTTCAGCTTTGGGTGAAGCTTCAGGTCAGTTTCTATTTTGTCTAAATGGTTTAGCCAGTCCAGAGTTTGAACATGTTTTGAATGAAACCTTTGAGATGTGTTCATTATTACGGATGACAATAATTTTTATATATATATGAAAAACTCAGGGCAATCTTGTGGCCATCCCCTCCATAATACATGAACATTAATCCCAACTGGAAATATAAGCTTTGTCTAATTACAATCTATTTTTTAAACAGGAAGATAATCTTTACACTATAAAGTGAAATCTCCACTAATTAAAACTGCTGTTCAAAGAAAGTTATGCCCTTCAAGTTGTGACTCAAACTCTAGTCTGTTGAACTTCTAAATTGAGCAGAGCTGGAGTCCTCTCTCTCTCTCAAATACTGAGGTCTCCACCAATTTTTTTTCCCTTTCAAATATAAAAAGCTGTTGTTCCAATTACCAAGTCCTCATCCTGTGCTCTGGGCACCCAGACAATAACCAAAAGTATTGTAAGAAATAACAGACTGCTCATTCCACTAAAAGTAATTATGCAACCCCTTCTTCCAAATGCTGACCTGAGTAAGATAAGACAGCTTGCCCAGCTATACTGAAATCAACAGCAAAACTCCCATTGATTTCAGTGGGGCCAAAGTTCTACTCTATACACTTTCATTAGAAATTCTGGACTGGGTAAGACCCCCAGTATGTTTATATAATTGGCTTCACTAAATATGTACTTCCTTCAGTTACTACATAATTTCATGTATCTAGCCTTTTTTTTAAATATGA
Source organism: Dermatemys mawii (assembly GCA_007922305.1). Classification (NCBI taxonomy): domain Eukaryota; kingdom Metazoa; phylum Chordata; order Testudines; family Dermatemydidae; genus Dermatemys; species Dermatemys mawii. The sequence continues at coordinate 9,855,457 of ML677385.1, read as the reverse complement.
AATTCAGAATCCCCCCCATTTCCATGCACTGGTACTCTGTGTTTATTTTTCCCTCGGTAATAAATCAGACAACTTTAGCATTTTTTTACACTACACAAAAAATTGAAATACTTTTAACAGATTTTATGTATATAGCAAGATTTAGATACATTCATCTTATGTATCTTTGCAACATTTGATATATTTATATTACTTAAAACTCAGCAAGGGTCTTTCAAAATCTGCTAATTTTGGTTACTGCCTACTATCATTCAAAAATTGGTACTCATTTATTATATTCTCTTAATATTTAGTAGTGAATGAAAGAATATATTTCAAAATGTGAGACATTTGAGCTGATTTACAGTCCTCTGTGCAACTTGACTATGGATGCTTAAACACACAATTAATTGAGACATATAGAAAAAAGAGGTTGAATCCATGATTGGTACCTCCATAATTTAAGTATATTCCAGTTGTTCGGGCAGATAAAGAGAGAGCCAGGACATGCTGGGCTTCCTTCCAACCATTCCCTAGACTCAGCATCTCAGTCCAGTAGCCCATCCCCGCTCTAGAATCAATTTTTTCTCCTACTGCCAGTTAATGTGTTTAGTCCTGTAGCTTAAGTAATATCAATTGGTGCTGTGGTGCTAAAGGTTCATGGTTCAAACTCTTTGATGATTCATAAGAATGGGTTTACAGTGGCACATATGAGTATTTATTATTCTTTTTACTTAAAGAAACACCAAGAAAATCCTACTAATATCCCATCACAGGCCATTGGGCCTATTTACCATGAATAGTCAAAGATCAATTAATTGCCAAAATCATGTTATCCTATCATACTATCTCCTCCATAAACTTACCAAGCTTAATCTTGAAGCCAGATGGGTTTTGCCCCCACTGCTTCCCTTGGAAGGCTGTTCCAGAACTTCACTCCTCTTATGGTTAGAAACCTTCATCTAATTTCAAGTCGAAACATCCTGATGGACAGTTTATATCCATTTGTTCTTGGATGCACAATAGTGGCAGAATTAAGCTTTCACAGACAATCGTAAGTCTGTCATTTTCTAACTTTTGAGGGTTTAACTTTACAACATAAATAATATTCTTTTAACAGAGTCTGTGAGCGTATGTGCAAATATATAGCATCAGATCTTTAGCGCACATCATTCTGATCATTTTTTACATTCTCTAACATTTTCTTTAAAAAGCAATTATCTGGACATTCTTGTAAATAATTTTTGGACATTTTCTTAATTTATAAAAATGAAACACATTTAATAACAAAGGCTACATGGGAGCAAGGAAAGCTTTAACAAAAAACTGTACAGTGAGGGCTTCCTTTGAAAATGTGTTGTTTAGGCTTTTTTAATTATATGTTATAATGATGAAATGGTACTACTATACATCAACATTAAGCTGTGTTTGTTCATTTTGCAAGAGCAAAATTTTGTTCATTTTGCAAGAGCACTAGGACCATGACTAAAATAGTATTGAGGATAATATTTTAATTGCATCAGTCATTATTGTCTTTGCTTTATAAATTCACAAGCAAGGCATGATGGATGAAAGATTCTGTACAATTTCACTCTGGATATATAAATCCCCAAAGTGATCTTAATAACTCACAGAAACCCCATTAAGGTAGAAAGTTAGGTTGCTTAATTCTCACAAGTGGGAATACTGTATTACTCAGATGTTGACATGATATCCTTCTTACTATATCAGTCCAGGAATTTATTTATTTATTTAGAGTACCTCTATTATTTTGACTGTGTTCTGGTCCTTGGCTATGAATCATTTGGCACAATTTTTTTAGCACATTTTATTTCGTTGGTCTCACTGATAGAAAATATATTGCAAGCTACATTAGCCACTACAATTCATTGTATTTCGATTTAATTCATACTCATTACTATTATACACTCTAAGCTAAAATATTATATTAATACCCTAGCAGTTGGATATGGTATGGAAGTTTTCTTGGTAATGCCATCTGGCATTTCCATTCTGAGAACACAATACCACAGCAATCAAATATTTTATCAGACAAATCTGTCTTTCAAAGCTAACTAAGTACCAGAGATTTCAATGTCTTCTATGATAGCAACCTCTTGCTCCACAACCTCGTTACAGCTTTTTTTTTAAACTGCTTAATTCTTTTAGTTACAAAATTATTTCTAACAACAAATCTTCCTTTCTTCTGTTGTAAGCTGTATTTGTTACTTTTTATAATAGAATTGTACAAAATGGAAAAGATCTAGCTTGTCCCTTCCCTGTAAAAGGACAAGACTGTTGTGTACAGAAAACTGTCTCTAGTTTTATGTGACTTAAGTAGGCTTTCACTATTTCCTAAGGAGACTCTTTTACAGTCAAATATCAGCCTTAGGATGTTTTTCCCTAAATTTCAGATTAAATTTGTCTTTACTTAATTTCATATCCTACTTCTAGTTGGACAATCCCTCTGCTTCATAACCTCTGGTACTGAAATGGATTGCAGTAATGAAGAATAGTGTTGTACAAAAAGGGACTGTCATCTCTCTGATCAATTATGTCCACCATGACACATGTCCAGTTTTCACTTTGCTATCAACACTGAGGTTTTCCCTTTCTTTTCTACTTCTGAAAATTTGTGTTTTCTAAATATTCCCTTCACAATGGACTTTTCCTGGCCCAATCCTCCTCCCATAGCAGTTAATTGGGGATTTGCCATTAACTTCAGCAGGAGGAACATGAAGGCAAATGCTCACCTTACCAATAGTAGTACATTCCCACGAGTACCAGCCTGCCTCATTATTCACACACACACACACACACACACACACACACACACCCTGATACTGGCACCTTTCTCATGATGTACCTTACTTATGATTATTTTGTGAAACGTTCAATTGAAATTAAGGTAAGAGAATCAGGGCTTTCTTGAACATTATCATATTGTTAAGAAGTAGATCTAGGATGAAGTCTCTGTTTGGGCTTTCTACTTTCCAGATCTTCGTATTTTCCTATGTGTAACTCTAGAAAGTCCTTGATAATTCATATTATCTATGAAACGCCATAACATTCACTCACCCTTTCTCTCTGTAGTGTGACAACCACCTCTTTCATCATGTTAAGGCTCAACATTTCTCCTTCCAGACTTGGGAGCCCTGGAAATAAATCAATCTTGCTCCAAAGGCTTAATTCTTAATTATAAAATCCTAGTGCCATCATTGCTGGACTGCCAATGCATTAATTAGAGTGTATAATAGTAATGAGTATAAATGAAATTGAAATATTCTCAATCACACTGCCTAACATACCTTGGCAAATATTTTCTGTCTTAGAGATCAATAAAATAAGTTTAAAGATTTAATACTGTGTTGTTGTTGATGTTTTTACAGTGTTTCAGGATAGGCCGTAGGGCTGATCTGAGAGGTTTCTTTAAATACATACCCACAAATAAAAATGCATTTCCTACCTCCCACTGGAGCAGTGCCTCTTCTTATGTTGGCTACCAATCACTTACTGGTGATTTATTCTGGGCTCAACTATGCTGGGAACCAAGACCTCATTCCCCAAACACAAATAAACACCAGGTTTTCCTTACAGAGGGAAACAGCTTTGCCTTTTTCCTTTGCTGCACACAAACCTTCTCCAGCTTGCTTCTCACCTTTTCTCTCTCCCCTTTGGAAGAGTTTTTTAAAGGTTATAGGCTACTCTTAATTGGACTCAGGTATCTATAATTAACCCAACTTAATCTCTTTTCAGTTCATAGGAAAAAAAGGATTTAACATTCTGTGACTGATTTACCTGTCTTCAGTCACCTTTTCAGAACTGTCTGACCTGATTTTGTTACAATAGATGTAGATGTATTAAAGCGGAACATTAATTTCCAAAGATTACAAGTTGTTTATATGTTTTAAAGATCTTTTTGTCAATCTTCCTTTAAAGCAGATTTGAAACAGTCATTGGTTTTGTCTACACAGATTCAACTCCAGTTCAACCAAGTATTGCCTGAAACTTTCCCTACATCTTTTAAAAATAATTTAAAAATGCTCGATTACAGCAGTCCTTGCAGGATTTATAATCTCTTCGCAGTGTTATGAAACATTAATAATCCTTTATTGGAAACTATGTCTTTGAAGAATTAACAATTACTACTTCATAAAATTACTGCTTATTGAATCAGACGTTCGATGAGCCAGATTCTCCTCTCCAAAGCACCTTTACAGAGATGTGACTTCACTGAAATCAAAGGAGTCGATAAAGGTATAAAAATGGTGTACAGGGTGGAGAATATGCTTCTCTATTTATGTAAATATTGCTTTATACATGCTAAAAATTCTCCAAGCAGAACATTCCTGATAACGGGATTATAAACCCAGCCTGGTCTGCATATATACATTTCAGTAAAGCCTGCAGTTTTCACCCAGTGTTTTTTAACTGAGCTGATTGAAAAAAAAAAGAGGTGAAGTGACTTGCCGGAGGTCACACTGTAAGTGATTGGTTCAGGCTGGATTTGAAGCCAAGATTTTCTAGACACCAGCTTTTTAGTGTAACCACTAAAGCATCACTTCCTCATGAGAATATGCAGTACTATATAATATTTCTGCAGGTTAGCAGAAACAGTAACACAGGCTTGGTTCAACTTTAATTACAGTTCAAGTTGGTTCAACCATTCAGCACATTTCTCTTATATGAAATTTTAATGAACTTTTCTTTCCTTTCTTGATTGTCTGAGGGAGAAAAAAATTTAATGGTCTACCTGTTTGTAGCAACAGTAAGACATAACAAGAACTTCCTACTGTGTAACTGCACTAATCAGCAGACCTCAAATCCTAATTATGCAACTTTTAGAGCATTAAGGTTCATATCCAGTAGTTAAATTAAAATGAATTAAGGACAAACCTTTCCATTTAACCTGCTTCAAGGGTGTATGCATCAGAATTACTTAATAAAATACAAATAAACTGGCTTCCCTGAGTACGCAGGGAAATATGCAGATGGCAATGCAGCTACATCTCCATTTCAACAGAAAGGTACTGTGTAGGTCAGCATTAGCAAGCAGTGTTTTTGTTTTCTTTACTGGAAAATGCAGGTGATTGGCAGGATAGTTCTGCATGAATAGATAGATTTTCAAGGGAAGAAATGACATTTTTCATTTGCTATGGAGGATGAGATCATAGGATTAACCAAAACTTCATGCAGTCTGATGTAATATGTAGACTTCATCACAGGAAAAAGAAGCATGCGAACATGAAAAATACTGAGCAGTATTGTGGGTTTCACAAACCAGGGGTAAACTTAAAAGTAAAATAAAATAATTAAATGACTAAATAATAAATAATTAGAATCACATTCTGAAACGCCTTGATGTGATTCTAGATGATACATTTAAAAAGTATATTATTATTCAAGGATGATGACAAGAAAAGCTTATGAATCTTTAAAAGCATTTACAATTAGAGTCAAATCCTTTTCCTACTCACTTGATTAGTGCTGCAGCAAAGCCTATGCTACTAGAAGATTAACGTTTCAGTCTAAGAAAAAAGGCTCAGGTCACATCTTCTGTTTAAAAAATCCCCCACCAAATCTTGCTCCAAACCCTGTATCCACTGTACTCTTCTCAAGAAGTATATACAATGGTGTCCATATATATCTACAGCATAAGGTGAAGTTCGGTAAGTTCTTTCACTTTTTTTTAGGCACAGGTCTACTGAACAAAACCAGTCTCAGGGGTGAGGGGGGAACTGAAAACTGTTGGCCTGTAAGCATTTGCAATTTATCTGTAACATAGCTTCGGATTCCTCCTTGTTTCTTGCATGTTGAATTAAGCTTAAGCTTTGGATATGGGCATAATCAGAAGAGATGTATAGTTTGAGTATACTGGACACTGAGTTTCACATGATTAAAACTCAGTTATTTTGTATGGCTTGCACAAAAAAATAAGCACACTTCACAGCTTTGTGTTGCATTTTCTGTTTTGGGTAGTATCCAAACCTGAAAATGTAAAGCTAGGCTCAAGAGGTGAGATTCCTGCATGAAGTGAAAGTTACAGAAAAGGTGAAGCTAAATGGAGTTTTGCAATTTCTTTGCCAAAACTTTGAATGCATATTTAAACCAAACCCTTAAATGATTCATTCTCTATGTCAGATTTTATATGCATGTTTGTGATGATGATGATTGGTTTTGTGTATGTTCTTATTTGGATATAGTGACAGTAATTAAATGGTAGCAATATTGTGGTTATACTTTTTGATACTTGTGATTAACAAATATACACATAACCAGAACTTTAACTATATGACAGAATTAATTCTTTGATGTGGTAAAGTGGCTATTAAGGAGCTAACTGAGTAACTCAAAATATTATGGGCTGGATCTCTGTTTCATTCTTTGACCTTACTTCTTGTTTTTGGGTGGGCGTTTTATCACCTATTTTGAGTATGCTGTTCTAACAAAAAAGCAGCATGTTCTTTAGCCTACAGCAGCTGTAAGCAGATGGTGTTATTTTACCCTCTGTGGGTCCCTGTACAAAATCTAGTTTCATGTTCAATACATTCCGCTGTAATTACACATATTTTTTTCTTATATGTGTACCTACTACAATATCCTAGAATCAGTAGGTTAATAATATGGATTGTTACTCTCAAATCACATTATAACTGTGGTGTAACTACAATGAACTTACAGTGATTGTGTAAAGGTAAACAAGCAAATAGTGTAAAGTATACACAGGTAGGTTGGTTGGTTGTGCATACAAGTATTTTACTGCAATTTTGCCAAAGGGGTTATGTGTATTTTATACCACTCCCCACACTTCGATGGTTTTCTTGGTTTTGAGCATGCTTTTTAGTGTCCTTTGTGGCGTAAATCCTTTTATTTTATTTGTGTATTTTATTTCATGGATAGCCCTAGAGTCAGGGATAAAATTACTTTAAGAGGAAAAGGTTTGAGAGTCACAAGTACGTAAGGGAAACTAGAACATCCACAGCAAAAAACAAAAACAAAAAACACTGTTTATTCTGCTGATATTTTATCAGTCCTGTTATCTGCAAAAAAATGGAAAGACTGCATTAGAAATTCAAGTAATTCAGTTTGGCCCTGATCAATAAGATTGGGGAATTATTTTCAAACAAGATTTATCTTAGAAAGGTGTTGTTATTTTAGGTTTTTTATTTCACCCTCAGATACATTTTAGCAGGCATACATGATGCGTGATTTTTGATGTGTCTGCTGGCCTAGTGAAAATGAAGTCTGCAATTTCTTTCACCATATCAAATCATACTGAGCAATGTGGTATTAACTGATTGTGCACCTTAAAAGCTTTGAGAACTTAACTTTAAAAATAATGACATTGTCTTATGTCAGGAGACTGAAACTACAAATAAGGACTCAAACACATAGATAGTTCCAATAAGTTTCAGAGTTAACGGAATGTCAATGAGACTCCATGAATGAGAAACTATAAATATAAGATATATATTTTTCTAATAGTATTGGGCTTTGATTAGCTGTGGATTTCAAATCTCGTTAATGATGGTAAATAGTTTCCCCCACCCTCCCCAAATTTTTAACTGGAAATTTAAGATTAAACAATTTATGTCAAATATAGCATCATGTATAGACTGATTTTAATCACCCTAAACTCAAATTCTTGTTCTGTGAGAATAACGTACCTCACTAAAATATGACTGCTATCCGACAGGTTTAACATATTACTGATATGTGCAATAACATGCTGCTTAAAAACTTTTAAAGTTACAATGTTATCATAATGATGCAACAGCATTGTTCACAATTTTCAACTAATCAAGTTCCCAGATTCCTGTCACTGTTTTATGCATATTAAACAAAACTAAATGATAAGTGAAGCATATGTAAATGTACAGTAGTCTATATTTCATTACCTTCCCCCAGGCAACTTCAGCATCCAAATCAGTTGGCATTCCCTCCACTGCAGATCTCTTTGTCAATTCTGCATCTGTCACTGCCAGCCACTCTGTCAGAGCATTCATTTCCTTTCGTAGCTTCCGGGACAATTTCAAACATTTCTCTAGCTCTTGTTTTTTTTCGGTCACCTGAAGAGGAAAAATATGTGGATTTTAACTCATTAGTCAAACTAGTTTGTACTTTCCTGCTGGGTTGTATTTTTGTATGCATGTCCGCCTTGTAGTTTGTATATTTACAATATATCTTTCTTATTCCTCTCAATATTTATAGTTACGGACAGTTAATGTATTGTGTATCACATCAATTTGTTAAGATGCTTCTGTACTGATAAAAATCACATAATTTAGTTTTGAATTTTTATACAAATTAAGTTGGAATTAGTTTATCTCCAGCATGGGGAATAACTAAAAGCTACTCCAGGGGTCGGAAACCTATGGCACACGTGCCAAAGACGGCACGTGAGCTGATTTTTAATGGCACGCTGCTGTTCGTGGGCGGGACCCCAGCAGTGTGCCCTTAAAAATCCTGCCCGGCCCACTCGCCGCCACCCCGCCCTGCAATTCCCCTCGGCTCACTGCTCTCTCCTGCAGGCAGGGCCGGCTCCAGTCTCCCAATTCAGGGCGTGTTTAGCGTGATCCCCGCTCCCGCGTGGTGCTGCCTCCTCCGCCGGAGGGACTCCGAGAGCAGCAGGGCAGGAGGGGCCAGGAAGGAGCCACCCGGGAGCGGAGCTGGGCGCGTTCGGGTGCCCGTCTCGCTCCACACATGCAGGCGGCTGGAGTTTGCACTCTGGGGGCTGGGGGCGAGACGCGGCGCCCCCGGATGAGAGCTCTGCGCTGGCCGCAGCTCTGCTTCCACAGGTCACTCTGGGTGCTCCTGTGTGGGCACGACCAAGAAACAAAGGCTCCCCCGAAGCCCAGGTAAGGCGGCAGCGACAGCCCGGGTGGGGGCGGGAGGGTGGAGCTCACAGTTCTCAAGAACTTCTGGTGACACAGTGTGCTGCAGTAGCCAGCAGCACAACACATGCTCTATGGTGGGGCCAGGGCAGCTGACTCGCACACAGAGAGGAGGACGGTTAGACAAACACAGTGAAGGACAGACACACACACAGAGCAAAGAACACACAGATGGAACGAAGAACAGACAGACAATGAAGGACAGACAGAGCAAAAAACACACACCTAGAGTGATGGGAGGCGAGATAGATACATATAGTGAAGGACAGACACACATGGTGAAGGACAGATGGACACAGAGCAAAGAACAGACACATGGAGTGAAGGATGGACAGGCACTCAGAAATGGACGCACACAGAAAAAAGGATAGACACGGAGACAACAGACGAAAACACCACCCATCCCTGGAGCATGAGACAGGCAGCAAAGTGCAGGAAGGAAGAGGGGCATTTTAATCTGAGCCGCAAGGGACTGGGAGTAAAAGAAGACAGGGAATGTTAAGTACGTAGTGATAAGCCACGTTTCTGGCTGCACTTAGCTTTTTGTCAAGCCTTGGGATGTTTTAGTCAAGGGCTGTGTGAGGTGCTACACAGAAGTCTCTCTGGACCCAGACCTGCAGGAGCCAGCGGATGGAACTCCAGGCCGGCAGCGGGCTGATCCGCTCAGTACACTGCCGGTCTGGGATCCCAGCCCCCAGCCCTGCTCAGCCCGCTGCCAGCTTAGGTGAACGGAACCCCAGGTCGGTAGTGGGCTGGCAGTGTAAGATCAGCATTTTAATTTAATTTTACATGAAACTTCTTAAATATTTTGAAAACCTTGTTTACTTTACATACAATAGTTTAGTTGTATAATATATAGACTTAGAGCGAGAGAGAGACCTTCTAAAAAACGTTAAAATGTATTACCGGCACGCAAAACCTTAAATTAAAGTGAATAAATGAAAACTCGGCACACCATTTCTGAAAGGTTGCTGACCTCTGAGCTACTCCCCTCCCCTTTGAAGATGTCATGTTAAATGGCAACAGCTGAATTAGAAAGGAAATCTTTCCTTATGACTCAGAAGAGGAGCCTTTTCAGAAACTATGATGAATTTTCCCATGGAGAGTTAAGCACACTAATGTTGAGCTCAACAACTTTCCTTGTGCAGCAACACTGCATCTGAGGGAATTAGTATTGTACTCTAATCACTATGTGAGGTGTGTACAGTAAATAAGACATGGGGCTACACACTGAAGAAGGAAGATAAAAGAAAACATTGAAAAGCTGCTCACTAAGCACCATCCATTCTATGTACTAACTGAGGCAATATAACTTACACAATAGCCCTATATGATAATGTAATTAAAAATTGTATCCTAATGCCCAATGCCTCACCTTCACCTGAGCTCCCTTCCTACCACTTCCATCTGTATTGCAAAGAAACCCATCAACTCCTTCCCACTACTCCAAGGTGTGGAGGCTTGCCATCTTCTGTATCCTTCTACTAGCCCATCTCCCATGACAATATAAAGAACACCTTCCTCTCCTTCGCCTATTGCCCCTTTATACTAGTCTGACCCAATCTCACCCACATAAGCATTCATTATGGGACAAAACTGGCTACTGAAAATATATACTGAATGACTGGATTAATAACATCCCTAAATATGAACAACCTCATCAATGGGGAAAACAGTTTGAAAAATAAAGAGGCAATTTAATTTATGCTCCTTACATATACTTAAATAGTTTGTCATGCTTTTCAGTCACCATTACTTTTAAGAACAATCTTGAACTCTCATGAAGTCAAAAAATGAGAATTAAAAAAGTCTGTTTTCCCCAAGTTGAAAGAGAAGTGATCATAGAAGGATATCTTAGAACTCAGCTGTAGGTCATTAATGTTTAATAAAAATGAGTAATCTCTCTGCCAACCAGTCACTATTTAATTGAAATTGTATCCCTCTGAATTTTATTTGTAATTGTTTTTTAATTGCACAGCTTTTTATTGATAATCCATTAGTGAAACAAAATGGCACTATACATATTATAGGTGGGGCTTGTTAGCAACACCTTTATTAACACTTTCCATTCTAATACTCTGTTTTCAGTTCTTTATAATTTTGCCTAATTTGACATGTTCTGGCTGAAATTTTTCATGCTTGCTCTCCTCTTCATGCTAATTATGAGTGTATATGTTTCAGAAAAACGTTCATTCTAGTTCCAAGAATGAAGCTTGGGGAAAATAGGCTGTTTTGCCAATGTAAATATTTTTCACCCATTTATTTGAAAAGATTTAGTGTACATAGACTCTGAAGCTGAAACTTGAAATCTAGGAATGGAGTCATCCTGAGGTCAGAAATGTGGCTTTTGCTGTCCTCATAAAAATTCTGTGAAAAATGGCCATTTACACATGCTAGCTAGAACTTTTTAGAGATTTATTACTAAAATATCAGAACATTCTATCTAATTTTCAGGTTTTTCAGGCATGTGGTACTTAAGAAGTTGTTTATTTATGTAAATTACATTTGTAAATATAGAGGAGAACTTACAGAACCATGAATGTATGCTGTATTTATTTTTGAATAAAGTAAATTAAAGATACACACACATAAACACAATTAACTTTACATTTTTGCTGTCTTTTGGTTTTGTATGTTCATTATAGAATAGAAATAAAATTCCATGATTCAGAGATCTACTGGGTATGCCCAGAAGCTAATGTTATATTGATTTTTCCCTACTTTGTTAATATCAATTTTAAAATCTATTTTTAAAAGAAAAATGGGTAACACTGCCATCTTAAGGCCTTTTGTTTTATACAACAAACCCAAATAGAACGTGTGCCATTTATACCAAAAATTGAGATTTGTTTCTAATTCACTATTTTCTTTTTACTAAAGTGATCATTGTTGCTTTTGATATTCTCTGTTACAAAACCATACTTGAAGAGAAACTGCAATGATTTAGTAAAAAACCTTCATAAAACTGAAAATATTTTAACATAAAACACAAAGGAGCTCACTTATGGACTCACTTATGGCTTTAAGCAACATTCCTGGATGGTGCTAGATTGCTGAGGAAGGACTGTGCACCTGATGTAGGTCTAGGGTGACCAGATGTCCTGATTTTATAGGGTTGGTCCCGATTTTGGGTTCTTTCTCTTATATAAGTTCCCATTACTCCATCCTCCCCTCCCCCATCCCAATTTTTCACATTTGCTGTCTGCTCACCCTATGTCAGAAGTCAGCAACCTTTCAGAAGTGGTGTGCCGAGTCTTCATTTATTCACTCTAATTTAAGGTTTCATGTGCCAGTAATACATGTTAATGTTTTTAGAAGGTCTCTTTCTAAAAATCTATAATATATAACTAAACTATTGTTGTATGTAAAGTAAATAAGGTTTTTAAAATGTTTAAGAAGCTTCACTTAAAATTCAATTAAAATGCAGAGCCCCTAGACAGTGTGAGTGCCACTGAAAATCAGCTCGCTGCCATAGGTTGTCTACCTCTGCCCTATGTAGTTCTTGCCTCAGAGTGTGCAGTATCTCCGGTTGGACAGGGGAACACACTCATGGACTGGTTCTCCCATTCCCTTTTACATGGTAGAGTTCCCTTTTATATTGACACAGTACAGAAGCAGGGCCATAACTCACCCCTCCTTGACTGCCAAGTGGGTTTTAGCCCTGCACAACCATTCACAAGTAAGGTAGCCATCCCAAGGCATTATAAATGTGTAAAACATATATGCTTTGTATAAACATGTGCGTGCATACGCATGCTCTCTCACACACACACACACCCCCATGTGATGGTAATACACAAGTGACACATTTAACCTTCTGCACTCTCTTCACTAACCCATCTTTATGAGGGCCATTATTCAATTTTAAAATCATTGAGGGGCTTAAAACAGATACCATTTAAAAAGAAGAGTGCCAGGAAATTATCTCCTTTCCCCTGCCCCCTCATGTGCACAGAATTCTCATGCCAAGCCCAAACTATACTGGGCTTGGACTCTGGACAGACAATATTCAATCCTGAACCAGTGGTAGGTTTGAGGTCTGATATCACAAGACCCATTAGGGATAGAATAGGAGTTTTCTTCCACTGCAAGATAGTTTCCTAGTTTTCAGTTAGGACACAAACACCTGTTGCTAGCTCCCAAAGGTCACAAGTTATTGAACCTTAACATATTACTATGCATATTTTTAAAAATCTATATTTGGTAATAGCAAGAAGTTTTTAACATTTTGTTAATTACATTTGTCCTGACCATTTGATTTCTATATAGTCTATGGTCCCAGTTCTGAAAAGCACTTGAGCACATGTTTAAGTCCATCTCTATTTAAGACAGTACTTAAGCATATACTTAACTTTAAGAATGTGCTTAAGTAATGTCTTTTATAGGAAATCTTCCCTGAATTAGGGCATATGCAAGTATACATAATAAGCATAAGCATGAGACAATAAATTTGGCTCCAATTCACAAAAGTCCAAATTTAGGCAAAATTCTCAGTTGGAATTTGTCTGAGTAAAGATAGCACACTGGACCCAAATATTTGAATCCTGATTTTTATTTTACATGAACAATTTTTCTTCTCAAAACAAAATACTTGGCTAAATCTTTAGGTTTCATTAGAATATGCATTTGGGGGAACTGAAAAAGTTACATGCATATGAAAATACCATATGTTGTAGCTTTGTTTCACTAAATTGTTAACTGTCATGAAGGGAAAAAATAAAACGAACTATTAAGTCTATATTAACAAAAATAAACATAGCATGTTAGGCCACTAACTGCTCTCTAAGGGCACATTTCATCCTTTAACCGATCCAAAGACACAGGTACAGCCATTGCATGGATTTTTTTTAAAAAAAATGCTAAATGTAGTCTTGTAATAAATGGCATGTTACTATTTAATTTAAAGACGTTATCACAGATAAACCCAGTGTGCATGTATTACAAAGCACACTTTAACCCCCAATCCACACTTTTAAAAATTGTATTAAATGTGCTGAGTAAAATATTTAATCTCAGATGACAATGTCATCCAATCTTTCTGAAGAAGGCTTTTAGTTGTCCCAGGACTCGGAAGATTGATATTTGTTAATATCTTCATTTTACCCCTCTAGCAATTTCCAAACTAAATATAGATAATTGCCTTGATATGGGTCCCCAAATGAATATTAGTTCTTCCAAAAATAATGTAATTCTTAAAGGTTATTGTATTGAGGACTGTGGGGTTTGATCATCACCATGTGCTTAAATCACAGGCTGACTCTTGTAGCTAATAGGGACTCTCTTTATTAGCTATTAACTAGCTGTTAATTTAGCTTAATAAATTTTAATCTGACAAAAAATCATGCATTTTCTGCTAACTCTGTTTATTAAAATTATATTTATGTCTGCAATAAGTAAACATTTTAATCATAACCTTCATTCTGCAGAGTGCTTTCAGCCACTTAATGCACCAAATTTACTCCAGTGCTATGGTTTAATTAAGTCCTGTGAGCTCTGTGGTCCCAATAGGGACAGGAGGAAGAAGAGAATAGATTCATCATGTGTAGCTGTTAAGTGCAACTTTTGCATGAACTCTCTTCTAGAGGGGAATACTGCAGTTCCTCCACGGAGCTTTTGGATGAGGTTTTACTTTAACAACAGCATAGGTGGAGTTGGGGGTGGGGGCCTCTGAGGCAAGGTGTCCAAATGTTGTTTATAAACAGAGTGATTAAAACAAAGAGGAGTACTTGTAGCACCTTAGAGATCTGAAATGGGCCAGTCTCATTACCACTTCAAAAGTTATTTTTCCTCCCTTGGTATCCTGCTGTTAATTGAATTGTCTCCTTAGACTAACCTCAAACGTGGTAAGGCAACTCCCATCTTTTCATGTATTTATAACTGCTCCTGTATTTTCCACTCCATGCATCTGATGAAGTGGGCTCTCTGAAAAGGGCTGGTAGAATGTTTTCCTAAAGTTAAATGATCTGTTCCAAGCTTGGTGAACTGCAAAAAGTAAGAAGCCCAAATAAGAGGAAGCTACTTACCTTGTGCAGTAACAGTGGTTCTTCAAGATGTGTGTCCCTATGGACGCCCCACTTTAGGTGTCTATGTGCCCTTGCACCTCTAATCAGAGATTTTTGGTGGCAGTGTCCTGCAGAGCCCATGCAAGTGCTCTCCCTCCCTCATGGTCTGCTTCAAGGCTAATTAGTACTGCACGGGCAACCCCCCTGCACTTTCTTCTCTACCACTGAGCCCTATAGAGAACTCTAAAGTGGGGGAGGGAGGGCGGGTATGTGGAGCACTCATAGGGACACACATCTCAAAGAACCATCGTTACTGCACAAGGTGAGTAACCTCCTCTTCTTCTTCAAGTAGTGTCCCTGTAGGTTCTCCACTTCAGGTGACTCCTGAGCAGTACCCACCACTGGAGGCTGAGACTTCGGAGTGGAGTCTTTCACTAAAGAGAATACTGTAGAGTCGAAGATAGTGTCAGCGGCCAAATCTTCAGTGATTGCATAATATTCTGCAGAAGTATGGACAGAGGCCCGTCATTGATGGGGTATCCCTATGGAACATGATTGAGGTAGCAACTGATCTTGTGGAGTGCGTATGAACGGAAGCAAGTTGGACCCACAATAAGAGATTAATGCAACTAAAAACCCATTTGTATAGTCTTTGAGGCAGTATTACAGAGCTTTTGGATCTTTCTATGGACGAAAGGAAGTGTTTAGGGGATTTCCTGAAGTCCTTAGTCCTATCCAAGTAGAATGCTAAAGTCTTTCTAATATCTAGCATAAGCACAATTGTCTCCCAGTTATCACAATGTGGTTTTGGGGAAAGAAAAAACAGGAAGATGGATCTGTTGATTCATATGGAAATTGCAGAAAAAGTAGGGAGAAACTTGGGATATGTCCTTAGAAAAGCTGAGCTCACAGCAGGGGGTTCCTCTGCTGTTATTGTCCTACCGAGGTGGCCGCTCTAGGGATTTCCATTGGCTGGTCAGTTGCTCGGGGATGGTGCAGAGATGGCCGCACTAGGGAAAACCCTTCTGAGCTGGCCAGTTGCTCGGAGGAGCCTTGCCAGGAGTAGTCTGCAGATGGCTTTTTCTCTATCTCATCTCCTCTTCACAACTCGTCCCCTTTTGAAGTGAAGGCTCTGGGGATAATCCGGTGTCAACACCCACCAGATCCCCTTGCAGGCCGAAGTGTTTTCTCCATAGGGAGGAATTTTTACTTCAGCTCAAAGCTTCTGTGAGGCTGCATTTTTAATAGTGGCAGATAAAGCACTTCTGTGAAGCTCTCCCAGGCACAGTGAGTGTCTGACCATTACAGGAACTGACTCCTGGCAGGAGAGGCACTGATTGGAGCAGAGAGAGCTAGGCAAGCCCCCGGAATAGTAGATACAGGATGAAATTTAATAGTGCAAAGTGCAAGGTCATGTATTTAAGGACTAACAAGAATTTCTGCTGTAAGCTGGAGACTTATCAATTGGAAGTGACAGTGGAGGAGAAAGAGCTGAGGGTATTGGCTGATCACAGGATGACTATGAGCGATCAATGTGATTGAGCTGTGCATGGATAACTCATGGGAGGGACACAAAGGGGAACACCAGCACAAAAAGGGGGGCATATGATATCCCCACATGACTCCTCCCCTCCCCGCCTTCAGCCTAGGGCCCCCAAATGGAGGGGGAGGGGTTACCTGGGTGGGAAAGGCTCTCTCCTTCCCACTGGCCCGGCTCTCCCTGGCATGTTCAGCTGCTCTTTCTGGCAGCCAGGCCCCGGGGACACTCTCAGATGCTGCCTGGTGCTCAGTCTCTGGGGTCAGGAACTGACTCTGAGCATGCTGGAGGGGCTGGGGCTCCGGCTCACTTGACCACTGTCCCCAGAAGTTGAGTCTGGGCAGGGATGGGGAGGCAGCCTGCTGCTGCCACAGACAGGCACTCTCCCAGTCAGCCGCTGCGTTGCACCTTGGCTCCCAGGCAGCATGGCTGAAAGAGGAGCGGGTGGCACCGGGCAGCGCGCATCCCAAGCAGCGTGGCCAAAAGAGGAGAGACTTTGCCCTCTCATTCTCTTCGGGCTCTGATCCCGCCCTTTCCTCTCCCCAGCTGCAGGGGACACTGGCCCTGCCCTCCCTCAGGCATCTGGGGAGGGGCATCTGACCACTCCTGACCCTCACAGGCATTGCCTCTGCAGTTGTGAAAAAAACTAATGCCGTCCTAGGATGTACCTGGTGAGGTATTTCCAGTAGAGACAGGGAAGTGTTAGTACTATTTTACAAGGCACTGGTGAGACCTCATCTGGAGTACTGTGTGTAAATCTGGTCTCCCATGCATAGGTGCTGATTCCATGGATGCTCCATGGTGCACCCACTGGCAGCTCCCCACCCTGGCTCACCTCCGCCTACACCCCTGAGCATGCCATCCCTGCTTCTCCTCCCAGCACTTGCCACTGCAAAACAGCTGTTTCTCGGTGTAACAAGCTGTGTGGGGGAGTGGGGAGTAGCATGAATGTGGCATGCTCAGTGAAGGAGGTGGGGAAGAGGCAGGGCTGGGGTATAAATTTGGGGAAGGAGTCCAATAGAGGCAGGGAGGAGGCAGAGTTGGGGTGAGGACTTTGGGGAAGGGATTGGAATGCAGGTGGAGCAGGGACAAGAGGGGGTGAGGCAAGGGTGGAATTGGGGCAGAGCTGGGGGGCGCGAGCACCCACAGGCACCAAGAGAAGTTGGCGCCTATGCTCCCATGTTTAAGAAAGATTAATTCAAACTGGAACATGTGTGTATAGCCACATGAGAGAAGCCAGCTACAATGGTATTAAAATTTCCCCATAGAGACGTGCAGCAGCAACATGCATCTTGGTCAACTGGCCTTCTCATTGTGGCATACAGAATGAGACATTCTGAGACCTATGCAAATAAGAACTGAGAGATCGCTCTTTCTTATTATGTAATTCACAGAATGAAAGGACTAAAGAATCTGTGATCTGATCTATAGATGTAGCCCTACCTTGAGTGCTTTTAAACTGGTGATTGGTAAACAGCCTATCGATGTAAAAAGTGTCTTTGGAAAGCAAAAAGTTAGTTCAATTTTAGGAAAGAATAACTTTAAAACCTGAAGAAGAAATCAATATTACATGTCTCTGGGTTTTGCATATTTTCTTGGACCAAACTGAATATTTATCTAATTGATTGGTTTTGGCTTCCTAAAAAGGGACTACACTTTTATAAACAGAGGCAGGATTGATTTCAGAGATTTAAAACGAACAAACAATAAATGTTACTACACAATACAAAGAACGTACTTAGCTTTAAAAGCCAGAAACAGAGCCTGGTTTTGCATTGTAAATCAGAATACATACCAGAGCGCCCAATTCATTATACTGCAGCTTCAAAGCTGTAAGTCTTTCATCCAGTTCTTTGGGATTCTCTGTCTGTTGTTTTTGAACAATCTGCCGTCCAGTTTTTATCACTGTTTCCACTTCGGACTTCACCTCACTCAAACTTTTATACAATTTCTAATCAAATTAACACAGGAGAGAGAAACACCACAATTAATACAATAAATTCATAAAAACAATGCAAACTTGGGACTTAAGTGATTATGCAGAACCACTATCAATCTTGACATTGTTTGATGCATAAGAGCATCAGCTGTGAGACTCTGAGGACCCTCAACTCCTATGGAAACTGAAGAGAATTGAGAATGCTCATCTTCTAATTATGTATAAATCACACACAGATAATACCGAAGTGTTTACAAGACTGTTAGAGCTCTATTTATAAATCAAAACTCAAATGATATGTCCTTGTCTACATTAGACTTATTCAATCCTTGTCTACATAAACATTTTGAATGTTCTGCCATTGCTGGTTTTACTGCCCCACAAGTGGCAGCTATGGTGGAAGTGCTGAGATAGTCAGGAAGCCAGTGGCCTCCAGGGTTTGTAACATTATAAGACAAAGGTTTGCTTTGAGGTGCTTTGCCCTCTATCTACTCACATCCTCTACCACCCACAATCTAAAAGCCTAATTTGAGCAGAAATCTGACAGTTCCCCATACACTAAATCCTTAGACTGGTGTATCACAGATTTTCCCTTCCATTTAACTATGTTTAATATTGCTTTCAGTGGCCTAAAAAGCAAAGAATATTTACTGCTTTTTTTAAAGCAAAAATATATGATATACCTCCATCTATCTTTTCTAATTATTTCAAATGACTAAGCAGCAAGTGTGGACAAAACAAACATTTATTTAAGTAATGACATTCAATTAGTGTGCATAGACCATGCTTTCTCCCTCGCCTTTTGAAAGAATGACAGTTAAAAAGAGATAGCACTACTTGTCTGCACAAACCCTGATTCCCTGGATACAACAATAATATCTATGTATAACGGGGTTGCCAAATAATCTGGTATCCACATTAACTGATCTAATATTTGGTACCTGCAGAAATTATTTGGGACAAACCTTATCCAACCAACACCCCTAACTTTTTTTCTGTTTAAGTATGCAAGTTTAACTTTGTTTCCTTCATTTCATGTAAAATTGAATTCTGTTATACACTAGTAACTTATTACACTGAACTGAGAAAGAAAAACTCCTCTGAACTATAGAATATCAATAAACACAAAAAAGTGAAGAATTAAAATGTCAAGTTTCTTGAAGAAGTTTATTGTTGAGGTTCTTTTAGATTCATTATATGCTCTTGCAATTTGTTGTGATGTGCTGAAATAACTTATGTTTCTTATACCTTCACAGATCTTTTTAAAGATTCTAGAGTGTATTTCTTCTTTTCTCGCTGATTGAGCTTGTGTTAAGCATTTTTTTGTGATTTTTTTTTTATTACCAGTACATCTTCTGATATTGTAGTGAAATAAAATCCATTTCCAATAACTGTAGACAGTTCAGGTAAATATATGATGATTTTTCTATTACAGACCTGATAAGAGAAACTCAGCACATCCTCTCTATAGTTTAATCTGAAGTTCATGAACAACTTGTTGCTCAAAAACATATTAATATAATTTTACATATATCTGTATATATCCCCATTCTTTCCCAAGGTTCTTCACGTGCCTTGCAAGATAAATACATACTTCATCATTGAAATGCAGCCAACTTTGTATATAGGGCAGAGGAAGTAAGATAGTTGTTGTGCAGCTCATTCTGGTCCACCAGCAGAGGTGGTGATGTGGTAAAAATTATAAGCAAAGACATTAGGACAAAACAATATGAGGTTTCCTAAATGTATCCCAACTGTAAATACTTTTCTGCTAAAAAGTTAGTTGCTGAATAGAGGCATTGCAAACCCAGAATTTATCACTTCCATTTCATTCTTATGATAGTGCGCCTACCTGAACTGCGGTGGTGTCTCATAAGAGTTCTAGTTTAGATGCCTTGTGGGACTAAATCTCCAATGATGCACTGTGGCCCTCCCTTTTGTTGAACGGTCATGGTTCATCAATGGAATCCCATGACTGTGGTGCATCACAGAAGATGTAGCATGGCCAGAGAAGCCACCCTATAGAGGACACGGGTGGCATGAGGCACATGAACTATAACACTCATGAGGCACTGAAATATCTGGGGGGGGGGGGGAAAGGATTAACATTAAACAGATTTGAAACAATTTTTTCCAAAACAATTTCTTTCAGAACTTTCCATTTTGATTTTTAAAAAAGATATTTCAACTTTTTAAGAACTTAAGAAGGGCCATACTGGATCAGACCAAAGGTATTCTGTCTTCCAACAGTGGCCAATGCCAGGTGTTTCAGAGGGAATGAACAGAACAGATAACTATCAAGTGATGATTGTCCCAGTTTAGTATGAAAACAAATTAAAAATATAAAAAAATTCCCGCAGAACAGAAAGTTTGATTTTCAACCAGCTCTAGTTGCCAGTTTCAACATTCCAACCATATAATCAGTTTCTCCTGCTTTTTTTGTAGAGTTTGAAACACATTTAAAAATATAGAGAAAATGTGATTTTAAAACTGCAGTGGCAGTGTGACTCAGGCACATGTGTAGCATCTGAGACAACCTAAAATTGATGAGTCCTTTATTTGCACAAAAGAGAAGTAGGAAATAAACATATGGGGTGAGATTTTCAAGCATTTTTAAGATACATAGGATCACAAGTTCCCCTGATTTTCAATGGGATTGGTGCACCTAAATCTCTTGGGTATTTTTGAAAATCTCATATCTATCTATCTATCTATCTATCTATCTATCCAATCTCTCTCTATCTATCTCTCTAAATCCCAACCAGAATTACTTGACATGTGAACAGAGAGGAAATTCTTTGGGAAATAAATCACTGGACTGTACATACATACCATGCAGTGATCCAACTGTGACTGCACTACCTCCTGCTCTACACTCTTCATCTCCAACTTGGGCACCTGCAATTTTACTTCATCTAAAATTCTTTTACATTCCTGTAGACGCTGCTCAAAATTGGCTGGCTTCTGGAACAAGCGGAACTTCATGGAGACGTCTTGTAGTTTTTTCTGAAAAGTCAATATTGTTCAGTGGTAAAAATGGGAGGAAAAAATGGAGACATTCACAGAATGGGTTACAAATCAGTATGTTTTCTCATGATTTCTTACATCTCAAAACACTTGATTCTTCAACTAGACCTCAGCTGACACGAGTCTCGGCATCTATACAAGGAAGAAAATTCATCCCTTCTCACTTGCACCTGCTAAGGGCTGCTAGATGCAACAGAACTAGTGATATTCTCTTTCATGGGAAAGACGGGAATGGGTAGGAGATGTCTGTATAAGGATATATACTCCCAGTGCAGAGCCGATGGTGAAAGCTCAATGTTCCCTAGCATGCAGGGGGACTGGGAGTGGCCCCAGTATGCATTTTCTCTGCAAAGGGGGATCACACTATACATAAGGCACCAGATACGCAGCTTACTTTCATGATATAAACTTCATAGGGATTGAGAGATAATCTGTCCTTTAGTTGCTGTAGAGAAACCCTGCATGAAGCTTGTGCACTGTGCATAGGCTTTGGGATTTGATTCTCATATAATCAGAGACTTTAAGGTTATAAGGGACCATTGTGATCATCTAGATTGACCCCCTGCACATTTAATTAAAGTAAATTGAAGAAACAAACAAAAACCATAGGTAAGCAGAGCTAAATTTCAAGTGGTTATTCCTGTGGCATACATGATGTTTCTATTTTCCCAATTTTTACATGCTATTTGTCTTTATGAATAATTATTGTGCCTGATTACATATCTCCACAAGAAGTTTATGTCTGTTTATTTTTAATAAATAAAAGTAGGAAGGTACTGGAATCATTCTGGGGGCCAACATTTCCATATATACATAGAACAAGTAACAGCACAGCTAGGGACAGTGCAAGCTTCTCCTAGAAATCACCCTCGCAGAATCCTGTCACTGGGAAACGAACTGAGTCTACCAGTGCACTAATGGTACCAGTGCACTAATGGTAATGATGCTCAGAAAGAAAGCCATGGTTACTAATGACCAAGAGGTGGTCTACATCAATATATATGAGAAGCATAAAAGCTAGTCAAGTCTCTATTGCACCAATTTAAGTTTCCTTTTTATTGTTGTTCTCAGCCAATGAATTACTCATGTACTCCATCACATTTTGCCCTTTTTCGTGGTGATGGGGGTGGGGAGGCGAGGGAGAGATAGGTTATTTAGCCATGTATTACGTTGATTTTTGTCTAAGATGGTCTAACACTTAGGTAAATACCCTAAAATGTAACTGTTTGTCACCTACATATAAGTAACCTTGATAGTAAAGTATTTTATACAGAGTGCAACTGTGGAGTTTCAGGCAAGGAGGAGGACACAATCCATTTTGTCAATCATTTGGTGTAATATTTATACTTTTAGATTCTTTGGTTATTATATTTTATTAACACTGAAGTATTAATTTGTATTATTTAGTTACCTGCAAGGAAAGGGAGTCAACTGAGCTTTTTCCCTCTTCTAGAGTAAGATGTGTTAAGTAACAGGAGATCATAAGGTTATTATAAGGAGGAGGGAGAAAAATTGTTCTCCTTAATCTCTGAGGGTAAGACAAGAAGCAATGGGTTAAAATTGCAGCAGGGGTAGTTTAAAAACTTCTTGTCAGGATAGTTAACCACTGGAATAAATTGCCCAGAAAGGTTGTGGAATCTCCATTATTGGAGATTTTTAAGAGCAGGCTTGACAAACACCTGTCAGGGATGGTCTAGATCAGGGGTCGGCAACCTTTCGGAAGTGCTGTGCCGAGTCTTCATTTATTCACTCTAATTTAAGGTTTCGCGTGCCAGTAATACATTTTAACGTTTTTAGAAGACCCCTTTCTAGAAGTCTATAATATATAACTAAACTATGGTTGTATGTAAGGTAAATAAGGTTTTTAAAATGTTTAAGAAGCTTCATTTAAAATTAAATTAAAATGCAGGGTCCCCCAAACTGGTGGCCAGGACCTGGGCAGTGTGAGTGCTACTGAAAATCAGCTCGTGTGCCGCCTTCGGCACCCGTGCCATAGGTTGCCTACTCCTGGTCTAGATAATACTTATTCATGCCATGAGTGCAGGGGACTGGACCAGATGATCTCTTAAGGTCCTTCCCAGTCCTACAATTCTATGATAAGCAAAATATCCCCCAGCACAGAAATGTTTCCTTCTGTCCACTGTATAACTACTTTGAGGAAATCATCTACTTCTGAATTCCCGGCTACAGAACTTTATGATAAAGAACATGGGACTGGTTTTCAATTCCTCAAAATATTTCTAACCTACCAGGACTAAATGGTTCATTAGTTATCATGACAGAATAAGATTATTGTTTTAGCTAAACCTCCTTTTTTGCAGCTACCATTTATTTTCTGTCTAGATATTTCAGTGAATATCATCACCATATTGACTAGGTAATGCATATAAGGAATTTTCCTTGAAGCAAAAAAGTAAATGTGTACAGTATTTATCTATAAATGTCTCTGCACTTTGGAACAAAAAGTAAGTAAAGACAGATGTTTTGCTGTCTGATTCATCACTGTGGTAGTCCAGTTTTAAGTCAGTATAACTCAAGTGATATCAGTAGAGTTGCACTGTCTTAAAACTGGAGTAGCAAAGTAAAAAATCAGGCAAATTGTTAGTTTAAGTACAATGCGTTTAGTTTTCAGTAATACTGTGATAGTGATTCATTTTATGTATACACAAAAACCTTCAAAATTATGTAAATTAACCAATTTTGGTTCAGATCTAAATAATTATGTTATCTAAATGAATCTATTCAGATTGACAAAACTCATAGTAATATGCATGATCACTTAGAGGCTTTTGAGGAACTCTCTCAGGACAAAAGGTGTTAAGGAATCAATTCTTTCACATGCAGGAAAAGAAATTAATGGCATATGTATCAAATAACTCCAAAAATATTGTGAAATCTCAGTAACCAAATCATTTTTACAGATGTTCCTCTCTTCCTGTGAATAAGTCCTGTTTTAGGGAGGATATTCTTCTTCCAATACACACACATCTCCAAAAAGGTTAGTTTTTGCTTAACTTGCACAGTGTGCCCAGAAGTGTTTACCAGCTGTGTTGTTGAATGTACAAGGATCTATGTACAGATCCTTTTGAAATAAGCATTTCATTGGCGGAAAGCTGGCAGAATCAGAGTTGTCATGGAGACCAGCAGGGAAAGGGTTAACAGGAGATATGTACATAGTTACATATATTCATCAAGGAATAAATAGATCCCATAAGAGGAAATATTAAATAGCATAAAACACTTTTTTCAAAATAAATAACTTTTAACATTTTATTACTAGACTTTTCTATGTCCCTCATGACCAAACATTACACACAAACATTAATCAATTCATCCTCTCAATAGGTCTGTGAGCTAAGAAAATATTATCATTCCCATTTTAGAGACTGGGAAACTGAGGCACAAATATTAAAGACGACTTTGGCAGAGCTGGGGAAAAAACATACAACCTTGCTCACTGTCCTGTGCCTTAACCACAAGATCAAACTCTTGCTCTTTGCTGTTAAATCATTTGCTTACCCTATCATGAAAGGTGAAATGATCAATGATGTATTTTAACACAAGGTATCAATGTATTTATTTCACAGCACCATGCAAGTTTAGTATTCATAGCAAAAGTTGAATAGACTGAAGAGGATTATAGGGCCAGGAATATTTCAAAGACCATTTGGGAGGGCACAAAACAGAAAATGGAATTTTCTTGCTTGAAAGTGTAAGCCAGCTAGCCCTCGTACCTAATGTGTCTCCCTTTGTTTATTACATGAGTTGGAATAACATGCTAGTTATAACTTTTAATCAGCAATGAATTGCTCAGGTTGGACTTTGGTAATCCACTCACATCACTTACATCTGGCAAGTGCTTTAGAATATGGGAACTGTAAATGGGCATAAATATCCTGCAAATAGTTTTCCAAAAATATTTGTAGTACATAGGAGCCTTAATAAAATCATGCTTTTGTCTCTAAAATAGAGTCCTATTGACTTGTCACCCAGTCAATTTTTAATAGAAATCTCTTAATATATCTCAAATGATGATATACCCAACACATCTTGCATGGTGTTACCTTTTATGCAATTATTACACTCAAAAGATCTACTCAATAAAGGGTCTACTGAGTTGATTAAAATTTTGATATGTGTAGCATTATGTATGCTACAATTGTTCACCATTTTTTGCTATACATTGTGGCAGGTATGAATAAAAAACAGCACTAATAAAATATAGCAGGAGATTTGTTATTGGTTCTGTGATTTGTTAAGCAGATGACTGCTACATAATAGCTCAAGCTATTTCAAGGAACAACTGTAACACCACATATACATAAATATAAATTGTCAAGAATATTTCAACCATATAACACTGTTATATGGAGGTTACATACCTGTGCAACATCAATTTGGGAGAAAACTCTTTTGGTAGCATCCTTACCCTGGCTTCGCTTTTTCATTTCTTCCAAACTAATCTCATGACTTGTCAAATCAGATTGTATTTTCTGTTGGAAAACACACTTAGTAATCAGATGCGTTTGAAATATAACTGTATCCTACTACAATTGGAGTATCTAATTCCTGGCCTATATTAAAGAGACATTAAGTGATATTAAAACTCTAAAAGAAATAATTTAAAGGAGAATTATTTGTTTACTGCCTTATAATTCATTTTATTTTATTTTTCTTGAGTGCAAACTCAATACTACCTTCTCCTGCTTAAATGTAAAGCCAAATTCTGAGTTTGTGACAATGACAACAATCCGTTGCTAAGGACATTATAATTACATTGTAGATACTGAATATATAGATTTCCTTCTCAAGAGAAGCAGATGGATTACAATTGTTTGCCTCTGAAAAAAAAATCTAAAGTAATTATGGAAAAGAAACGTACATAAACAGGTAAAGGAGTTTACTTGGATATTTTTATTTCTTGTTTGACCTGTTGTATTAATAGCTTTTTAGGAGATTTCTGATATAAATTATAAATATTTTGATCAAAATATCTGATATGTACAGTAAATGACATTATCTTACACTGGTATGTATTCCTGATGTCTACAAATGTTATTTAACTTGTGGTTTAGGACTCACTGATCAAAACTTGCATTCACTGTCTGTTAGGGCAAATGTACAACAGTAGGCTGGTGACAAAGGACATTCGTGCATTCATCTCAGCCATTTTTTAGTGAATATTTCTGTCATTTTCACCAAGAACCAGTAGGTGATCAAATTACTATAACAAAAATTTCAGCCCTAGTCATCTCATCAGAAATCAGTCTTGATAAAAAGACATCAATTGATTTAAACAACACTGACCAATGCTATAACAT
Source organism: Dermatemys mawii (assembly GCA_007922305.1). Lineage (NCBI taxonomy): Eukaryota > Metazoa > Chordata > Testudines > Dermatemydidae > Dermatemys > Dermatemys mawii. The sequence continues at coordinate 9,828,758 of ML677385.1, read as the reverse complement.
GCAAAACAATTCATATAATGCATATTGATATAACCCAGTTTAGACCATTTCAAAACAATTTATGTGGAAATTGTTAGAAAACGAATATCTGCTAGTACCAGATTGCTTAACAATTACCGCCGAGCATGGGAACTCTGAAATAACTATTAGCTTTTTTTTGCTCATCAGGAAGAGTATTTGAAACCATTATTGCTAAATGCAAAAAAAAAAATCGAACCGTAACTTCCATCTATTCCCTATATTAGTTACACAACAATTTCACAAAAACACTACAAGCCTACCTATAAGTAGATGCATTTCTAAGGGACTCTATCTCTTAAAATAAAACAAATGTATTTCAAGAAAAGAAATGAGAACTTAAACTTTATATTGCCACACAAATGAAGAACAAGCTTTTTCATTTAGTTCAAATGTGAACAAATTTGACAATTGCAAAATAATTTTTTTTAAATCACATCTTCATTTGTATATTGCTTACAAAGCTATATATACTGAATGCTGCATGTACTTGTGATGATCAACATGGGCATAAAGACTTTTTTTCTAAAGGTGTTCATTGTATAATAAAACAATAAGAGACCTAAGAATCTTAGAATAGTTGGGCACCAGAGTGTCCTGCTGTATCATACATGTATTAAAGAAACAGGCATACAGAAATTTGTAAAACTCAATTAGCAATGATAGCTCCTTTATGTTTCTGAGGCTCATCTATACGTATTATTTATAGAGCTAGACAGAAATTTTCCGATGGAAAATTCAGTCAGGAAATGATGATTTGTTTAAAGTGAAATGTTTAGCCGAAACACGTTGATTTAGGAAAAAAAATCCTTTTAAAAAACATCAGAATGGAGATTCAAATATTCCATTTTGACCTTTTCAGAATGGAATTTTTTTTGGCTATTCAGTCCAGTATTTCTATAACTAAAAGTAACTTTTAAAAAGATAAAAGAACCAAATGAAGAGAGCCTTGCAACATTGAAATCACAAGGAAGAGAATCGGTGCAACAGCTGAATATATGTAAAACTGATATTACCTTGAATTAGAGAAGGGAGATTCAATTTTTTTTTTTCAATGAAAAAAATCCCTGCAAAGCCATTGGCAATCCACGATGCTCTACTACAACATTTAGCAAACAGAAGAGAACTGAGACATGAATTCTTGAACATTTAGTAATAGAACCAGGAACTTTATGGTTTGAGTAAATGTAACTACACAGAATGACAAGCAAATGTAACTGTAGTCTTTGACTTAAGTATTTATTGAATAAAGGAAAATTGTTTAGTTAACAATGATTAATGTCTCAGCAAATTAACAATAACAGAGACTAATCTTTGGAAAAATAAGCCAAAACTCAGATTGTTAATAGAAAGAAGATGTTTTCTCAAAAATAGTTCCATAATGCACTTAATAGTAGACAACAAACTGATGTGAACTTGCATTAAAAAATAATGGCTTAAAAGACAATATGATTGTGGGCTGCTTAGAGTATGCAGACATATATCATCATGAACAGCACTGAGAAACTCTGCCAACAATATAAACAGTTCTGATCACCTCAACACTGGAAAGATGCCAGAAACTTCTAAGAAGTTCTAAGAGCATGAAAATGATTAAATGGCCAAGGAAATGGTTTTATGAGGACTGAAGAGGTTATTAGGGCCTCTGTAGCTCTCAAGGTCAAGGAATCTTTTGGCGACTTCAGAATTGGGGGAGGACCACTTGTGCCACTGGCACATGACCTGTGCCATGTGTTTACTTAATTTGGGTTTTTACTCTACTGATTTATAGAAATCTAAGATGCAGGCAGAGATTACATCACACTCAAAAGAGACGAGATGGCCATGATCAAAATTAATAAGTGCTAAAAAGCGGGACAATTCCATAAGGAGTCAAATAAATGAGTTGTGTACTAATACACACTGCTTTGGGACAATGCAGATGTATGCCCTCACATCACTTGAATTTAGAATAAGCCAGTAATAATGTAAGCTAGCTTTCAAAATACACATATTGTAATTCACAGGTGTGAATCATTTCCTGGCCTGAGTATGAGCACTAATTTCCACAATAAATATAATAAACTTAATGAATCACAGTTCATTAAACACTGAACAGCAAGGGATTCAGCTAAATTAAAAACTGTTGGAATCAATCTTTTTTTGTTTAATATTTTCCTTAAAGCACATGGTACGACAGCAACTTTGGATTTTAAAATAGTGCATTTACAGATTAAAAGCCTGATTCTGAAAATCTACCATGATAAAATAGAAAGGAATTACCATGCTAGAATTTAAGGATAATTAAAAACAAACAAGAAAGAACAGTCAGGTAACAGGACTAAATTGCTATGCAGGAGAACAAACTATAGCACCCAATAGCTGCCAATAACTGAAAACTAGGCAACCAGCCACAGACTTCTCCAGCAGTCGCAATGGTGGTTCTGAGTAGGAGAGGCCAATGTGGCTTTCTTTCAACCACTCTTTGCTATTAGCAGTTCCAACAGAGAGTCCAAATATGGCCTGCTGCATAAACCATGCAATTTTCTGAACAGATTTGATTAGGATTCGCCAGAGAAAACAATCTATACAACTCTATGGGCTCTGACATTGACGTTAGACCAATGTGGTAAGATGCTAATGTGACATGACACAGGAATAATCATGCACTTTTGTTATTCCTTCTTTTTATATGAACTAATTGAATATAAATGCCAATGTGTTAGATTAATGGCAAATATAGAGAGCCTTTTGCATAATTTGAGCTCTCTTTCCAAAATTATCAGTGAGAATACAGAGTTGTAGCTTTAACTGTGACTATTATTATTATTTTTAAGAAGCTGGTGTACTCCACAAATAAACAATACATGCACAAGTGCATAGGTGGCAGAAGAAGGTGTTTCTGTATGCTAGTGTAATATTTACTGTTTTATGTAATTATGCTCATCTACTTGAATTGCAGCACATAGCTTGCCAAGATTTCCTGGTGTTTTGGGTTTCCTGATGTTAAAGGCTTGTAACTACCACTCAGTATGCATAAGTCATTAGGCTTTCAAGGATGGTTTCTCACTTTATCTTCTGGTTTACTTATTTCAAAGTAACAGTTTAGATTGAAATATTTAGCCATTCAACATAATAGTACTGATCATGTGTAGTTCAGTTGCTACTTATCTAGATGCCCTGTAGACATGCTAATTAACAACAGAGCACTGTAAGTACTTAGGGTACTTCTCAAATGTAATATCCATGAAATTCCCTTTTGAAATTGAATGGAAGGCAGGAAGGGAACCAGAAAGAGAGAGACACACACACACAAAAGGAGACCCTCACAGTGTGTGTGACTGGTAGTAAAACAATGATGTTTACTGTGTCATCCAAAACAGAACATGTCTTCCACTGCATGCATCTGACAAAGTGGGTATTAGCCCACAAAAGCTTATGCTCTAATACTTTAGTTAGTCTTTAAGGTGCCACAGGACTCTTTGTTACCATGTTAATCATGACACCCATTTATTATCCAGCTATGGTATATATCACTATGGTAGCACAGAGCTGGAGATAATTTTACTTGAAAAATGTAGTAATTACATAGCAAAATAGCTAACAATGTCTGGTCTCTACAGGAGAATGCAAATTAATTTGTAATTATTGTTGGACCTGCTATAAGGTTATCTTCAAGAACATATGCAATAAACCCAGTATAATTAAACTTGGACACATATGTATGCATAAAGTTAGAGGTTAGACCTGTGTGTAAGTACTTAAATAACCATTGTGGGTACCTAAGTGCTTATTAGGTGACTAAAGACAATCAAGACTCTTAATTTTAAGAACACATTGTTTAAAATTTGGATCATGGAATTCACAATCACAAAACTAATTGGTTAACATCTGGATCGCATCTGACAGAGCATGTCATTTGTTTTCCTAGTCATTGAAGATTTACAAGAATTACATCTACAACATATGTATATGTTAATTTCAAGTTTAGCCAACTGTGGAAATGTTCCTTCTTTTCTTCCCTCACAATCTAAATCTCCTCTAATGAGGTGAGTTGTGGGGTTCTTGGGATAATGGTAAACAGGAGAGCTCATTCAATTCTCAGGACCATCCTTTCCTTTCCTTTCCTTTCCTTTCCTCATTCAATTCTCAGGACCATCCTTTCCTTCATCTGGCACAACCCATCAGAGAATGGAGGAAATCTGGTACAACTCATTATACTACTGAAGAGTCCCAGGGACACTTTATATTCCCCCACACCGCAAAAGATGGGGTTGGAAATTTTTAGACAATATTGTCATTTGCTTTTTCCACTTCCAGGTCTTTGCTCTATTAACAAGGGAGAAACCAATAACCAGAGACTAAGTTCCCTGTAAAAATTCTTCTGTGTATAACTGACAGCAAACAGATTGAGAATAACTTCCTTTGTTAGGACAGCATGTTCAGCAAGTCCTCTATCATTGCTCCCAAGGATGTGATTGCCATATATGGCAATTGGGCTGGTAGAGTCTCAGATTCAATCAGCTCCTGGGAAGAGAGCATTTACTGAACACCTAATTTAGTATTTCTCAACCAGTAGGCACAGAGATATTTATTAGCAGAAGGAAACTGTTTTTGTGAGTTCAGAATAGAGGAAACATTTCTCAGCCAATGTGAGTTTGGCAGGCAACAATTTTGCTAACATCTTTACAAATTTTGCTCTACTTCTTAAGAAAAACCTCCATTGGTGCATGATGTGCATGTCTAAACAGTTTTTTTAAAAAACAGTAATTTAAAGAGATCTTGAACAGTTGTATCTTTCGTTATCAGATGATAGTCCAATGTATAACCACTAGAGCATGACACAGCAGTTTTGAGTCAATGGGAACAACACTACTACTTTATTTGCAAACATTCTATACTCTAGGTGTAAACTGTAAGACCAGGATCAAAATATAATTACAAAGAATATGAAAAAAGCTTGGATACCATATTTCATTCATCGTAGGTGCACTTGTGCATTTGCTATATGTGAAAGATAAAACAATTTCCTGCAATATCCTTTAAAAAAAAATCTCATTGGAAAATTTATATAACGTCTGGGAGCAGGGGGCACAGAGGGAGAGAATGTGATATGAAGCCTGAGTTTTCAAAGGACTACACTGAAATTGTGCCAGACAAGAATGGACTGTTTGGGACAAAAAGTGTGAAGAAGATTCCTTGGGAAATGGCTATGGAGAGGTTAATGCAACTGCCACACCCCTGGCTTTGTTAAGCCCAGCCTTTTGAAGTTACACCCTGAATAAAAATTGATTATGTGCAGATTACTTGTTCTCAGAGGTTGGAGATGAAAGACCCAACCTATATAAAGAAACAGGATGATCTGTTCAGTTGGGATTCTGGTTCGGAATCTGAGACAGTTATGAACTTGTAACCATGAGGAAAAACAGCTGTGAGTTTTGAAGGACTGGCAACTATCAGATCCAGGCCTGGAGTTGGGTTACCTCTGGTAAGCTTTTTGACATATGTGTAGATTCTTTTATTGTTTTGAACAGGGTTTTTTTTGGTAATGTTTTTATTTTAAGAATAAACATGTTTGCTTAGGAAGTGCTGTTTGGTAACACATAACTGCAGACAATTGCACTATTCATGGCCTCTGGAGAGAAAGCAAAATGCAGAAGTTGACGTTTTGGACAGTCTGGCTTGCTGGGAATATCACAGTGTAAATCAGGGAGCTGTGCAGCCTTAACACGCAGTCAGAAGGAAGATAGGCACAGGTCTCTGTCCAAGAGAGGTGATAACTGAGGAGCTGGGAGTCTAGAGTGAGTTCTCTTGGTTGACTATAAGGAGGAAATACAGATGCAGTTACGCTGAACTGTGGTAACTATAAAATGTAGCACATTTTTTTTTAAAAAAAATCCTCATTTAAGAGCTATTAAAGCACGCGGAAAAAGTTATTTTTTTAAAACCAGAACCCAGAATTCCCATTCTGCAGAACATACTGAAATTTTGATTTTTTTCCCCCATTCCAAATCAGAAAATATCAAAATTTTGATACTTCTTGTGAAATTGAATTCCTAAATTATACATTAGGAAAAATGAAAAGACCCCTCTTTTTGACTTTATCTAAAGTTTTCATTTCAAATTTATTGACTAGACTTAGGTTATATTTTACTCCATAATAATTTATAATACAATATAAAAGTCTAAACATTTTGACCACTAAATTATAACATGACATAATATAACAGTCAACATGTTTTGACTATACTATTTTAAAATGAGCATCTAATAATTATTTTTATTTTGTATTATAGAATGAAAAAAATAATTGTGATTGGCTTTCTAATTTGTTATTAGTAATTTGTATTCTAATTGGTACTTGGTAATTACTATTTATATTGGTAACTAGAATTTTGCTTATTGGAAATTGATATGCCAACTGGTTATTTGCAATTTGTATTCTAGCTGGCAACTGGGTTGGTAATTTCCTTCTCTAATTAGTATAATGAAAATAATATAAATGAAAGTAAAATAAAAATATAAAATAAATATAAAGCAATATAAAATAAAATAATATAAATGAAAAAATGACAACACTTCATGTCATAATTTAATGTTGGAGAAACTAGCCCGTGGCAAGCTGGCCAGGTAGCTAGCCAGTGGCAAGGGCAGCAGACAAGCTAGGTGGTCAGACAGCAGGCTAGCCTGCCTGCCTGGCTTGTGTTTAAAGTTTTGACAGAATTGACACCTCCCACTGAATGTTTTGATTGTGTCAAATAAGAATTTTTGATGGAAAACTGTTCCATCACAGATGCTATGGCACTTTATAGACTAACAGATGCAATTCCTGCATCTGACGGAGTGGGTATTCACTCATGAAAGCTTATGCTCTACATCTGTTAGTCTATAAGGTGCCACAGGACTCTTTGTTGCCTTTGCGGATCCAGACTAACATGGCTACTCCTCTGATACTGTTCCATCACAGTTTATTTTTTTTTTCACCAGCTCTGATAAAAACAGAAAATAAGAAAGGCTAGCAGGCATCTTCCACTGTTTAAATAGATCCTTCCCAAATAGCAGTATACGATGGGATCGATCAAAGTTATTTACACCTTTTAAAAGTAGCTGGCACATTGAGTATTTTAGTTTAGAGCCATATTTAATCATAGAATATCAGGGTTCAAAGGGACCTCAGGAGGTCATCTAGTTCAATCCCCTGCTCAAAGCAGGACCAATCCCCAACTAAGTCATCCCAGACAGGATTTTGTCAAGCCTGACCTTAAACATCTCTCAGGAAGGAAATTCCACCACCTCCCTAGGTAACCCATACTCATACACTCTCTATACTTTCTAGTGTCTTTGCACTGGACTTCAGCATTAGTCAGTAGGCAACATAGCTAATTTCAAACTTGCAGTCACATTTATAAATCCACATGAGAGTGAAACTTCAGCAAAAGGTACTCCTCTAGGATACTCAGACATGAATAAATGAAGGCAGGTTCTGCATGCCTTGGTTTGGCTGCTTCTATACTAAACTCTTAGCTAAACTTTTTCCTCCACAGATTGATCTAACAGCAGATTATATTCAATGCTCATAATTTCTATAGAAGTGGAAATTTATGTAAATTACAAATAAAAAATGGAAATGCAACATAGAACATTTTCTACCCCTCTGCTTTTTTGGGGGCTAGTCCGATGATGCCACAAACTCCCAAAGGAACTAAGGACCACCACAAATTCCCCATCTTTCACTTAAAGAGCAAGGTGCACTTCTTCCACTGTGCCTTCTCTAACAAAAACAGGTTGCAACATGCGTATTAAAAATAAAATAAATTAAAATAAAAGTGTATCAAAACAAAACACTAACTGCACACAGACCTATTCCTCTGCGAAGATGACAGAAAGAACAAACCACACATGACTGATGTCAGTCACATCGCTTAATACACTACTGCAAGGCATACAGATACGATGGTGATAAGGAAACTATAAGAATCTATATAGAACAGAACAGAATTCTGATCAGAAATTCAAAGTGTTCAAATAAAGTCTGTGCTTGGATTTCAGAATGATGCTTAGATCAGCTGCTTCCTTTTGAGTACTAATGTTCCATAGAGAACTCAATGAAATAAATCTCCATGTTTAGAACATGAAAAAAGTATTAGTGTCTTTAATTTTATCAGCTGTGTGTATACCATTGTGAATTCTGTATCCTAAGTCACCAATTCTGTAGTCAATGATGTGCGGCATGTTCCTCATTAAGTTAGATGTCACATAACTCAACATCTTTTGCTATTAAGGCATCACACTAGCATTGCTCCAGTACAAGGCACAATGTTACTTTAACAACATATGAATAACCACTCTCATTTACGATGTAATCAGACGTTTAATGCATACCAACATACAAGTATGATTATTTAAATATTACCCTTTCAGAATGTGAAGGGACAAATGTGGAAAAGCAGTATATGATACTTATTGCCTCTCTTTCATTTACTAAGTAATTTCATGTAGATCATTTGTCCTTTGCACTGTATTTTAGACAAATGCACAAGCAGATAAAACAGACGCAAGCTTATTCCAAGTTATTTGCAATGCTTAGATGAGCCCAGGCAGATGCTTCTTTCACACACCATAAAAAGTCATACTGCTTCTTGAACTAAATAGAATATGTACTATGAAAAAAGCTAAGAAGGAATACAATGCCATATCTTCACTTACCTGGAAAATTCTTTTAAAAGTATGATAAAGCAAAACTAAAGTTTTAGCATTAAAAAGCATGCAATCAATTAGTTAAAACAACAAATTTCAGTGGAACTATGAGCACAAACTTATGCAATAATGTAAATCTTCAGAGGATTCGAGCCTACACTAATAATTGTACTTTAACAAGAAAAGTCCGAAGTAACAGCATAAACTGGGGAATAAGAGAACATTCTCTAAGTGTTAGGGAAATGGTTTATATAATAAAAAACGCCAACTAAAAAAACCCCTAGAAATTAGTCTGTAGCACATAAGTATTTTTTTATTTCTTTTAGAGTAAGTAGACTGTTTATTACAGAATAAGTACTTTAAGTAGCAAATTATATATTTCTTTTTATAATAGAAAAACTTAAAAAACTCTATGTACTTCAAGTAAAACATACAATGAAAGAGCATTTGTAACAATAAGGGATGAGAAAATTCCCATGTTAATGTTTTTAATACTTGCATAACCTTTGTATATTCATGTAGATGAAAAAGAGGCCATTGTGGAACAGTGAGATCAAGCATACACAAAAATGACTTCTCCTTCATGACTATATTTTTAAACATTTGTCTTATTTTATTCGCTTTTTATCACTGTGCTTTACGGGCATCTGAATCCATTAATTCTTTGAATGGCTGCGGTTAGGCTACTGTGTTTTACACTATCTTCAATAGGAGGCAGGGAGTGGAGAGAGACAGTCAGCAAGTAGTCTGTTACCCAGCAATAGTTCTATAGCATTAAATTTTCAGTGCCACATGGTGGAGTACGAAGCACATGGAATTTGTATTCAAAAGGTGATCCAAAGCAGGGCTCAAATAGCATATATTTAACACTTAAAACTCCCCTTTTCTTTTGCCATCTCCCTGCATGTATCAAAGTAATCACTTTAGTTTAACAAGAGAAGCAGCATTTCACTTCATTTCCTCCCAATTTCAGCCCTGGATTTGAATTTGAGAACCAAACATTAAAAACCCTTGACATCTGTCTGAGTAAAATTCCTTCTGTTCTTCTAGGATAGGCACAGGTGAAAAAATTGAAAGTATGGTTTTATTGGTATTACTTATCCTTTAAGTAATACTTCTTTCTACACTTTACTTGTCCTTACAAATATAGTGTTATAAAACCCGTTGCAATTCATCTGTTTGCTTTAGAGCATTTTAAAAATTCCAAATCTCTTATTTTAAAAAAAGAGACATACTTCTGTAATTCAGAAATCCAGTGTGATTAACAAATCAGTTCAAGACCATTAACCCGCATGTAACTTACTTGTGCTTCCTGAGGGACTTGTGCAGCATCAACTCTTTCTGCAATGTAGGCTGTTAATTGTCTATCAGTGAAGGCAAGGGACTCTTGGATCAAGCGAAGAGTTTTGTCAATTTCCTGGGCAGACTGGATACTCTGTTCAAGAACCTTTTGTCTTCTCACAGCCTAAAGACAATAACAAATAAACAAACACATACATGATTCATTGAAAATTTACAGTTGCAATATGTTTTGTCATAAACATAGGCTGCAGTGTAAATTAGTACTCCTGACTCTTTCACAACCACCTTTTTGTAAGATAAATTTCTCCTCTTTTTGCCACCCATTCAGCTCTTGTTAAAAGATTGTGCACATGAAAAACTCTAAGGTTTGAAGGATCCCTAAAAGCCAAAGCTATAGTGAGGAGGAGACAGCAAAACTGTAAAATAAAATCATCCTCCTTGATGCAGTGTTCCACACTGGGGCCTAATGGGCCTCCTGATCTCATTATATATATAGTTCAAGAGATTTTGTTTACTCAGAATGGGGTTACTGTCATCACAATCCAATCCAAGATAATCCATTCCAGCAAGTGAGAGGAATAAAAGATCTCTTGAGAAGGAACTCTCACATGTGAAATATAAATAGTTTCTTGGAGTAGGGACTGAATGCTAACTCTGAAAGGAGGATTGAATCCCTTTATTCATTTTTAAGGCCCTTCGTGGTCCATCCTCATCCTATATAATCTCTTCTACTCTGTAGAAATGCAGACCCCAGCTGGTTAATCATTGTCAAGTGTTTTGTAGGCATTGAGCCAAAAGTGGATTTTAAGGAAAGATTAGAGGATGGTAATGTAATAGCCCAGGGGGACGCCTTCCAAGCATAAGAGGCAGCATGGGGGAAAAGTACAACGGTGCTTGTCAAATTTTGAGAAAAGCACTCTCCTTCAAATCTTCCCTTACAACCAATTTATGCCATTATGCTTACAAGACACTTGATAAAACAGCTGATAGTCTGTGACTGGTGCTTATTATACTGTTTGTAATTATCTCCCCATTTCCTTGTTCTTCCCTCTACCTGTTTGTTAAATCCACTTGTAGATTCCCATGTTGAATTTAGATTGTAAGCTCTCCAAGGCAAGGATCCCATCCCTTTGCTATATTTTTTTTCAGTGCCTAGTACAATGGGGCCTAATCTTTTCCATACCATGCTACAAATATGAGAAAAACAACAATGATCCCTGTTTTTGTTTGGGCTCATTAGCTTTTTTGTGTGGCAGTCCAGCCACATTGCTACCCATAATATAGCAGTGACTAACTTTCCAGGTAAATTATGAATTAAAGGGGAAGTCAGAGAGCATTGGGGATGGATTAAAATGTTGTCTGGTCAAGGGGTGTGGGTGTTCATACCCAACACAGATTTGTTTACTGAGCGAGGGATAGTTGCATTTTATTCTGACTTCATAGCTACCTTCCATTTTTATGATCCAATATCTTTTGTCAAAAAGGTTTGAAATATATATCAGACAATCAGCTAGTGTTTTGTGTGTGTCTGTGGTAATAATATATTCTAAGTGGAATGCTGGTGCTTTCAGGTCATTACTTTTAGTGAATGAAATAGAGTTATTATTCTGAACACTCTCATTGGCTGATGTTAATAGTGAAAGGATAGGTAAGATACTTTGTACTATTTCTAAACAGCTTATTAGATAACAGCCCCATGGTTGCCAGTTCTAGGAAATTTATGTGGAACAGAAAAGCTTTGCAGGTTGGATCCATGCTGTCTGTGTTAATGGAAATACCTGAGCTCCTAAAGTTAGAACAGATTTAAAATTTTTATTAAAGCTAATGTTAAAAAATTATAGAGTACACAGGTTAAGAAAGAGTGTCTCTACATCTGGGTATAGTGCTTAGATTTACTATTACATCAGCAAACAAAACACTGAAGCAATGTTACTTCATAATGTACCACTAGATTTTGCTACATTCATGATGTTTACTTTCATCTGTTTTGACGTTTTAACTTTATCTCATATAGTCAATGTGAATATGCACATTTTCTGGAAAGAGACATCATATTCTTAGAAGCCTAGTCTGTATTTAATTAAAAATAATAGTTTTGAAAACTGTCAGCATCTATCGTTTACAAAGACAGTGACTGAAATGAGGACCATAAAGAAATAACTAGAAAATCCAGGTGGCAGTGATGTTTTTTTTAATATGTGCATAAGATTTCACTTCAGGTTTTAGATCGTGGTGGGCAAACCGCAGCCCGCAGGCCATATGCAGCTATTTCTACCCGGCCTGCGAGCTCGGCTGGGGGCAGGGCTCAGCGCCACCTGCCGGGGAGTCCTCTGCTCCTGAGCCAGGGTGCCGGGGTTAGGCCAAGCTCGGCCCATCACCATGGGGCCCCGCGCTCCAGAGCTGGGGCGCCAGGTGCCGGGCTGGGGCACCAGCCACGGGGCCCCGTGCTTCTGGGCTGGGGCGGCAGCAGTGTCACGGGGCCCCACACTCCCCAGCCAGGGCACCAGGGCCCCGCAATCCCAGGCCGCGGCACTGGCAGCGCAGCCAGCCAAAGAGCCCCATGTTCCCCGGCCAGGGCGCCAGCAGCGCCGCCAGCCATGGGGCCCTGCGCTACCGGGCCGGCACCAGCACCACCGCCAGTCGTGGGGCCCCGTGCCCAGCTGAGCAAGGTAAGTGAGGGGGGACCTTAGGAGGGAGAGAGGGGGCTTAGATGGTGGGGTCCCTGGGGCGGTGGTTAGGGTGGCTGAGTCTTGGGAGGATGCAGTCAGGGAACAAAGAGCAGGGGGGACTTAGATAAGGGGGTGGGTTCCTGGGGTGGTGGTTAGGGGTGGGGTGGGGTCTTGAGGCAGCAGTCAGGGAACAAAGAGCAGGGGGGCTTAGAGAGGGGTTTGGGTCCTGAGGGGGACAGTTCCAGTGGGGGCGGGGTCTTCAGAGGGGGCGATCAGGGGACAAGGAACTGAGAGGTTCTGAGGGGGGGCAGTCAGGGGGCGGATAGGGGGCAGGGCCAGATAGGAGGTGGGGCCAGGCTACCCGGCCCTCCGCACAATTTTAAAACCCAATGTGGCCCTCAGGCCAAAAACTTTGCCCATCCCTGTTTTAGATGCTAAAATAATAGCCACCATCCACATTTGTTATGTACTGTACTTTGATTGTAAACATAGGACAGGGATTGGCAATTTTTCAGAAGTGATGTGCCGAGTCTTCATTTATTCATTCTAATTTAAGGTTTCGTGTGCCAGTAATACATTTTAATGTTTTTAGAAGGTCTCTTTCTATAAGTCTTTAATATATAACTAAACTATTGTTTTATGTAAAGTAAATAAGGTTTTTAAAATGTCTAAGAAGCTTCACTGAAATTTAAATGCAGAGCCGCCCGGATCAGTGGCCAGGACCCAGGTGGTGTGAGTACCACTGAAAGTCAGCTTGTGTGCCACTTTCGGCATCCATGCCATAGGCTGCCTACTCCTGACATAGGAGGACAGAGGTGTTATACTGGATTGTGTTTATACAACACATTACACAACGAGGTCCTGGGCTATGACTGAAGCTCCTTGGCATTATACTGGTATTATTACTGGGACTAAATTAACTGCAGTTACATTTTTTAACTATAACAATTAGAACAATCTTAAAAGCCTGATCTAGATTTTCAAGGTGTGTGCATCAGTGAAAAAACAAAACACTCAAAAACACCACTTAAAAGGCCACTCTCCAGGCTGGCAGTCCTGAAATGAAACCTGCATTACCATTCTTCCACAGTGCTTCATCTCTCTAAATACCTTAAGAAGTTCCACCTTTCCTGAAATTCTACAAAATAACCAACCACTGCACATAAGATGAAAACAAAGTAAGCTGGTAAAGAAAGAGTTAGTGAAGAAATATATTCATTGAATATGTTTTTAGTTTTTTAAACTGAATTACTTTTTTCTTTAGGTGGAAGAGTACCAGCACAAATTAATGGCTCAGCAGCACAATATATATAAATAGGTTTGAGAGCATAACAAGAGGCTCTAGCCCTACTATCAGATCACAGACAAACACTTAGCAAAACATTATTAGTTCTTTGTACTACAGAAGATAACTGAGATCAATGTATAGTTCAAGAACCAACATCTGGGAAACTCAGTAGACACACTAAATGTTACATATATTCCAAATAAAAACTTTACATTAAGAGAAATTAGGATTCATTGTGAAGCATTCAAATATAAAGAAATGTTACAGTTAAATGTGCTCACTCAATCTTAACACTATACCCCATGCCTCTTAATAAAATCCCTTTTGGTGTACATTATGATGTAGCCTTTTAATATATGTTCACTTATTGCTGTATTTCTCAAATAATACAATTCACCTTTTCAATGACCTCAGTTGCACAGCTAGTTTCGTACATATTATGGAGATTCTAGTCACAGTTTTATAGTAACGGAAAGGCAGAGTTTTACACTTGAAGGATGTAATCTCCATGTTATCTGTGAAAAATACAGCATATCCACTCCCAAATTACAGTAATTATTCTTTCAATACAGAATTAATTTTCTCAGAATTTAAAAGTAACTATTAGTTTAAATTGAGTTGAAATTAATGAAACATCTGTTAAAAAATTTAGCATCCAGTTAGTCTTTTTTGTCCTGTGTCATCTCAATAATGGGCTAACAGACTCTTCAGACTTCTTAAATGATTAAAACTAATGCATATTTTCTGGTTATTGGATAGTGTCAACACAGGGCAGAGTCTGGATTGTCTGAGTGCCCTAACTGTGTATTTCCATATCTTAACATATTTGGATTTATTTTAAATTTAACTTAACTCATGGTTTATAATGTTTGTTACTGGGATAATTGTATCCCTCTGTTTTTTCTTCTACTCCAAATTACTGATATACTCTCACCCTTAACAAAATTTTAATTTAGTTTTTGTCTGGGAGTAGATAAGATTTTTTTGGGACTTCATTATAAACACTATTTTCACATGCTTTCAACATTTTGAAATAGTCAACTTTGGGCTGATTTTTCCATGCCCTCATGCCAGAAGTAATTCTCTTAGAAACTTTAGCAATATTTCTTTATTTTTGAGGTAAGGGGCTACCAAATACAACTGTCTGGAAATAAAAAAAAAACATAGAATCATAGAATACTAGGGTTGGAGGAGACCTCAGGAGGTCATCTAGTCCAACCCCTTCCTCAAAGCAGGACCAACGCCAACTAAATCATCCCAGCCAGGGCTTTGTCAAATCTGACCTTAAAAACCTCTAAGGAAGGAGATTCCACCACCTCCCTAAGTAACCCATTCCAGTGCTTCACCACCCTCCTAGTGAAAAAGTTTTTCTTAATATCCAACTTAAATCTCCCTCACTGCAACTTGAGACCATTGCTCCTTTTCTGTCATCTGGTACCACTGAGAACAGTCTAGATCCATCCTCTTTAGAACCCCCTTTCAAATAGTTGAAAGCAGCTATCAAATCCCACCTCAGTCTTCTCTTCTGTAGACTAAACAATCCCAGTTCCCTCAGCCTCTCTTCATAAGTCATGTGCTCCAGCCCCCTAATCATTTTTGTTGCCCTCCTCTGGACTCTTTCCAATTTTGCCACTTCTTTCTTGTAGTGTGGGCCCCAAACTGGACACAGTACTCCAGATGAGGCCTCACCAATGCTGAATAGAAGGGAATGATCACATACCTCGATCTGCTGGCAATGCCCCTACTTATACAGCCCAAAATGCCGTTAGTCTTCTTGACAACAAGGGCACACTGTTGACTCATGTCCAGCTTCTTGTCCACTGTAACCCCTGGGTCCTTTTCTCCAGAACTGCTGCCTAGCTATTTGGTCCTTAGTCTGTAGCAGTGCATGGGATTCTTCCATCCTAAGTGCAAGACTATGCACTTGTCCTTGCTGAACCTCATGAGATTTCTTTTGGCCCAATCCTCTAATTTGTCTAGGTCCCTCTGTATCCTATCCCTACTCTCCAGCGTATCTGCCACTCCTCCCAGTTGTGTGTCATCTGAAAACTTGCTGAGGGTGCAGTCCATGCCATCCTCCAGATCATTGATAAAGATATTGAATAAAACCGGCCCCAGGACTGACCCTTAGGGCACTCCACTTGATACCAGCTGCCAACTGAACATGGAACCATTGAACACTACACATTGAACCCGATGATCCAACCAGCTTTCTATCCACCTTATGGTCCATTCAATCAGCCCATACTTCTTTAACTTGCTGGCAAGAATACTGTGGGAGACCATACCAAAAGCTTTGCTGAAGTCAAGGAATAACACATCCACTGTTTTCCCTTCATCCACAGAGCCAGTTATCTCATCACAGAAGAAAATTAGGTTAGTTAGGCATGACTTGCCCTTGGTGAATCCATGCTGACTGTTCCTGATCACTTTCTTCTCCTCTAAGTGCTTCAGAATTGATTCCTTGAGGACCTGCTCCATGATTTTTCCAGGGACTGAGGTGAGGCTGACTGGCCTGTAGTTCCCCAGATCCTCCTTCTTCCCTTTTTTAAAGATGGGCACTACATTAGCCTTTTCCCAGTCCTCCACTGATCACCATGAGTTTTCAAAGATAATGGCCAATGGCTCTGCAATCACATCTGCCAACTCCTTTAGCACCCTCAGATGCAGTGTATCCAGCCCCATGGACTTGTGCTTGTCCAGCTTTTCTAAATAGTCTTGAACCAATTCTTTCTCCACAGAGGGCTGGTCACCTTCTCCCCATAGTGTGCTGCCCAGTGCAGTAGTCTGGGAGCTGACCTTGTTCGTGAAGACAGAAGCAAAAAAAGCATTGAGTACATTTGCTTTTTCCACATCCTCTTTCACTAGATTGCCTCCCTCATTCAGCAAGGGGCCCACACTTTCCTTGAGTTTCTTCTTGTTGCTAACATACCTGAAGAAACCCTTCTTGTTACACTTAACATCTTTTGCTTAGCTGCAACTCCAAGTGTGATTTGGCCTTCCTGCTTTCACTCCTGCATGCCTGAGCAGTATTTTTATAATCTTCCCTGGTCATTTGTCCAATCTTCCACTTCTTGTAAGCTTCTTTTTTGCATTTAATATCAGTAAGGATTTCACTGTTAAGCCAAGCTGATCGCCTGCCATATTTACTATTCTTTCTACACATCGGGATGGTTTGTTCCTGCAACCTCAATAAGGATTCTTTAAAATACAGCCTGACCTCTTCGTTCCATGGTGATAGACATCCTTATTCATTCTGTGTTCAAAACTGACAAATATTGCAAGAAGGGCATTCTGCTGCCCTGGGGATTATTACTGCACAGAATAAGGCTGATATTGCCATTTCTCCAAAAGTCATGAGGAGCCAAGTTAGCAGTCCGCGAAGAGATAATGACAGGGTGGCTGGAAGGAAAAATATCCCCACTCACCACAAGAGTAGAACAAAAGATTAAAACAAAGAAACAAATATAGCACAGGGGTTGGAAAAATAGACGGCAGTGGGGAGTGTTAAAAAAAGGTGTCTCGATCGGAAAAAGGGATTGGAATAAACTTCCATTCAACACAGCACAAATCTAAATGTGAACATCTTTTCCCAGATTTATGGAAGCATATCCTCACTTTCTAACAGAAATTTGTTTGGTGGGCTACAAGTCACTTTCAAAGTTACAGGAATGTCATGACAACTGCTTGCAGCACTTCAAGTTCTCGGGGCACAGTATTACACATTTCCACACAGCTACAGTATAATGCATAAGTATAATGCATATATATATATGCATAAGTATATGCATAATAATAAGTAATAAATAAATAAATAAATAAATAATGCATATTACTTATCCATCATGCCCATCACACAGGGAGAACTAAACACACAGTCTTCCTCCATTAACTAAAGAAAATAAGGAATACAAAGCTAATAATATTATCAGTCTCTGAAGATAAATTTCTTCCAGTAAGTAGCAGCACAGTTTCTTCTCACGGAATCAGTCATATTGCAATAGGTTGGTTGTTTGCTCAATGAACTGAGAGCAAATATTTAACTGATAAATTTTTGCTCACAATGAGATTATTGTACATTACCTGAAGAATTATTCAAATAAAATAAATAGTAAGACCTGATTTAGAAAGCCTGTTAACCAGTTCAAAATACAAGAACCTTGAATAGATCTGTTACATTGTGCCTGGAACGCATTATTGTTTGAGGACATTGCATGATCCTGGAAATACAATTTGAGGGTACTGAAAGGATGGAAAATTCAATTTTGAGGAATCTTCATAACAAGGAATGCAAACTTGGTTTCTCTAGTCAAAAGTTTCAAAAAATGGATTTTGTTCTAGGGAAAAGGTAAAGTAACTATTAGGACAAGTAAATATTATGACTGAGTAACTTGAGTAAAGTAGGTCTCCATATATTAGGGAGAGAAAGTTGGTGAATGGGCCCTTGTAATATGGGCTACTTATGTTAAACTATCTGTTCAGTCTTGTATGTAGCTGTGACAGTCTGAATACCTTTCCCAGACCTGAAGAAGAGCTTTGTGTAGCTTGAAAGCTTGTCTCTCACCAACAAAAGTTGGTCCAAATAAAGATATTAACTTCACCCACCTGGTCTTTCTTAATTTGAGTAAAGTAACTTTTCTACTGGATTACTATGATTGTTTTAATCTTCAGATTCAGTTTTCACAGTTGATATTGTTTGTTAAATGTGAGACCTTCCAGTTTTAATCAGGAAGAGGAAGCTTGATAAATAAAAGACGACTAAAAGTTGACTGCAACTTCTGAAACAATTTTTTCTCTTCACTTAAAATGAAAGTTTTAATGGTAGTCTCATTTTTTTCATATCTTTCATCTACAGATTGTCAAGACCTTCTCTGGAAGTCTGTCATTTCATACTACCTCTTCTTAAGTAAATCTCCAAAGCCCTACAACTGGCATGAGAAATTGATTTAATATTCATGGTTTAAGTATCATGAAGACAGACTACTACCCCACCCCCTCTCTCAGTAAGACAACCTGAAGACACTACTCCAGGGGTGGGCAAATTGCGGCCTGCGGGACCGCCCTGACCGGCCCACCTGAGTTCCCAGCAGGGGAGGCCATTCCCGACCCTTCCCCGCTCTCCTGGAGCCTCAGCGCACCTGAGCTCCTGGTGGGGGAGGCTGCTCCTGGCCCCGCCCCCACCATCCTCGCTCTCCTGGAGCCTCAGCATGCCACACGGGCAACGCTCTGGGGCCAGAGCTGTGCACTCCTCCAGGAGAATGGTGCAGTGTGTCTGGCTTCGGCAGGGCTGCCAGCAGCATCGTAAGGTGGTCGGGGGGGTTAGCTAAGGGGCAGGGAGTCCCTGGGGCCAGTCAGGAGACAAGGGTCTGTTGGATGGGGCGGAGGTTTGAGGGGGGCAGTCAGGGGATGGGAAACCGGGGGGAGATTGGATTGGGCGTGGGAGTCCTGGGAGTCTGTCAGGAAGCGGGGAGGGAGGGGGTGGATGGGCTAGGGGCAGTCAGGGGATAGGAAGCAGTGGGGCTTGGGAAGGGGGTGTGGTCTTGGGGGGCCAGTTTGGTGAGGGGATCTCTGGAGGGGGCAGTCAGGGGACAATGAGCAGAGGGGCTTAGATAGGGGGTGGAGTCCTGGGGGGAGTTAGGGGTAGGAGGGATTTCTGGAGGGAGCAGTCAGGGGAGAAAGAGCAGAGGGGGTTGCATGAGTTGGGGATTCTGAGGGGGGCAGTCAGCGGAGAGGGAGTTGGATAGGGGACAGGGCCAGGCTATTTGGGGAGGCACAGCCTTCCCTGACCCGGCCCTCTGTACAAGTTTTCAACCCCCATGTAGCCCCAGGCCAAAAAGTTTGCCCACCCCTGCACTACTCCCTACACTGATAACACTCAGAGTACTCCCAGTTTGGTTCTCTCAGTGGTGATACAGCAGCTGAAGAATATATAGCTACATCCCTAGGGAACAGGCCTGGATTCATACAGACATTAAGTAACTCAGAGAAGTGAATAAAAAGAGAAGGTAGATCTAGATGTTCCCATTACAAAACACATATATAAACAGACTGCAAGTCACAAAATAGGTTCTTTGTTAAAATAAATGGAAAAGAAAACTTCACTATCACAGAAATGCCTCTTTGGTCTGAATACATGTGAGAAGGTTGAAAGCTTTGATGGACCAGGAGGGATCCTTGTACAGGTGGAGATGATTCCATCTCAATGTTCCCTTCATCTTGGTCAATCATGATGGGGGAGAAATTTTCTCCCTGGCAATAGAAATTGGTAGAACAGAACTTGCTGCTTGGAAAGGAGCCGAATGAGCTTAATTAGCTTCTTGGAATAAACAGCTACACCCAGATCAAGCAACCACAGGTGGCACCCCTTCCCCAGAGTAAGGTGAAACTGGGCAACCCATGTTCAGCCATTTGCCTTTTGTGAGGCAGGCAAGGAATTTTTCCCTCACTGTCAATTTGGCCCAGTTAGTGTGGGTTCCTTTGCTGGCAAGTGGCTTGATAAGAGATCTCCACATTTGTCATAACTTACTGGGTCCAGTGCAGGGTTTTTGGACTAAAAGTGGGCAGATCCTTGAAAACAAGTAGGAGGGGTAGTGTAAGATCAGCAGGAGGGGTCTTACACTATATTTAGAAGGGGTTGCAAAGTCTGGTGAAGATAGGGGGACTGTATCCTAAACCCCCTTAGGAGTTAGGGGAGTCTGGGATTTTAGTAGTGGGGCTGAATACGTTAAGCTTTATTTTGAAAAACAGGAAGGCTAATGTTGGTCTTCCCCTATGGCTATGTCCAGGTCAGCTCCAGCCTCTTCTTGGGGGTGGGGGTTGAGGTGGGCTAGACAGAAAATTAGAGGGTGGTGCTATACATCTGGTGGGCACACAGATTTTTTTTAACAATACACATTTAAATATGTGTTTATCTTGGTTATCTTCAAAAGGAGAACAAAATATATACAAAGAAAAGTGCAGGAGACTGTATGTGTGTGAGAGAAAGAGTGTATGTGTTGGGGGTGCTATGTGAGAGTGTGTGTGGTTGTGTGTGTTGGAGGGAATGTGTGAGGGAGACTGTGTGAGAGAGCGAGTGTGAGAGTTGTGGGGACTGAGTGTTGTGGGGACTGAGTGAAGGGGTGTGTGTGTGTTGGGAGTGTGTGTGGGAGGGAGGAGAGACAGCAAGAGAGTCGGTGGCAGTGTTTGAGGGAGACTGTGTGTGCCTGAGTGAGCATGTCTTCAAGCCAATCACTCAGGAGTCTGAACACTTGTTCAATAAAGCCATAGTCATAGATCCTAATCTGGAGCCAGAGGCACCAGCACAGACAGGCTCCCCGTCCCCCATTCCCAGCTCAGCAGAGACCCACTCAGGTACATCCATGTCTAGCATCAGGTGAGCTCCCCCAAGACCATGCCAGTCATGGATTAGCCTCCCAAAGAAGCAAAGACTGCCACGGCACTGGGAGCTGGGTGACCAAAGAGCAGCAGCTGTTGGCCTGGTGCCCAGCTCTAGAAGTGGTGGCTACAAGGGTTATGGCAAATTTCAGGGTTTTTATAGCCACACAAGCCTCCCACAGTGCTGCCCCATGTTATGCCTATCCACATTGGTGTGAAGTTGGACCACTGTCGGTGTCAATAGTCACTGAGGGGAGTTAAACCCATTATGGTCAACATAGTTGAGGCCTCTGCTTGAACCTTAATTTACTGCACAATCTTTATTCCTGCTGTGCCAGAGTGTGAATACATTTCTAAACATTGTGGGGGAAAAGCAATAAAAAAGTATCATTGTTATAACTCATATACAGCTGCCTTCAAGAATTATTTTCCCATGTATTTTCTTGTACCATCAGGAGATATGGAAAAAGTTGCCACCTTTAGAACAGAGAACACTAAACAGTAAAACATGATCAGGGAAGCCAAGTGTCATGTATCTTACATGATATCCATGCTTTTGGTAGCCCTGTAAGTCATTCCAACATCCAACAATGAATTCCAGTCATTCCAGTCATTCCAACAGCTCGATTCTTCTTCATCTGACTTAGCTGAAGGAAGATTACATATGCAGGCAGTTCCACCTTTTGGCCAATATAGGCCACAGTTGCACTTTTGAGCTAGCAGCCAGGTGTCCCATCTCTCTGTTCCCTCTGCTGCATCCAAGCAGCAGAGGGAACAGAGCTAGCTTCCTTCCTACCCATCCTCCTTGCAGCCAGTTGCACATCCCAACACACATTTCCCAGCCCCAGCCTCTGCTGACCACACAGCCCCTGGTATCCCAGGAAGTCAGGCATCTTCTACCACACAGCTGCTTTCTGCCCCCAGCACTCCCAGCATCAATCTATTACTCAGAAGCCTCCTGCCCCAACACCTACCATCTATTTGCCACCCCAAAACTCCCAAACCCTACAGCACCTTCTATTTCCCACCTTCCCTCACAGTGAGCCCTTTCCTCTCCCCACACTGTAAACCCACTAGAAGTTCTCTGCTACCTAGGAAGCCCCAGCAATCACTCATCTCCCAGCAGCTGCAGCATCACCAATCCCCATTAACCTATATCCACAGCAACTCCAAGCAGAGACCTAGGCAGCGACCCTACAGTTTCTTATTCGGACTCCTCTACTCATCTCCCCCTTGATAAGTTTGGTAAAGATCCATTAACTACCAACAGTCACTGCTCAGAGCAGGTTATGTTGACCATACACACACATTTATAGTTATATACATATTATTTTCAAATATGAAAATTTTATTTGAAAAATAAATTTTTTTGAGCAGACCAAAGCTTGGGAACGACGCATGATACTTTCATTAATTTTTTTTTTTTTACACCCAAGGCTTAATTTTCCACTCTTCCAACTTTTATAGTCAATTCAACCTATACAATATGAATGCAAATATTTAGGGTAAGTGCAATATAACATCTGTGGCTGGCCCTTGTCAGCTGACTCAAAGTCACAGGGCTCAGGCTGTAGAGCTGTAAAACATAGTATACACATTCGGGCTGGAGCACAGACTCAAGGCCCGAATATCTACAGTGAAATTTTATAGCCTACCACCTCTTCCCCATATTATCTGACAGAGGTCAGCTGCAGGTGTTTTATTGCACTGTAGACATGTCCTTAAAGTACTTTAATTATACATGTCACAATGTGCTCCAGCTATAATGAAAGAAAAGCTGACCATTGTTATGGGTATATGCATAAGGGACCTGAAAGAAGTTGGACTGTTTAACCTTTATGTTTAGAATTCCCTGAATTCTGATCGCTCAATTTATGAACCATAAAGTTGTATTAACTGTAATTATCATCATACTAACAGCATCAAATTCAAATACCGACCGGAAACTAAAAGAAACACAAATCTAGACCAAGCTATATTAGAAGAAACTGCTTCACATCAGCATAATATCAATGGATTTAAACAAAATGAAAACTCTGAGAAAGGAAATGATTACTCATCCTCTACTGATGAGTTATGACAGAGGTCAGAAAAGCCTCAAGGAGCAATATTTCCAATGTTCAGCACAACAGGTTGATTTGAGACTTGAAAGGTGGATTCTGTAGCTCAGCAAATAGGTTCATTTGGCTGCCCATGATACAATCAGAGCAGATATAGAAGAAAAAAATTAGAGACCATATTAGTTTATTAGTGAGGAGGTTTTCTCCTGTTTTCTTATTTGTCTGTTTCAGATAATTCTGCTAAAAACTAGGAAGAGTAAATGAAGTTTCTCTTACTCTCCCACACTCTTATAGCAATGGAGCAAATGCATTTCAAATCACAATTTAAGCTCTCACTTGAAGGTAAAAAAGAATCAAAAGGGAAATTCAGGGGTTCATTCCACATCCTGCTAAATACTCTTGCATAATCCAAATTAATATTAACAGTGATGTCATGGGGTGTATGTACCTTACACTGGCCGCGCAACCAAGGGATTAATGCAGGAACTGTCAGACAAGGCTTATTGGCAGCCTTACAGCAGCTGGATGAATAAAAGAGCAGAGAAGCAGAGAGGTGGGGCTGCTGCCAGAGGAGCAAGCAGGCTAGAAATGGAAACTCTTGTCAGCAAGCAGAGAGGACATGACCAGATTTAAAGGCTAGAGAAGCCAACAGAAACCAAGGTAGGTAGGAAGGAGCTCAGGCTACACCAGTAGGAGTTGTTGAGTACTGATTCCCTCTGCCTGGTTTAAGGGCCCTAATCCGGAAACAAATGGAGTAGGGGCCCTGGGCTCCCCTACCAATCCCTCAGGTTTACAAACTAAAGAGTTTTCCAAATCTTGCAAGTGCCAAAACCCACAGGGATAAGGGGAAGAGCCTATACATCTCCGCAAGACTAACCCATTTCATAGTCTAAATGGGACTGTCATAGACACTCAGGCAAAAGGAGCTGACTCACCATCCTGCCAGAATAAGTAAACTCTGTCTGACCAAAGGGGGTACTGTTGTATCAGCACAATGGCTCACTAGCGGCTACATGTGCAAACCCCTCATGTTACAAGTTTCTTTAAGTAATTTGACATGACCTTCAAAATTACTCAATCACTCAAGTCTCTCAGAGAGTCTAGCTCCCAAATAAAACACAAATCCATAGTGAAGACTGGCATGTTAAAATTCATTTTCCTTTCATAGCAAAGGCAATCTAGTTTTCCTCTGGCGGTCTCTCACACTTAGTACAGAGCATTCAACTTCTTTTGATTGATTTTTTTCCTCTACCAAAGTTTTGCATCTACTTTACTTTAAAGTAAGTTTGATTCACTCAATAAAGAGCAATAAAAGATATTTGTTGATAATCCCGTGATTTTACTTTCACAGAGCACCAAAGTAACCAGTGCAATCTAGTCCCTATTAGAATAGCCACAGTCCAACTGAATAATAAACTCAGGCCACTTCTTCTATTCCTGAAATATTTCTAATCTTCATTTACTCAACTCAGGTACTTTTCAAAATGAGAATGATAAATAAGCACTCTGGGATGGCAATGGAAATTTACACAGAGCTGTGACCACATGTAATTTTTTTGTACTAGCTATTCTACATTTCTACTCATGTCAGACAATGAAAAGAAACCACAGAAGCAGCTGTTTACAAGATTTTCACCTTACTTCTTGAGTTCAGAAAACCTCTCTCAACCACTTGCTTATTTCACTGCTACCATTACAAACATACCCCCTACTTTCCTTCAAACTAAACTACATGTTCCATATGGAGCTTAGTTCAAAAAATGAAACTTAGTTTGTCAATGGAAATAATATTTAAAATATTTCCTGGCAACACCAGAGCATAATTTTTATTTTATTTTTTTATACTAACAGGATTTCAAAACTCTCTCTCTCTCTCTCGTTCTGAACAGATTTCTCAGTAAAAAAGCATAAAGAATTTAGTAGGCTTTGTCAAAGAATTAGTAATAAGTGTTCAGTCTCAGTTGAAGCAGATTGACTTCCACATCAAAAAGAATCATTATGAACTGTGTCAGATGCCCAAATTTCACTCTCCTCATGTTAAACATATTTTCTTTATTGAAGTTTTCCTATTTATTGACATGAGTGCTCATTTTATGACATGCTCGGCAGAAAATATTCTTGTGAAAGAATATTACACTTGACATTTAATTTTAAAACAACAGTTGGCTTTCCAGTGGGAATTTTGCCTGAGTAAGAAGTGCTGAGTAGGGCTCTTTAATATTAAATTCTCCACAGACATTTTTCAATGGAGGACACTTGAATTCTGAAGTGTAAGAGCTACCCAAGCAATTCCCTTATTTCTAAAGTAAAACAATGATGTGCACTGCTTGGTAACAATACAAGGAAGAACAGTACTATTATATCTTATTGTTTTCAGTTATCCTATACAATTGGGGAGCTAATTTTATTTTTAGGAAAGTACGTCAACGGCTAGAGTACCAGTTATTTAAGGTAAAAGAATGAAAAAAATGAGATGATTTATTATACGTACCTCCTGTTGCAACTCTTCCCATCGAGTAGTGAATCTTTCCAGTTTCTCGTTGATCAATTCATCCAAGACTCCACCATCAGTTAAAGTCTGTGCCAGCTCCCGGATCTGATTGCGATTATCTTCTGGATGTCGCATTAAGCTTTCCAAAGACTGGGGGGGGAAATCATAAAAATCGCGATTTGTTCTCCCTTTTCTCAGACCATCAGAAAAGTCTGAAGAGCACTTAGCTCTCATTCATGTATAAGAAAAAAACCCTCCATTTCAGACACAATTGAAGTGCAGAAATCAGATCAAAATATCAAACAGCTTCATATTTATGCCACGAAATACTCTGTACTATGCATTACATTTTGCAACAAAGGCCTCAATCTAGCAAAAGACTGAACTATGGGCTTAAATTTAAACTTGAAGAATCCCATTGATTTATTTTCTGCATCCAAGTAGGACAATAGCTTATGCCAACATGCCCATATCTCTTGTTGAAAAAATGTCTATTGAAATAGAAAATCAAAAATATATAAATAAAATCATAGCATTGTCCTTGTATTAATCCCATCAAGTATGATTTGTGCTTAAAATTAAGCATCTGATTAAGTATTCTAACTGGATTGGGGGATAAGTGCAAAGTTACCATCCAATTAATTGTTTTCAGCACTCTGAGGCACCGAGAAGAAGAGTATGTCTACACGGGGATAAAAAAACCCTGCAGCTGGCCTGGATCAGCTGACTCGAGGTTGACTCAGCTCCAAGGCTGAAAGATTGCTGTGTAGATTCTGTGAGGGTGGAGGGTCCCAAAATTACGGCTCCTGCCTGAGCCCAAATGTTTACACAGCATCTTTTAGCCCACTGCCCAAACTACATGAGCTCAAGTTAACTGGTTCAAGCAAGCTATGACCATGCCACAAAGCTTTTCTCCTCATGTAGACAAACTGAAACATAATTCTTAGCTACCTCATTGCCTTCATAAATAATGAATAAAGGCGGAAAGGACGAGACCCTAAGGATAAAATACGGACCTCACTAAAATCATTGATGGTTTTGCCATTGACTTCACGGGGCCAGGATTTCTAAAAGTATGTGTTTTATTATCATCAACATACATGAGAAATCAGTATTTTCACATGGGATTACTCTATTCTATTTACGTGGTAGTTATCAGCATAAAACATGCACACACATTAAAATCAAATTATAATTTGTTGAAACAAGTAGCACTTTCAAATAATCTATATCTTCCCAAATAGTTATGCAGATTCATGGTTTCTTTCATATGTAATGGAAGGTTTTCCCAAACCTTGGTATAACTCAATATATGCCTTGATATTTTATATCAGTTAAATCAGCACTTACATCTAATGCCTCTGAGATCTCTTCTGCACCTCCTTGGACATTTTCAGTTGCTCTGAGTTTCAGCGCCATCTCATTCAACCATTTATCTTCTGCATCCAAGTAGGATAACAGCTCACGCCAACATGACCATACCTCCTGGTGAAAAAAATGTACATGTAGATAAAAAAGTCAAAATTATTAAAAAATCATTGCTGCTTCTTCCTGTTATTAATCCCACCAAATAACGCCTCTCTGAGTCCTCTCCCTCCAAAGTGCTCTATTCAATCCCATATCCTCTACAATACCACATGCTATATTATTTCTTTAACCTGAGCAAGCAGATCTCAAAATTATTTTTCCACATGTACAGAGCCATGTTGATATCAATGGGCTCATCAGAAGTTTTCCATTTTGTACTTAACTAGTTTCACACATCTTTAAAAAACAAACTGATCATATGTCATTTTAGACAAAAGCAAAGTCAATCAGGCATTTTTCAAAGAATACATTCAAAGCACAGTTTTTCCAGAGTTTATTGGCATCTACAAGAGTTTCATTCATGTCCAGAGTGATTTCAAATGCCTGGTGGCTTCAACAGAAGGCCAACACAATAGCAGGTAAGGAGAGTCTAGAGAAAAAAAGGTTGATTTTAATAGAATCCTCACAGTTGCTCTGATTTTGAAAATGTCTATAATTTATTTAATCAATATATATTTGTTTCAAGTTTCTTCTAAGTCTTTAAGATGTAAATTTAACTTCTATTTAAAGATTTATTCTAGAAAAAGTTATATGGGTTAGCAACTTTCTTAAATCCATTACTGAAAACAAATTACTAATACGATGTTAAAAAGAAGCAATGCTTTTATCAGTTTCAACTGAACTATATTTTAAGCTATATTTGAATGCAATAATTGAGGATTGCCTAGATGCTAGAATTTAAAACAGAACGCTAAAACATTAAACACCCATCCTAATCATGTTATTCTCAAAGAATTTAAAAATCTGCTATTTTTATGTCATCTTCAGCCTTCTACCTAAGCAAAGGCAGTGTAAGCAAAACATTCTGAAACTCCATACACCTTACTATCCTTTCCAAGTTTAAAATCTCTGTTGTAGGTCACACTCTGCTGTGTTTAGCCAGACATTGCTGAATATATAACTGTGCTCCATCAGGATAACTACTGTGATTCTGTGATTGTGAACTATATTTACACCAATTTAATATAAGCACAGTTTATTTAGCATGACAGTAATGAAGAGGACAAAGATAAGAATTTGTTATCCACTAATCCATCTGAGTAGTTGTGATATTAAAGACCAACAAAATAGCTGACCTCCAGAGTTTTGCACTTTCCATTTAGTCTGCTGCAGAGCCGCTGGTAGTTTGTAATTAATACGTCAAGTTCCTTTTCTAAGGCCTCGTGAGCTGCAGGTGGAGCTCTAGCTATAAAATTATTCACAGAGTCTGTGAGTAGCTTCACCTTCACCTCTTTCTGTGTGGCCTCCTCTTTTGCTCTCTGTAAAATAGAAGTCAATGATGGTCATGACTTTGATCCTGACTTGTGGAGAAGAAAGCAGAGTTCAAATACTCAAACAAATCAAGATTCTACTTAGGTTGAAAGAAAGAAGAATCAAGGAAGTAATCCCCGACCATGCTGATATAATCTTTGATAGTGCAATGAAAATGTATTCATCTTGTTTTAATTTTGGAAGGAACATGCAAGTTTATCATGAATAACAAACAAAAGTGTTACATAATATAGAACTACTGAATCTTTTGGAGCAGTAAGAAAACAAAATTTCAATAATATACTTGCTGAGAAAATGCTTCGGGCATCAATGCTGAAAAACCGCAAATTGCATATTAAAACATCTTCTGTGTAACTTCAAAATAAATTTAGCTAACTGTCTTTAACAGTGCACAGTCGATTGAGGAGATTTAAAACAAAACAAAACAAATTTCTGTCTAGGACGCCAGTGATGTCACAGCTGTATTTCAAATTTGAGCTTCAGTGTGAGCATTCTTTGGATTGTCCCTCACGTCCCTAGAATCAGCTGAGGAGGTAGGGAGAGAATCTTTCCCTTGTGCAATAGCACTGCCTGGAGTAACAGCGGAGCATGAAAGGCTTGAGGTGTGAACATGGCTTGGTTCTGGAGGAAGAAGCAGTAAGAAGTGAGCAGCGATCCCAGTGAGAAAGGTAAAAAAAATGTAAATGTTAGACAACCACAGAGGACCACAGTTTAATAGGGAATTTTTAAAAATAATTAAACCATATTTAACTACGAGGCTGCCCTCATTGTTAGCCTATGTAATCACAACAAACTTGGTAATTACTTTTACCCTCATCTGTGCTCTCTTTCCCTCCTACTGTTTGTTACTCTCGTTAGTTATGAGTTGACTTTAATTAGATTGAAGCTCCTCAGTGCAGGTAAGGTCTCTCTCTTTAGGGGCTTGTGAAACACCCAGCAGAATGGGGTCATGATTGTGACTGGTACTTTTAGACATTACTGTTCCATTGCAAAAAATAACAAGGTAATGTTTATTTATATTGTATCATTAATGTGCCAGGTCTTTTACAGTTATGCAAGGCAACAGCTGCCTTCCCCAAAATGTTTACAGACTGAGGCCTTGATCCTGTAAAGACTTAGGCATGTGCTTAATGGTAAATGTGTGATAAGTTCAAGTGGAGTCTTGAAACTACTCACATGTTTAAACACCTGTATAATTCTTTTCAGGACTGGGACCTATAGTTTCAGTTGTACCCACTGAGGGAGTGTAGATCTGCATCACGTCAGTGGGAGGTTCAAGAGGAATTCCTCCTGGAGCTTCTCAGCACAAAAGGAAGAACGTATCTGCTACAACATCCTTTCAGGAGGTTTTGGATGCTTCCCCAATGCTCTGGATCCATGTGCCAATGGATAGGGCAGGTGGGAATATGCCCTTCCTTCCCACCTGCCTCTCCTTTGAGCCATGTTAGGCTGGGGAATATCTTTTTGCCCAGCAATGTAGAAGTACCATCTGGGTAAGTACAAGTCTTGTTAGTTAGAATTTGTATTCACGATATGGTCAAAGTAAGGGAGGAAAGGGCAATTAATTCAAGTCTGTTTATATTGGGTCAAAAATTGCATGTTTTGTGTGTGCAGAGTTCAGTAATGGGATTTTATTCTCTCATATTTGTCGGAAGTATTATGCTAGGCCAAAAACTCTCTCTGCATTTCACTGGGAAATTGACCCATTAGGAAATTTTACATAATTTTTCTTACTACATCTGTTTTAATGGACAGTGTAACATAAAAATGCCATGAACTATTGTAATATAGATATTTCCGCACATTAATTATGCCCCAATAGCATATGCTGACTTTTAACATTGGGTTATATTCATTCATGGCAAACCACTGTTGTTCCATTTTGATTTCTTTAGGAATTTACATGATTTATTTTTTTATAAACTGGTAAAGAAAAGCTCTTCTGCTGCAGGGGTACCTGCTTCCAAATTTCCATAAAATCCTCTGCATAACAAAGAGATATTTTTTAAGGCCAAAGTGACCATTATGATCATTTCCTGAATAACCCACACCATAAATTCATGTATCAAGCCCATATCTTGCAGCTGATGCACTGAATACACTAATAAATCATAAATAAATAAAAAATGCACAATACCTGTATTCAAGTCGTAAATGATAGTCTATGTCTATGTAATGTAATAGTTAAACAATTAAACTGATTTCACCCTGATTTATCAAGCAATTATCTAGTGGTTAACTACTGCTAACAACTGATTCTTCAGAAATTATTGCTTAATTAAATTAATGCCCAGAGGGCAAAGAATCCGAAATCCAGTAAAGGAATGGAGGGGGAAAAATACTGAAACCCTGTAGCAACAGAGTACTGTGAAGATTTAAATATCTTTCAACAGACTCTAAATTGAAACAAATTACTTTAAGCCACTTACCACTTCAAATTTCAGATTTTCCAACTAGATATAAAAAGCAACTCTTTTAAATGAGCAAACAGATTGTGTGCAGCAATGGCTTCAAAGAAGAGCTTCAGTCATAAATTAAACAAGTCAGTCTGCCTTTTACCTTCAGTTCCTCAACTGCTTTCTGTAATTCATCGGGTGTTTTATACTCAAAATCCCTCTCCAGGTATTCTTCTTCAGCTTGTGCTATCCATTCATGCATCTCCGACAAATCCTTTCGAAGACTAACAGTCTTATCCAAACCACCTTTTAGTGCTGCCTTCTTAGCATAGGCCTTTAAGAAAGAAGCATGAAATGGTATTTGATATAAGATTCTACTGCACAAAAATAAAGGTCATCATCATTGTAAAACACAAAAACTACAGAGGCTAACAATGAATCAAATAAATATTGATTTTTTGTTAAGTTGAAGACTAATGAGTGTCTATTTTGAGTCACAAGGCACACAAAGTTGCATCTTGTTTTGCAGCAGCCTCATAATAGATAACATTTCAACTGGCCACATAAGATTTATAAAAGAGTACATGATTGCCCTCTGGCAATTCTCCCTTATCTGCAAAGGTGTAGGTCACACTGCATGCATATGTAGTAATCTTAGATGATTTTCCTCATATTTTTTAAAAAATGCCTGCAGTTTGAAATGCTTTTTTATATGCACTTCTTGTATGTATTTAATAGCTAGCATTGAAGTTTCTATGTTGAGAATGCCCATTGGCAATGTATACTTTGATCATCAACAGCATATTAGATAGAAATACTACATCAAGAATATCATGCAAGCCATAAAAACATAAAATAAAAAAACCCAATCACCCACAAGTTTTATCATCAAGAACTTGGAAGCTTTTTCCCCTTCAGAATTTTAACTAGAATTTCTGTAAGCAAGCAGTACATGAGAGATATTCTAGAAAGCAGGTCTTTAAAACAAGTTCTGCATACATCACTATTACACAATAAAAATAAACAACTAAAAGTTCCAAGGCAGGTTAGTGAAAGGGACCTCTTTGAGAAAAGACTGTGGAACTGGGCCAAGTGCTTTCCAGATTTCAAAGAAGCATACTACAAGAGCAGTAATTTTTACAAACTTGTTCACCTGACAGAGGTAATTAAACCATTCTGCAACAGCAAAGGCACTTACACAATGCATGCCTTAATTTCTCCCTCTATAAAATGGGGATAAACATATTTTCCCACTTTTGTAAAGTGTTTTAAGATTTTCTACTGAAATATCTCTGAACAGAGAGAGTAAAGTATTATTTTGTTAATCTGCCTCAAATATTTTCCATGCAATGGAAAACTTTAAACTATTGGCTTTGCAAAATATAACTCCATTCAGAGTTTTAGAGAAAGGGTAAGCATTGGTTTCTTTGAACTGGACTCCTTCTGTAGAGGATGATGGTAGTAAAATTTGTCAGCTGAGTGTTTAGTGAAATATACCTCAAGTTTAAATCTGTTGTGTAACATGCAGTACCTTACTTTCTTGGTTAAATATGGCTAAAAGTAAGAATAACACAGACATTCAGTTCCTCAAGTTGAAGGTTTGCATTTGATGG
The DNA here is from genome assembly GCA_007922305.1 of Dermatemys mawii. Taxonomy (NCBI): domain Eukaryota; kingdom Metazoa; phylum Chordata; order Testudines; family Dermatemydidae; genus Dermatemys; species Dermatemys mawii. Next base: position 9,796,012 of record ML677385.1, on the reverse strand, counting down.
AAAAGACGTCAAATTCACCAGACATTTTCTTTTTTTTTGTTCTCTGCATAAAAGGCAAGAAGTACCCAGTGACAGAGATGATGGAAAGGAATGGTATGGTTCACTCTCAACAGGATAAGTGAAGTATGAAAAGTGGCAATACTAAGCCGGAATCTAATTTTAAAACCTGATGTACTTTGGTTTGTGTTAATTTAAACTACTGTTAGAAGTGTATGTATGGAAATTGGAAGGGTTTTCAGTCACCATTCAGAATGAATGTATAACATTGAAAAAAAATACTGAGCTGGTTGCTGACTATAATCACATTATTTTTCAAATTCTTTTTTTAAAAATATAAAGTAGCTTGAGAAAAAGAGAGAGAGAGAGATTCATTGACAAGCTTTTGCATTTCTTGGCGGGTCAAAAATATCCCCTGATATGTTCTCAGGGCATGTGATCTGTAAAGCCAAACAGTTCTGCCACTGTAAGTAAGAAGAAAGCAATGCTCTTGATCTGCCAAGAAATGCTGATGTGGATTCATTAAAATTCTATAAAGAAGAATGGATCATCTTTAATATTTTTTCTTTAGTTTTCTTTGTATTAAACATTCCAGAGCAAAGAATGAGTGCTTTATTCAGTTTGTGGGAATGAATCCTGATTGGTCAATCCAAATAGAATGATTTATAATGAACTGAATATAGAAATCCCTTTCAAAAATTGCCAATTTTAATAAAAACAAAAAAACTACAAAACAATCATTGTATTTCTGTGTTTTAAGAAATGTTTAGAAAACTTCAGAACCTCTTGAGGTCAACAATTTTAATATGTAAACCTAGGGATTTGTTTTAAAGTACACAAACAAAAATAGCTTAAAATAACCCAGATTTAACAGGACTAAAGCTAAAACAAGTGAAACATTAGTAGAATATCTATCATACAATACTGTATACTGCAAAGGATTATCTATACTTTGTAATGCCATTAGCAGCCATATTATACAAGGTGGTAATCTTACACTGACCACTGCTAGCTGTTTGATGTGCTTTCTTTATGGGTATGGACATAGTAAAAATAAAACACTTATCCTTTTAGGTCAATACTGCATACCTGTCCTTTACATTTGTGGGCACTTTTGACACTAATTTAAATGGATGGGTAGATATCAGTTATAATTTTAAGTTACTGAACTCTCAATACTAGAAGGACTTGATCTTGAAAATTACTGGTCAGTATAATAAAATACAAGAAGCAAAAGAAAGTTTTTAATAAAATCTTACTCAGTACAGAAGTTTATATGTCAGAGGATGAAAATCTTTTGGCAATAGAAGTCAATATTGTAAAGAGCTAATTTTACAACAGCAATAAGATGTACAGCTAGACTAAATTGCTTAGTTTAAGATATCTACTTTGTATCTATTTCTACATGCTAGATAAACTTTGTATAATGGAAGGTTAATTAGCTTGAACTAAAAATGTCTAGATTCTCTCTCACATTGACTGGCTATGCACAGAGCGGGAGGAATTATGCCAATGAGAAATCTGAAAGTTAATTAAAAGAGAATCAGTCACAGCAAGAGACTCAGTACCTGTTGGCAGATGTGTTCCCACTGAGCATTGAGTTCTTTTAGTTCTGTCTGTATTCTGGAAGCAAATTCTGGCTCTGCTTCATTCTTCATTTTCTTCCCAACCTCATTAATACTGTTCAAACTGGGCTGGATTGTCTGGATATCATTTACTAAGGCCTAAAGGAATAATAGAAGGTTTATGAAAATAACACATGCAGATGCTGTTACAGATATGTCATTTCTATAAAACTGTCCAATAAAGTAAGCGCATAAAATATTCTGCTACTGTGTGTGTGTTTGGTCCAGATCTCTCTTGAAATAACCACAATTAACAGACAATATTATGTAAAATACAGAGTAGAAGGATGAACAGTCTTAAAATGAGTTTATATGATTAGTTTTTCTATGCAAGATAAAAAGAATTAATGACATTTATACAGAATTATAATATGGCATAATGTTTAAGAGGTATGGGGCTCAATTCTTCAGTATGATTCAGTCTCTTTGCACCACTCTGGTGCTACAAATGGTTTGTAAAGACATCTTCCTTGACTATCACAGGAATTATCCCTCTGTGGGTGGCTGTATGCTACTAATTTTCCATCCTTGTGGGAAGGCTTGTGTGATGTTTTGCTCTGGCAATTCCCAGCAGCTGGATCTGCCCATAGGGTACAGTCATTTGGATGCAAATTAGATCAGTCCCAAGGCTGTTGTATTTTGCACAAGAGACCAGCTCAGCCTCTAACCAGCACTAATTCAGATTTCACTGAAGTCAACGGAAGTTTTATATTGTCACTCACTAGGACTTGTAGTGGAATAAAGTTACTTTCCCATCTCTATTTGTTTCTGTATGAAGCAGAGGAGAGCCTCAATAGGGAAGTGGGACTAAGGTTCCTGCTCCCAAAAGCTGTACAAGCTAAATTGTACAAAGCATAAAGTACAACAAAAGTAAAGTGAAAGAGGCGATTATCTTTAAAACAAACAAAAACTGAGTCATATACAGGAATCAAATCATACACACTCTGATTATTTTTAATTAAAGGTTCTGGTAGGATAAGAGAGGACTATACTGCATAGGAAAGAAAGTCAATAGTGACAATAAGGCAAAGTAAATAGGCTTTGAGGAGGCATTTGAAGAAAGAAACAAGGATGTTTTGTCCTTTTAAGAAGGGCAGTGAGCCAAGCGAAAGGAGCAGTGTGAAAACAGGCATGCAGGCAAAAGTAGGAGGAAAGAAAGGGAGGGAAAAGATTAGAACAGCAAAGGTAGTGAGTTGAGCATGACAGGAGACTCAGGAGAAGCTTAAATGCCAGAAGCAGCAGATTGAACTTTATGTAGAAAGAGACAAAAAGCCAGAAAAGAGGCATGTGCGGGGGGGACACACAGTCATAACAGAAGAGGAAAAAGATAATTTCAGCTGTTGAATATTGGATAGCTTAAAGAAGGAAGACTTGAAAGGGGATCATGGTATGAACCAAAGCTTTGGAAGTGGGAGTGAAGAACAGAAATGAAAGAGGAAGGAACAGATTGCGGAATTGTTATAAAGTGAAAAGTGACAGGATTTGGTCTGAGTCTGAACATTTAATTAAAGATCACTATGAATGCCATGGAGGACAGCAAAGCTTCTCACATGATGGAGATGGTAAAGAGAAGAAAAATGTGGACAATGATGAGAATTTCAGCTTTTTAATGAAGTGTTTGACTTCCAAGGGAGTTATTTTTATACACTTGCTGCAAATTTAGGCCCATAGACTCCAGTGCAATCACACTGAATTTACAGCAGTTTAAGAGATACACATTTGCTCTCTACTTTGTGTCTCCTGCTTCTCTGAAATGAGAAACTACCACAAAATGGCAACAAGAAAAAAAGTAGATGATATCTTGGGGGCAAAGTATGCTCTCACCATATTATGATTATTATTTATTTTATTTGCAGTAGCACTCATTCAAGTGCTAAGTACTTTTTCAAATACTTAAGGGAGGCCTCTGCTCCAAGGAGCTCACAATGTTTCAGACATTCTTGTTTTGTCCAGCCCGGACATAGCACAAAGATACAGTATTACAGAATCCATGTTACTACCTTTGTACATTGAGCGTCCTCTTTTTTTCAGTATTTCCTTCAAAACCAGGACATTCAGTTTCATACACATTGCATAAACAAAATCAACCGAGATTCAGTTTTAAATTTATTTCTACGTAGGCAAAAGTTTGGGTTGATTCTTCTAAACACTCACCTAGCCACATACACACAAAAAATCCAGTACACAAGGACTACTTACTGTACATTGTTCAAGCTGTTTTTCCAGTGCCTCTGAGTCACCAAGGGCAGGCCACTCTTCCTTCAGGAAAGCATCCACTTCAGACATCCATTTCTTCAGGGTTTTAGTGTCATTCTGTTTGTTAAAAACAACATTCTGTTGTATGCTACAAGCACTGACTGGTGATAATAGAAGTGATAATAATAGAATTCATCATGGCACTATCACTAAACTTCATCACAAAATAATTCTAAAATTAGGAAGAGGTCACAACATTTTGAGCAATGCAAACAAGCAAATAATTTCTTTTGGGGGTGGGGAGCCTTTTGCCATTTGGACTGCATTTTGATCGTTTTAGTCTCAGCATTTCTTGTTTTCAGGAATAAACAGGTTGGATTTTGTTTCTCTTATCTGTTAATGGTAAGAATACAAAAACCCTTTCCCTCCTCTTTTGAAAACAGCGATAATAAGAATGGGAATACCACCTTTCACTTGTATATCACCACTTCTAAGGTTCTCTAACTATTTAAAATTGTCCTTTAATTGCAGTTCACCATCACTTTGTTCCCTTAACACAATTATTAAAAAAAAAAAGTTTGAAACTTCCTTCTTATTTCACAAACTGAGAGACCACCCTGCAGAAAAACTGCCCTTGAAAACTACTAAGGAAGTAGTACTATGTTTACTCCAAGGTTAACTGCAGTGGAGATCGATACAGAGCAGGTCTACATTGCAGCTGGAAGCACAGTCCCTGGAATGAGAAGACAGACATGCACTAGCTCTACTCAAGTTAGCACACTAAAAATAGTAATGTGGCCAGGGGTAGCATGGGTGGGAGTTTGGGTTAGGCACCTCAGTACAAACAATCAGTCAGTGCCAGAGCGAGGAACAGAGTTCAGGAATCGTGATTCCCAATCCCCTGATCCAACTACTAGGCCACATTTGAACTCTAATTCTAAGACCACATCCTTTAATCAACACTCACAACTGGGAAAACAGCTGAATATAAAATTCTATCAAAAAAACCCACCAGGGGGCTGGCCTAGCAGCCTTATGGCAGCATCTCACAAAGAATTCAAGTCCAGCTCTGAGCTCTCAGAATGCAATTACTCTTTTGACTCCCTTCAACAAATACTTGAATCAGTGCTGATGAGCTCTGAAGAGAGCCACATCCAGCCTTCTTCAACCATAGCCTTTAGGAGTCAGGGAGAAGCTTATGTTATCCCTTTATTAAAGGCTAATTGTCAGCTAAAGAGGACCATCATCATCACCAAATGATGAGCTGCTAAATTAACACTCTAATGGTATAACTTTTTTCTTAAAAAATATTGCTCTACCAACATCTGTAAAATGCACATTCAGCATTATACACAATATAATCATTCAATTATTATATTTTTAATGTAGACCATTCTTATTTAAATAATATTGTGCCCAAAATTTGTTCAAATCATACTCAAATATACATATCAGGTAACTCATGAAGAAAATGCTCTACCTTGTCATTTTAATAGCATTTTGCTACTGGGTTTTTCTTTGCAGAAACAGGGGGAAAAGACTGACCACGACCCTGCTAACAGAACATTTAGTCCTTACCAGATGACTGTATTGGATTAAATAGGATACCATGGTCTCAATTCACTCTAAAAATCCTATTTTGCTATATTCCATAACACAAAAGCAACAATCAAATTCTACTTGAAACAAACCAAGGACAGGGACTAAAATATTCATATATTGTAAATGAAGCACTGTATGTAACAACTCACATTGTGCTGGTCAGCCTTGAAAAGGGCTTCAGGGTTACTTTAATTTCCTTGTCCTTTATGAGTATTCAAGTGATCGTTTACATGGAAGGAGGGTAGAATAAAAATGTAAAGCTACTTTCTGCAGAATACTTCCAGAATTTTGGTGCCTGGTTAATCAGAATCAATTTGAAAATTGTGCTTTAGGATTACACTGCTCTACAGCCAAAATGCTTCTGAAATAAATGTAGTCAAACTTTACTAATTCTGGGTCACTGAGAACAAAAATGATGCTTGAAATTGTTGATTGGCTCTACTTTTCAAGATATGCTACTGGGTCAGTATATACGACCCTTGACATGGGAATGGCGGAGGATAAGTGAGTTATAAAGGAAAGGGATCTCAATTTAAACCAGAAATGACTAAAATACATCTTTGACTGCATCTATGAATAAATCTATGACTGGGTTTGGACAGTACTTGCTTTTTAGGCAAAACAATGAATGATGCAATCTGAAGCTGGTATTGCGTCATACATGATATGAATTGCATCATGTTATTCCTAGAAGTCATGGATGATGCAATCATAATGAAGCTTACATCACTCTGCTGAACAAATTGCCCTATATCAGCTCCAGAAATCATACAGTGTCGTGCTCTCTTATTTGTCAGTGCTTGATTCTGCAAAGGGACACATTTCTGTTTAGCCAAAGTGAGCAGAGATGCCTCGTACTTGTGTGAACAGTGCAGATAACTTCTGCTATGTTTGTGGTGAAGTGACTTTTGCATCACAAAAGCGCAGTGTAACCACTATGGTTAAGAAAGCCTATCACCTTTATTTTGGCTGCAACACTGGAGATCAGGACAAGAGGGGGGCCCCACACATATGCTGCAACACTTGTGCAACAAATCTTCTCCAGCGGTTGAACAGGAAAAGGAAATCTATGCCTTTTGCAGTGCCAATGATTTGGAGAGAGCCAACAGATCATACCAGCAATTGTTACTTCTGCATGGTGCCTCCAGTTGGGAAAGGTGTGTCAAAGAAGAAAAAGTGGACTGTGCATTATCCAAACATTCCATCAGCTATACGCCCAATACCCCACGGAGAAGGACTGCCGGTTCCTGATGCACCAGAATCATTCTCACTTGAGTCAGATGAGGAAGAGGAAGAGGATGAAACTTCTGGTCCTGAACCGTCAATGTCACAGGACACACATTTTCTCCCATCCTCCTCCTCTGAGCCACACCTCATAACACAAGCTGAACTGAATGACCTTGTGAGGGATTTGGAACTACCCAAGAGTAAGGCAGAGCTGTTGGGCTCCAGACTACAGCAGTGGAATCTCCTGGCAGGTGATGTTAGGGTTTCCATGTTCCGTGACCGTCAGAAGGATCTTGTCCCATTCTTCTTCATGAAAGGTGATCTTGTAGCCTGCAACAACATCGATGGTGTGATGGCAGCCCTCAACATCATTCATGATCCAGAAGAGTGTAGACTCTTCATTGATTCATCGAAGACGAGTCTTAAAGCTGTTTTGCTGCATAATGGCAATGTTTTGCCACCAATTCCAGTTGGTCATGCAGTCCATATGAAGGAAACCTATGACAACATGAAACAACTTTTGAGGTGCATAAACTATGACCAACCTGGCGATTTGAAGGTTGTTGCTCTCTTGCTTGGTCTGCAGACTGGATACACAAAGTACTGCTGTTTTCTCTGCGAATGGGATAGTCGTGCAAGAGATTCACACTCCATCAAGAAAGATTGGCCACTCCGACAGTAATTGGAGCCTGGGAGGAAAAGTGTTCAGCATCCACCACACATTGAATCAAGGAAGATTTTGTTACTACCCTTACACATCAAGCCAGGTCTGATGAAGAACTTTGTCAAGGCCATTGAAAAAACACAAGCAGCTTTCAAGTACCTCCATGGAAAATTTCCAAGGTTAAGTGAAGCTAAGATAAAGGAAGATGTCTTTGTTGGTCCTCAGATTCGTGAACTTCTTCGAGATGATGCATTTGACCATGCACTGAGTGGCAAGGAAAAGACGGCATGGAAAGCCTTCCAGTCAGTGGCAATACATTTTCTCAAAAACAACAAGGCAGACAACTACAGGTTGTTGGTGGAAAACCTCCTCAAGGCATACAAAAGCCTTGGTTGCAACACGTCACTAAAGATATATTTTTTGCACTCTCCTCTAGATTTTTTTCCACTGAATTGCGGAGCAGTGAGTGACGAGCACGGCGAGCGATTTCACCAGGACATTGCAACAATGGAGAAATGCTATCAGGGCAAATGGAGCCCTTCAAGGCTTGCAGACTATTGCTGGACAGTGACAAGAGATGCTCCATTTAATGAATACAAGAGACAAGCCAAGAAGCGCCGAGTAGACACTGAATAGGACTAAACTATGTACATAATAGTTTTTTGGCTTTTGTTTCATAATACATTTTATTTATATAACCCTTTTGCTGATATTTATAGTGTTACATAAACAGGACAGGTGAAATACTATCATGTAAAGCAATCATAAACACATGAAAAGACCTAGGTTTACAATTTATAATTAAAACTCTACAATCTACACAATATACATAGACATAAAATGTAAAAACTTAAATATCTTAGAAACAGTAGCCAATCAGTTGATTTAATTGTCGTATTTGAATTCAGCACATCAAAATACATAATAAATATCACATTTTATCTCTGAAACAGATGACTTCTACAAAATTGTAGACCAGTGTTATATACAAATGGAACAGAAATATATTAAAAATGAATGACAGGTTACAATATTTGTATGTCCAGGTTTCCCCCAATCTTCTTGTTCATCTGGTGAGCAACAACAGTGCATCAGATGACTTGCCAGCTAGCATCTACATAAGATCTCTTCCATGAAGAAAACAATCTGAGGCGCTACTCCTGCAAATTTGTATATAAAAATTTTTACCTATATGTCTAGTACAATGGGGTCCTGGCCCTTGATTAGTGACCTCTAGTAGTTTCTGCCATGATAGAAGTAACAGTGATAACAATGACGATGAAAGTAATCCATTGAAATCAAGATGGTTAGAGTTGCATGGAAAAGTGTTTGAAGAATTACAGCAGTGGGGCCTAACTTTATTCTCACTGAAATCAATAGGAGTTTTGTCATTGGTTTCGACACAAGAGAAAACAGGCAAAAGGTAAGAATTCTGGGTGAAATCCTGGACCCATTGAAGTCAATACAAAGCTTCTATTGATAAGATTGATAAGATTCTATTGATAAGATAGACTGATAAAATTTCACTCTTATAATAATCTATCAAATGGATCATCAGTGCATCAGTCAATCAACGCCTTAGTACCCGCCAAAGGTTTAGAATTTTGAAGTGCCTTTATTCTGATTCAAATACCCAGTGCAATACAAGACTCTCACACATGGATTGACTTGAGACTTCTCCCTTCTACCTTGTTTTACCTGAAGGATTAGCTGTTGCAGAAATATATAAAAATGCATGTTTATATAAACATCGTTATGTCACTGAACACCAGAAGATGGATGGGTGTGTATGTGAGAGAGAAAGAGGGATAACCTCCACTAACCTGAAAGTGCTGGAGCTTAGTCATCAGATCCTCAAGTTTTTGGCAATGTTCTACTAGCTGAGCTGATAACTTCCTCCAACGGCTAAGGATTCCTTCAATTTCAGATTGATATTTCTGGCTGATCTCTTGAGGGGCTTTCCTGGACATCTCTTCCACAGTTGTGCTGAGATAGTTTAGGCCATTTTGTTGCTCCTGTAGAGAACTTTGCAAAGCCTGTGATATGAAAAATCAGAAATACATACATTTGCTAATTGTAATGGTATAAATACATGCATAATTAAATTCACTGAGACGTATTCTCCATTGAACAATTTATTATGGCCTGAATGATTACTATATACTTACCTTCAATATATTAATCAATATATTGATCAGCATTGAGACTAGATATTTTCTGCTTTGCATTTCTATATTTTCATTGGCAGTTGCATACAGCAAAATGCTCTTTAGCTATCGGATAATAAAACAATACTAAAAGTCCACATGCAGAGAAGCTTTATGCCCACTGGCAAAACTCATCCCACATCTGTCTCTGCTTGGAAATTTGATAGGAGTTGCAGATTGGGATGGGGAGAAATAAATGTTCTGTATTTTTCATAACACTGGATTCTAATGCATACATGAAAACATTCATTACAATGAGCTGAATGCCTATTTACCTGCTGTAAATATCTCCCCAAACATTTTGTTTCTCATGGGAGATGCAAAAGCTATTCCCCTAAGGTGTTCATTACCTTAAGTATTTGTTTCAACTAGCAAATACCAACCTTTGCGCTCTTTCACCAACATTCAGAAGCCTTTTCAATATCAGTAAGTAGCTCCCCCTTAGCCTTTGGGCTAAATCCTCAGTTGCTTTTTCACAGTCTGTACACTTACCTTTAGCTCACTGAATCTCTGCTCCATGATCTCATATTCAGTGACAATAACCTGAGGTGTGAAAAGTTTGGTTTCTGACTTCTGGATCCACAAAAGGATAGTGTTCATTGTCTCCTTATAACGTGCAGGAGGCAAACTGTCAAAATCTAAACCAAATGCAGGAGAAAAAGGAGACGAAATTAAATGTTTCATTCTTTCTTAATGAATCGTATGTAAGTGTCAGAATACTCAGAAGACCAAGGTAAAATCTTGGCCCTCTTGAAGTCAGAGTTTTGCAACTGACTTCAACAGAGCCAGAATTTCACCACTAGATCTTTTCAAAAATGTATCCAAAGTAGTACTGGAGGACAAAATGTTTTGGATAATTTATGCACTCATCCTTACATTTATTATTTATGCTTTTTTTTTTTTGGTATTTACTTAATATGTTTTGGCTCTTTAGTTCAGAGAGGGATGGCACTGGTAGTTACAGCACAATATACCTAAACACTGCTATTTTTGATACCAGAACAGACAGACCACTGTATCTTCTCGTTTTCTATTGTTTGTATCTCAGACGTGCTTTTAGAACTGCGGTAAGAAGAGGCATCACCATTTTATGGCTCATGTTAGTGTATCTAGAATATCTATTAAGGTAAAATGTTCTGCTTAGGACAGCTGTTAAAAGCTTATATCATTAGTGTAAAAGAGAAATTCAAGCTGAATTTTATTGGACTGTGCCCATTAAACTGACAATACAGATGTCTTAAATAGACAACATCTGGCATAGACAGAAGCATCTCATAAGTAGAGTTGCTCCCTTCTGCCCTCCACTATAGCTTGCACTGTAGTCACTGAGAAATTGCACACACATTCAATAGCTACTTGAAAATAAAATATTTTTCAATTTCTGCCACACCAAATTAACGAACTAAAATGCCACAAAATGTCACTCTATTATATCTACAGTGTGCATGTCTTCAAAAAGATATTTTAGAAAGAATGTTTCATAGTGTCACAAAATGCAGAACTGATAAAGTGTGTACTTACATAAGGTTTTCAGCGCCACCTTGATTACATTCTACTAAAACAGTGAATGCAATTTGACCAGGATTTTGAGACGTGATCACTGATTCTGAGTGCCCTGACTTTGCGGTTCTTGACTTGTGATTGCTTAAAGGGTGTAGCGGGGTGGTCACCACCCTCCTGCCTGGAGGGGTTAAAAGCAGCCCTGGAGAGGGCTGCTGATGGGGAAAGGCTGAGTAGGGAAATAGCCTCAGCGGTGGCCATGCCCCAATCAGGGCCCAGCTGGTCGTTATAAGAGGGCAGTGGGCCAGGAGCAGTCAGTCTCTCTCCGTCTCTAGGAGGAGGGCCTGGCTGATGGGAAGGTAAACTGAATACCTGAGGGGAGCAGGGCTGGGGAACAGGGCAGGGGATCTGGAGAGCTTCCGCCCAGAAAAGTCCCACGCTGTAGCTTGGTCAAAGCCAGAAAGGTACGAGGGTGCAAGGGTACAGGCCAGGGTAGGTAGAGGCAGCCGGTCTCTTATACTACAGTCCACCGTCTGATACTGCTTATATACTGCAGTCCACCTCAGTGTGTGGGGGCTCAATGGTGACAGCAGGCAGTAGCCAAAGACTGAGGCAAGGTGAGGATAGACGGTGGGGGTTCCCCAGGGACCCCTACCTTTGGGAGACCCAGAGGCAGAGTGTGGGAGTACTGCCAGGGGGGCAGCACTCCAGGTAAAGGGGCACTGGGGTCCGGGAGGGACACGGGGAGCCAGTTAGCAAGGCACCAGCCTACAGAGGGCACTCCGGGTCAAGAGTTAATTCCCAGGACGACCAACAGGAGATGCCTCAAGGTTAAGCCATCACGCCGTTACAAGGGGGCTTGATTTTCAGAAAGGGCTAAGCACCCCCCTCTGAACATCAGATGCCTGTAAGCTATCTCCAGTGGGTCACCCACAAACTGAGGAATCTAAAATCACTTTTTGCTTTTAAAAATCTTGGCCATCATGACCAGTAACAGTGTATTTGTGTGAAAAAGTGCTTGGCGTTGTGAGCGACAAGTGTTGCTTTCTTGTAGTGTCCTTTTTCCATCCAAAATTCCAGTGTCCCCTAACATCTGATCTGGAAAACACTGGAAAGGGAATTATTTCTGCTTTTCTCCAGTCAGAACAAAGTGTCCATTAAATTAGTCTTTTCAAATTGGTTTTCCTTAATTAAATGTATATTATCTCTGATTCATTATATACCAACAGTTCATATGTGAGGAGAGAACATTTAAACATACTGTACCAAAAGAGAAGGATACACTTACATTATATACTATTCACATAAGGGATTCTCAAGTCTTATTTTTATTAGAAAAGTGAAATATGGTTCAGTAATTTAGCGTAAAGTCATCTTGGACTCTTGTAAATAATGACATTCTACTTTCTTAGAGGCTCCACATCTTATAAAGGGAAACAACAAGCTCTAGGCTATGTTCACATTACACACCACTGGCAATGGCCTGTAGGGTATGTATAGCTGCATGCCGCAGTGAAAAGCGGGCTGCTTCCATACTGCCGTTTGTAGCTACACGTGTCAGTAAAAGACTCCAGCAGTGAGCAAGCACTCGGAAAAGGCTTCAGCAATTCCCCACTCGCAGAGTCTTTCATTATGCAGAGGTCTGGAAGGAACGAAGGAGCTTGGAAAAGTCCCTGCTGGGCCCATCCCCCTCTCGGAGTCTTTCCCTGCATCTGAGGGAGGACTCCAGTAATGGAGCACCATAGTGCTAGAAATAGCAGTGTACATGGGGAGGAAGGACTTGGACGAGTGTGACCCTAAGATCATCCCAAAGCCAGCTGGCACACTGTTGTCATGTTATATACCCAAAAGGTGGCATGTAATACATCACCGGAAAACTAATTATTCAGTGATCATTAATAATCTTGCTGATGTATGTATGGTAAACCCACAAAGAACTTTATAGATATGTGCAGGAAATGTGTTCTGAAAATGCATTTGACAGTGCCTAAGCCATGCCTGACTCAGACAAAGGAATGCTATTCCATTTACTTGAACATGTCGTTGATGTAAGTTGGGCAACGTGAGACCAAAGACAAAGAAAAGCACATGTATATGCAAGGTAACAAAGCCATCAGGAAGGAAAGTGGGGAAAGCACCTAACGTTGCTGGGGGATAGAGACTGCACCCACAGGAAACCTTTGTGCCTCCTAAAGCAGAGTCAATGAATTTTCAGAAGATCTAAACAGAGAGAAAACCTCATTTTGGCATCCTTCACTTGAGGAGACAAAGGAACCAAACACCTTGAGCACTGTGAAGAGCAGTGGCCAGAAAGTCTGGTTAGTCATGTTGGAAAATGAACTTGGCAAGAAATGCTTCTTTGCAAAAGAGTACCTTTAGTGCAATGTGTAGTTTGTTGCAGGTGTGTGTGTGTATCTATATATCTCTTTCTATATCTCTCTCTCTATATATCTATCTATATCTATATGCACACACACACACATACATACACACAAATGCTTCAGGAACAGATCTCAGAACTGGATGCAAACATATTAGCATTGTTGTTAGAACATATTAGCATTGTTTGTTTACTCAGCAAGGGCTCTCATTGGTGTTTCTCCCTAGTTAGTTGTTCTAGTTATTCATTTTAGTTTTCATAGTTTAGATAGTGAGGTTTGGGAGCAGGATCTCTCCCCAATTCCTAAGTCCTTCTTGGGCTCCGGGGCATTCCACAAACTCAGGGCTTTAAACCCTGCATTGCTTGCAACAAGCCCACGCCCGTTAGTGACCCCCAAGACTCTTGCTTCAAGTGTCTGGGGGTGGTGCACTAGACTGAGAGATGCAAAATTTGCAGAGCTTTTTGTCCGAGAATCAAGGTGGTGTGAGATTTCCACCTCAGACAACTACTTATGGAATCCTCACTCCGCCCTCAGCTGACTGCCAGAACCCAGAACTGAGTGTGTCCATATGGAGTGCTCTGGCATCGGTGTGTGACACGGTGCTGAGGAAGGACTCTAGTACAAGAGACTTCAGCTATTATGACAGAAGGGTAGGAAGGTGGGTACTGGAATGGACATGAACAACACATCCCGAAGAACAGTTATGAGAAGGTTAGTGACCGTTTTTCTTCTTCGAATGCTTGTTCATGTTGATTCCAATGAGGTGACTCCCACACACTTCCCCAGAGGTGGGGTTGAAGTTAAGGAATCACTGACTGGAAAACCACTCTGCTGAATGCTGCATCATCTCTGGAATGTTGGATGATGGATAGTGAGAGGTAAATGTATGCACCAATGACCAAGGTGCTGCCCTACAGATCTCTTGTATTGGGACCTAGGCCAGGAATGCATCTGACGAGGCTTGTGCCCTTGTGGAATCTGCCAGAAGAGTTGGGGCTGGGATCTTGGCCAGCTCATAACACATGTGAATAAAGGATGTGATCCATGAAGATATTCTTTGATATGAGACAGAGTCCTTTCATCAGGTCTGCCACTGCCACGAACAATTGGTTCAACTTTCTGAATGGCTTTGTGCGCTCAATGTAGAATGCTAGTGCTCGCCAAATATCCAGTGAGTGCAGCCTCTGATCTTGGGAACCAACTGGTGTGAGGCTTAGAGTAGAAGATAGGTAGAAAACTGTTTTGACTAGTGTGGAATGATGACACTACCTTGGGAAGGAAGGCTGGGTGAGGCCTGAACTGCACCTTGTCCTTCTGGAAGACTGTGTAGGGTGGGTTATAGGTCAGAGCCTTTAACTAAGACACCGCCCTGGCTGATGTGATGGTGACCAGGAAGGCCACCTTCCATGACAAACAGAGCAAGGAACAAGTCACTAGTCATTCAAGAGGGGGCCCCATTAGTCTGTAGAGGACCAGGTTAAGGTCCTATGATGGAACAGGTAGTCTAATCTGTGAAAATCAATGTTCCAGGTCCTTGAGGAAATTACCTTACTATGGTGTTAGTGAATACATCAACAATCTCCCAGATGGAAGGCCCCTAGCAGGTTGGTGCACACTGATGGATGACACTGCAAGGTCCTGCTGATGCATAAGGTACTCCTGGATGAGTGATATGGATACCTGGCATGGAGGTTTGTGTTGCTGGGCACATCAGCAACTTTTCCACGTGATGGATGGTTTCCTGATGCCGAGCAGAATCTCCCTTACAGGCTCCTAGCATAGAAGATGGCCATGAGGTGGAGGGATTGAAGGTCTTGGTGATGGAGGTGACCATGGTCCTGAGTGGAAGCACGATCGGGGCATCCACTGGAAGCTCTAGAAGCGTGGTGTACTAGTGTTACGGGGCCATGCTGGGGCCAACAGAATTACCATCGCTTTGTCCCTGTGGATCTTGAGCAGCACCTTGTGCACGAGTGGGACTGGTGGGAAGGCATACGGGAGGTAGTCTCCCAGGGTAGCAGGAACATATCTGTGATTGAACCTGGTCTGTGCTTCTGGAAGGAGCAGATCATTGAGCACTTCCTGTTGCTCCAGGTGGCAAAGAGATCAACCTGGGGAAACCCCCACCTTTGGAATATGGAATGAAGGACATCCAGATCGATGGACCACTAGTGGATGCAGAACAATTTGCTGAGGTGATCTGCTAGCTCGTACTGCGGACCTGGGAGATAGGACGCATTCAGGTGAATGGAGTGGGCTATGGAGAACTCCCATAGCTGGAGGGCTTCCCAACACGGAGGGGAGGAACGAGCTCCACCCTGCTTTTTGATGTAAAATATAGCAGTGGTATTGTCTGTCATCACTGCTATGCACTGGCCTCGCAGCCAGGACTGAAAAGTTTGGCATGCTAGTTGCACTTCTCTGAGCTCCCCAATATTGATATGGAGGGATAGCTCATCCGGCAACTACAGGCCCTATATTCAGAGATCTCGCAGATGTACCCTCCCAACCCAGAACTGATGCGTCTGTTACTAGGGACAAGGATGGTCTGGGCTCTTGAAGTGAACTTCTTTGCATACCATCTGAGGGTTGAGCCACCGATGTAGAGACTCCAATGTGCGTCCTGGCACTGTGACTACCGAGTCCAGGTTGTCACGCCCTGGGTGGTATACCAGTGCAAGCCACTCTTGAAGGGGTCTGAGCCTCATTCTGGTATGCTGGACCACATAAGTGCAGGCTGCCATGTGGCCAGGGAGACTCAGACATCTCCTTACGGTAGTGGTCGGGTACCTCCTGAGGCTTTGGATAACATCTGTCATGTCCTGGAATCGGGTCTCTGGCAGGAACGCCATGGCCTGTACCAAGTCCAGCACCGCTCCGATGAAGTCTATTCTTTGGGTCAGCGATAAGGTTGACTTGTTCACATAGAGGAGGAATCCCAGTCTCTGGAAAGTGAATCTGAACAATCGGACTTCAGACTCCACCTGCCCCCTGGTACACCCTCTGAGTAGCCAGTTCTCTAAGTATGGGTATATCTGCACCTGCCTGCTCCAGAGGAAGGCTGCTATGACCAATATGCACTTGTGAGCTCAGACTGAGAAAGTAAGACAAAAATATCCATCTACTTATTTTTAGTAAGTAGAAAAATATCACAACATTTGAAAACAGCTCTTCTCCCTCCCCACCCCACATACGCTTATTGAACAGATTTCATTTCCACCATCTGGGTAGGAGAGATTTTATTCCAGTGTAAATCAGGCCAGCATATATTCTCCATACACACACCCTATCTATACTTTCCCCCTATAATCAGGGTAAATTCACCATTCATCAGTTCATTGTTACAGTAGAAGACAGGCAGCAAGTTTGAATCAATGGAATCATCTCAACTGATACAATTGTTTCCTGCAATGAATGAACTCGCTTGAATTTCATAAATTTGCACTTAAAAAAGGCATAAAATAGCAACTATGACTGATCACCTATTTTTTTTAATCATACACACTACCATACTTTTCTCACAATTCCTTCCCTAGGAACATACTGTCTTCCTTTCACTTATTTTGTAGTACTTGTCCTTGAAGTTGATCATCAAAGTCCAACCTTTGAGAAGCTTTTCTTCTTATACTGATAAGAGCTGTGTGTTTCCCCCTCCCTCTTTTTTCCTCCATGTCATCAGAAACCATCAAAGTGCAACCTTTTAGAATCTTCCATAATATTGTCAGGGAACATCGTCAATGCTCTGAAAGTGCTTTAACAATTCCTTTTCTCTGATTTATCTCCTTGTTAAAAGAAATGGTACAGACAGGGTTTTACCAGCCTTACAAATATGAATGAACCAATATAATAAAAATGATTCAATTGTTTTATTAGATAATATTACATGCATTCCCCTCCCCCAAATTTTAATTTTCATTTATCATGGAGGGAAGGGAAAGGGAGGAGAGGAAGATAAATTTGACATACAGGAAAGGGCAATATCTAATAAAGATTAATTCTATAAAAAACTTGTTTCTTTTTTAAAGAGGAAATATGAATATGAGAAAGCATATAGCCTAACAAAAACGAAATACCCACAACCTTGCATTTACTGCGGTGGATATTTTTGGACCCCGACCATCGTGGTATTGCGGGGTTCCACTCTAACATCTGTGCTGCTTATTAAAACTCTGTTCAACTACAGATGACATCTTGGGAAGCAGAATTTAAAATATATATAGAGAAGTATCCTCCCCCTCCCCCCCCCAAAAAAAACCCTCCAAAAAGCCAATTCAAAGGAATATTTTATATTAATTGAAGAAAAAGAAGTGTTTTTAAAAATAATGCATAGCCTAGATCTGCTTGGGGACTCAAATGTAGTTAAGATGTGTATGATTCAGAAGACAGAACACTTTATTTTTAAATACACAATGTTCTTTCTGAAAAAAAAATATTTATCATATGATTCTGTGTCATTTTGTGCAAATTCAGTCTCTAAGTTACAGAATCTTATGAAAGACTATGTGAAATGTTCAAGGTTTAAAATGTTCTTTAAACAAAGAAAAATATGAAAGACGGAAAACCAAAATGTTGATCTTATTGTGGCTATGCTGAGATCACCAGTTGCATGAACTTTTGGATACAACAGTTGTTGAAGTTCTTGGATTCACACTGGCTACCAGGGAAAATGGTGGAATATCCTGAAAAAGGATATGGTGGGAGGCAGGGGTAGGGAGAAGGAAGCAAATCAGCTCAAATTAACTAAGGAAATGAAAACATTCAAAAAAAAATCTTTTCAGAAGGATAGGAAGAAGAAAGGGTAACATATATGCTTCTAAAAAGATACAGCTTTAAAATTAACTATATGGCCCTTCATTTGCAGTTTACCTAATGAAGGTATCATACCATTGTACGAATGAGCCACTTGATTATGCGAGGGGCTGGGTGGTGGGGGGACAGATTTGAAACTCACTTTCAGGTTTTGTTTATGGGGGCGGGGAGGGGGGGTGTTGGTGCATTGCCAAAGTAACCATCAGATGTGTGTGGGGAGGAGTGTATTTTTCTAGTGCAGTTCTACCTTGAAAAAATGTCTGTGTAGAGCTGGCACATTTTTAGATCTATACCTGAAAACGGCTATATTTGATCTAAGTGTTACCATTAGTACACAATAATTCTGTACTCTGACTACAGACATATCTCTGTTCAAACAAGCATTCTTATTGCTTGTTACTGCTATTGGCATTGTGGATACAGCATAGCTAAGGAGGAATCAAATAGCTTCTGTTCTGTCCCATGCATCAGTAACAGAATTTTATATAAGCTCTGGTTATAAGAACCTCAGTTGCTACTTGGTGCGTCTCAGATTTTTCCTAGGCACTTCTGTTTGGCATGGAGTTTTTGAGGATGCTATGGAATTTAGCTAGGTCCTTGAGTTTACAGGTACAGATCATGTTCTTTCCATTTGGATGACTATGTTTTAATCTTAGCTTGGTGGAGACAGTGGTCTGTGCAAGGTAAGGATTTTTTTCTTAACATTTCCCAGGTTAATAAATGTAAGTAACCCAGAAAGAAACCAGTTTAATTTTCAAATTTCAGGCTGAGTTTGTGGATTGGGAATTTTAAAAAAATATTTTTTGAATTGTAAATTGAATAAATTTGTCATGAAAATTCCTAACAGAAATGTGGTTGGAACTTCACATGGACATTTTTACAAACCCACTTTCCAAAGTGGGATATCCATAGAAAGGAAGGAGCAATGAATGAGCTCCTTTATTTGTGAAGTGGAAGAGACCACAAAAAGGAATATGTCAGGAACATAACCTTACTATAGCTTCCTCCAAGCTGAAATTCTTCTCTGCTGCCATACCACATGCTAAATGTCATCATGAAGAACTTTTCTGAGCCATGAATCACTTTATCAATTCAGATCACTTTCTGCTATGCCACCCCAGAGAGCAACTCCCCTCAGTGTGAGGAACAACTGACATATTTCTCACCAAATACCACCTGTAGCTATGATGCCTTGTTTAGACACCAATAAACTGAGACGAGGTTGGAAAAAACCACCTTGCTCAATCAAAGAATTCAGCAGTTACAGAGCAAGACATTCAGGAATGACTGGAAAGAATCAGGTAGGACCTGTGATTCAGATCTATGCCAATCATGGCTGATAAAAGATACCAGGAATACTTTAGCTCCCCAGCTCACAGAATTTGTCAACAGCTTAGATTAATGCTTCTAGGGTGGTTAACAGGTTTCCTTAAATAGTCTGACTATTCCCAAGACACCTCCTCTCTTGACTAAACAGATCTTATACATCTCAGGATAAGCAAATCTCACTGTCCAACTTCTCATTCTTGAGTAAGATGATAATTACACCAGATACAAATTTCCCTCTATGTAAACCAGTGTCCTGGCCTAATGCGCAATGGGTAATTCAATTACACATATCCAAACTGTCCCTGCAATGGCAGGTGGATAGGATATTCTTCTCAACTTTTGGGTCTCAACTCTTGAGTTGCATATGGTGGCTCTTTACTTTTTCTAAATACCAATGCTCTAAGATGACACATTTAATTGTAAAGAATTATAATTAACAACAAACTACAAAGCTTGAACAGATTAGAAATCCACTTACATCTTTTCAGACATTCCCATAAAAAAATCACAGAAGGATACACTTCTTTCCAACACAAACTACAGAGTAGATTTTAAAGAAATTATAGATAGGGGACAGCTAATCTAAATATTTAATTGTTTGAATATGAAATAAATATTGCTTTACGTAGCTTGCTGATAAATTCACAGAACCCAATATATAGGGTGTACATGTCTCAGAGGGTTTTAAAAAAGCAACAGAACATGGGGAAGAATGTCTTCTAAAATGAAACAAAAAAATAACCACCTGGAAAATAAAGATTTTTGCTCCCTCTAAAACATAGTGGTCCTCAGCCACCAAGAGACAAAAGAATTTAACAAAACCTAATGTTGAATCAAACAATGCCCTGTTTATCACATTTTGGACACTAATCAAATAAAGTGAAGACACAAGAACTGTTGCCGGTAGGGCTGCCAAAGGGTATTCACAACTGAGAAAATTTAATCTCCAAAATAAATTAACCAGAAAGAATTTATGCAAATAAGAGGTGTAACTATCTAATCTTCCAACAGAATGCAGACATTTTCCATCATACAAAATAAAGAAAATGTATGAATTCTGTGTGTGTGCATGCAGATATCAGTGATTATTACTGGAATGCTTGATATCTTTAATCAGGAGTAAAGTGAATTTTTAATAGTGGCATAATATTTTCTTACTTTTTGAAAAGCATTTCATTTGAACGTGGTAAATGACGTAAAAAACCATGAGAAATCATACATAGATACAATTATATAAATTAGGATTTATGATGACTTAGGTTCTGTTCCCAGTTCTGCCACTATTTGTCCTTGGGTAAGTCACTTGTGCACAAACCCATTATCGTGTTTATTATATACTTCTTTTCTAATTTAAATGGTATAAAGCTTCCTTGCACAGATTTTTTAAACACTATATAAACCTTTCTGGTTTTTGAAAATTTGATGCATGTGATGAATACTTGGCATATATAGTCCTTATCAGCTGTAGCTTTACACTTTAATACATTAGCTAATTATTTTCTACAACACCTCATTGTGGCTGGCACATCAGTAGCTAAATACTTTAATCCCCATTTTAAAGAGGGTGAAAATGAAGCATGGAGAGTTTAGATGACTAGCTCAAGACCACACAGGAAGTCAATGACAGAACTGAGACCAGAGCCATATCCTAGCTCACTGCCTAATCTGCTACACCATGCTACCACAGAGTCCCATGCTGAATCTAATCTAATTAATAAATTAGTGTCTAATGAAGCACCACTGCCGAATCACAATCAGCCAATCATTTAGGAAAATACAGGAAAATGCACATACATATGGACATAAAACAATCAGTATAGAATGAGTTGGATTAAATGGATTTTTGGAGCAGAGCAGGATATAAAAACCCATTCCTCTCTTCTCCAAAAACCAGGAGAGATTTGCTTGAGCTGTGAAGTTTGGACCAAGATCTGAATTTTTCCAAAGCATACAATGAGGGTAGGTTAGGATAAAGGGCTTTGGTTTGGGATAGATAATTCAGGTTTTGTTTGCACTGGAAAAGCATCGAATACTAAATATCTTCTTTCACTGTGAACAAGGAAACTTACAGAAATAGAAGTAAGTAATTTTTTTCCTTCAAGATGTTGCATGTTTTTGATAGCCACTTTGTCTTATCAAGAGTTCACACAGAAAGCAAATTTGAAACCTAAGTACAAACCCAGCACTTACAACTCTGCTATTCAGCGTTTTAGCTCAACAGTGGCCGGCTAATTTAATAAAATGAAAGAATGTCTCAGTGTTGAGACTTAGGCCCATTGTATTTTCTTTTCTCTCACTGTTTTCAATGGACTTATAATAATACATTAGGAAATAAGTTATCACAGAGTATCAATAATGCATCATCTTCATACAAGAGTAAAAGGGGTGCTGTCAATCTAAAACGGATGGGCAAACTTTTTGGCCCGAGGGCCACATCGGGGTGGGGAAATTGCTTGCAGGGCCATGACTGTACAGCTGGGACAGGGGGTTGGAGTTCAGGAGGGAGTGTGGGGTGTGGAAGGGGCTCAGGGCAAGGGATTGGGGCACAGGAGGGGTGTAGAGTGTACAAGGTGGCTCAGGGAAGCTCCGTGCACCTGTAGTACCTTTCCCGAAGCTCCCATTGGCCACGGTTCTCCATTCCAGGCCAATGGAAGCTTCGGGAGAGGTATCCACAGGCAAGAACAGCACACGGAGCCTTCTGCTCCCCTCCCCCAGGGGCAGCAGGGACATGGCAGCACCCATGGGGGTGACAAATCTGCGGGCCGGATCCAAAGCCCTGATGGGTCGGATCCGGCCCACGGGCTGTAGATTGCCTGCCTCTGATCTAAAACAATGTTTTGGTTACAAATATATATTTTTGTTCATTCTCTGTATGCCTTTCTGTTTTTCATTATCAAAGTTAAAATATCAATGGAGCAATATTTATGCTGACGTACTTCTCTACCATCTCTAGTTCTTCACTCTCCCAGCTCCTATCCTGCCTGAAGCTTCACTAAGCACTGCAAATAACTGCGTATTTGCTTCCTTATGTGCATTGCCTTCCCAGACTATACACAACTGCATATTTGCTTCCTTATGTGCATTGCTTTTCTAGACTACTCACTAGTAGTCTCAGTAACATCACTGGGACAACCTCCTTGAGTAAGTGATTTCCAGTGTAAGTGAAAAAGTTGCACAACCAAGCACTTAATGAATGGGTGGATCTCCAAATTTTGGCTTAATATTTTTTCAGCGCTCTTTGATAGCTATACTACTAACCTATCTCCACAATACCCAATATTAATTTCAAAATATTTCTTTACAATTACATAAAAATATCTCAATAACTCTCCATATACGGGTAAACGATGGAATCCTAATATATCAGTGAAGCCACTATTATTGTTTTGTTTCTCCTAGGGTGAGCTTCAGAACTCCGCAGGCTAGGTTCACTGGTACAATCTCTCTGCTTTGCATTTCTTCAGTGGCACCCAGTAGAAGTAAACCTGGCTTAACTGGACAGTTATATCAAGACTGTTTGGTGTTGCTGGGAAGTATTGGGTGAATTTGGTCACACATGTGCTATTCTGGGAATGCTGTGTGATAGGGCAATCCTGAGAGTGAGCTGTGAATGCAAGTAAAACTTTAATTTCTTATGTGTCCACATTATTAAGCATACAGTAAACTGATTAATAGATATTTCTGAAACAGTTACAGAAAATAGACCACCACAACTCACTTCCCTTTTGTAGAGCAACATTGGGTAGAAAGAAGAAAATTAAAATAAATTCTGTTGCAAAAAATTTTCTTGGGTACAATAATTTCTAGCCATGAACAACACTTACTGGTCTGTAGCTGCTTCTCTCTGGCCTGTACATCAGCAAAAACTTGTTTGAAGTGGTTAATAAAAGCTACAAGGTCTGCATCCAGAAATATCGGCCCTTGCTCTTTTTCTTTAAGTGCTTTACTTTGAACCTTTAGCTGCTCAGTTTTAGGCTGAAGGGCTGACAACCGGGAGACTTCATCCTGTGGAGTGAAGACACACATTCCTGAATAAAATCATCCTACAAGGGATTCTTCATCAGATCACCACTGTTTTTTGTGGAATAAAAGAGGGCAAGAGAACATCAGATATTCCTAAATCTTGGAACAGAAAATGGTGATGGACAAAAACTAAAGTACTAGTTTACTCAGTTCACCTTACTGCCAGATTAGGATTGTTTTCTACTTATAAATAACCAATATTTTGCCCCGACAAATTTTAATATGCTCAGTGCAGTCCCTCTATCTTTACTGTAAATTGGTCACCATAAAAAGTCAAATATAATAACAGTTATTCGTTTGTGGTATCAGATACGTGCAATTCTACATTTTATGAAATGGTAACTGTTGATGATTATTCACTTTTAAAGGTGACTACTGAAGGTGTCTGTATAAGAGTAGAGAAAATATCTTGGTATTGGCTAGATCTTCCCTATAAAGTAGAGATAGATTCAAGTTGGAAATTTCAGGTTTGCATGAAGATTTTGAACATCTCATAATTTAAGAGAGATCAGACATGAGATTTTGGATTGGTGTTTTAAAGAGGAAAAAAAAATCATTCACAAAAACCATATCTGCTCTGGGCTTGGTTTTCAAACAATGCCCACAGTTTAGGAAAGCTGCGGTTAAAGCTACCTTCTATAATAAATTCTTCATTAATGTAGAGATTTATAATTACCAAAACCACTTTAGGTTATTGAAATGATCATTAGTCTAGAGTGAGTCAGAGTCTTAAATACATCTAAACATAAATAGGGCCTGATTCTCCACTGCACTGATTTCAATACAGATACCAGCCTAAATCTGGTCTAACAAAGTGCAGAAGCAAGAGCATTGTATGTGAACAAAGATTGAATATACAGGATATGTAAGGAGCTCTTCACACTTGTTCCTATGCACAAGGGCTGTCCAGAATCCTAAATCAGCATACCCTCTAGGGCTCCTACTGGTGTCAGTTGCAAGAAAGAGACCAGCTGGGCAAGGGTAATGATCATGACATGATTCTAGCATCCCCACCTACAGAGCTGTCCAGGACCATAAAAAGGGGCAGGCTTCACTGTGATACACTACACACACTGGAAATACTTCTTGGGAATTCTTCTTGAGTCAAGCTTCATTACTCTTGGGAACTCTAGGATGGCTCAATGTCACATAGGGCATGAGCTAGCCATATGTTAGAAAAACTGAAATCCTGCTAGCAGTAGAATGCAAATCTATGAAATTCCTTGTATACGCATATCAATAAAAATGTTGCTTTAAAATTATGTCATGAACTCAGCTTGAAAATTATGTCATGAACTCATCTGTGAAAATACAACCTTCAGATTGCTACTAACAGTATTTGCTATAAGTATGCATAATGCTCTACAATAAGGCCCTTATACACGAAAGCACTTAAACGTGTATAAGTGCTGTGCTTCCTCAGAACCTAATTAAGGTGTGCTAAAGTTGTATCAAAAGCCCAAATCCCAAAAGGGTTGCAATCAGAGGACAAATGAGCAAAGCATAACACAACCTTAAATTACCCAACGAAATCAGTCACTTCAAGGAGCTGACTTTTCAAGTCTTAACAGGCACTTATTTTTATTGACCAAACATTAATGTGTAAACTAACTTCTTCCTTAAAATGGTTTTAAGATTTTGCATAACATTCTGGTCAGATGGCTATAACAATCCAACATCCAATAGCAATTAAATGTACAGTAGACCAAGCATTAGTTATTTGCTGAAAAGAACTAAATGTTTAATTTTAAGACCCACACACTGTGTCTTCCTGCCCTTTTATACTTATCATTGCTGCCTTTCATTGACAATATCTAGTTTTGAAAGATATAAAGACTATTTTCCACTCTCATAATGAAAAACTGGCATCCCTCATCTGTCAAAATGTAGAAATACATATCAAGCATAATAATGAAAGGGATGGAAAAGAGCCTCTAACCTTGCACTTTTCTAACTGTATTTTTACTGTAGCAGGATCTGCTGCTGGTGTAGGTTGTGCTTTCAGCCAGTTTTCAGCAGTAGTTGCTGTCTGCTCTAGTTGCTGCAGCTGGGAGTAGAAGGCAATGATGTTATTTTGGTACTGCAGCCAGGCCAGTCTCTCACTCAGCAACTGACAGAACTCAATCCAGCGACTGTTCAACTGCTCTGAGGCTTGTTTGATGTTGTCAGCATTAAGGCCCTCTAGAAAGAAAGGAAGAGAAAAAGTCCGATACTTATTTATCTTTAAGTCACAAAAAAAGAAGCCCGGAAAGAATGTAACAACTTGGTTTCTGTATATAAACATACGGATGTCATATATTAGTAGAGTATTTAAAATCTATTGTAAATTGCTGGCAAAATATTGCTGTTACTATGAGAATGAATCATAATAGATTATAATTTCATAATAGGAATAAAGCAGGAAGAGGAGATATAGGACATGAAAATAATTAAAGCTACTATGAGAAATAATAAAATGCCTTAAACTTACATTTTGGAAAACGTTGTCTGGATTGAAATTACATTTTAATACGTAGGGATCACTTTTCTAAGTGTCCAAATGGTTTAGGAGCAAAAATCCAATGTCAAGTTTATGAGATTTAGGCTCCTAAGTAACTTTGTGTATTTGAAAATTCCATCATTAGCATTTTTATTACATACTACACATAAATTCAGCATTCACCATTATTGAAACAAGGCATACTAAGCAAAATCACAGTTTAACAATTGCAATAAAATTACTTGGAACAGTGATGAGGTAAAAGAGCTCAGCCCTGGGATTTCACACTGAACAAAATAGGTATCAAAAGTAAAACAAAGGGGTTTTCCCTTGCACAATTTATAATTATTCTGAAATTTGGCACTCTAGGCATTAATTCAAAAGCAATCAGAGTAATATCATTAATTTGAGTAGCTCATATTTACTACAGATATCAGGAGGCTACGATATCAGATACAAGACCATATCAGATGGAGGAAAGCTCTAATGTGAACAGTCATATCACTTCTTGCTGGCATGATTTGTAATTATACATAAAGCAATACTACAGATAATGAATTCAGTGTTAATCAAATTGTAGTACCAATGAGCTTGAGAGCACATCTTTAATAACAACCTCACCACTATCCCTATGGGCCAACTCTGCAGAAACGAAAGCTTTCAGCTCATCAAAGTAATAAAATATCTTTCTTTCCCTGATCTTTCCCAACACAAAGGCTAGACATCAATAAGACAGAAGCCTCAAATCTAACCATCAACATAACTATACCTCTCAGTGCAACAGCTTGTTTCTCCAAGCCTGCGTGGGCTTTGGTACATCTGGAGTATGTCAATCTTTTTATTTCAGAGAAATATAAGATATAATAATGTTGCCTTCCCCCCCTTACTCCACCCAAGAATTCTTTCATTATAGTTACAAAATAATTCAGATATCTGAAGGCAAGTATGTAAACTTATTCGGACAATTTTAAATTGCTGAGACACATTTGTACAGTTCCTAGCACAATGGGGTCCTAATCCATGGTTGGGGGTACCAGTCACTATTACAATGCAAATTAATAATAATTTACAGAGATCTTCTGTTCTAAAAAGGGTTCTGTGTATTCTTAGGAATACACAAAAACACTTTACAAATCTTGTTAAAACTTCCTAGGACTTAAACTTCTCTGCTCAACAATATTTTGGGCCAGATTCTCTGCCATGCTGCTCAGTGTCTGTGTGAAACTCCCTGGTTCTAGGGTGACCAGACAGCAAGTGTGAAAAATAGGGACGGGGGTAGGGGGGTAATAGGAGCTTATAGAAGAAAAAGACCCCCAAATCGGGACTGTCCCTGTAAAATCAGGACATCTGGTCACCCTACCTGGTTCTCAGGCACACTCTATACTGGAGACAACTCTGGGCTGGAAAATGGCTGAACACCATCTGCGAGTAGCTAGAGCACAGCAGTGCCACAGGACCTGCCTCCTTCTATTCCTGGAATGCTCCCTCCTCCCCCACCTCAGAGCAAATGTTGCATGATTTTGAACAACAAGCCAGGAGTTATAGGTGTAAGAAGCTATCATGCAGCCCTACATTGCTTGTCCAGCATTCCAGTTCAGAAGTGATCACTGCGGGTAGTTGTTCAACTGCATGTGCATTCTCCCTGCATGTGTTCTCCCTGCATGCCATCCCAGCTCTATGCAGACAGCTCGCATAGCTCAAGCTGACACACCTCAAGAGAACTGCCCAATGACCACAAGATCCATTATGGTATAGAGGGACCCAGCTGGTTTATTGTCAATGAAGCACAGTCCTAGCTCCCCCGATCAATGTTATACTAGCACATGTATGCCCATGACAATGGATGCAGCTCAGTGAATGGCGGGACTTTCCATTGTTCCCTCGGCTGGACAAAGACACTCCCTCTGAGATATATCTTTATACGCCAGTACAAACAAGTTACGTATTTTCCCAATGTATCATGGTGCCACCCTTTGACGTATTAGGGGGCCACCCACTGTCTTCTGCCTGTAGGCTCAGTCAAAACATCTCTATCCATCATGCTGTCATCCTGACCTTATCCTTAAGATGGGTAAGCATGTTCCTGTTATCTTTGGGGAATGTTCTGGTACCGGAATGTTCTGGTATCACTTTCAGGAATGTGTGTGTGTGTTATATTCTTGTGTCTGGCACTACTTAGGAATGTGTTTTCTGGAATATCAGCCCTGTTCTTACCACATTCTATGAGCAGGGTCTGCCTCTTTCTCACAACTTGACTACTTTAGCCCAGGCATCAAGCCTCATACCACGCCTCTGATACAAGGGCTTGTGTCTCAGGCTCTCTTCCTACTACAGTCACTGTTGTGGTACAGTCCACTCACAAACATACATTACAAGAGAAAGGCTGGTGTTTGCAAGAGAGAACAAACAGGGTTTGGGTCAAGGAAAGAAGAAGAGTTTGGAGAAGCATGAGGATGGGAAGCTGCACATTGGTGTATGCCAGACAGTAACTCTGAACATGTTCCCTGTGGAGCACATGAGGGAGAGAAGGCAGGAGAGGTAACTCTATTGAGTACACTTCTGGAACCAAGTAACAAGATGCACCAATGTTTTTGACTTGGCATTTTTGGCACTAGTGGGTTTGAGTATGCAACTGCATTTAGCATATGTTAATGTTTAATTATAATATGACTAAGTGCAAGGTGGTAGCATGATCCTGCACATGGAGTCTGAATGGAGACTTTTTTTTTAAATGATCAACATATGGACACAAACTCACCAGTACAAGAAGCAAGTGCACTAATAGTATAGGAGCATATACACGTTTTGCTATGCTAAATTAAAAACTGAATGGTTTGTTTCAACAATTGGTTCTGTCCCATCTGTAGATTTGGACAGAAATTCTGTGTAGCAATCCATTCATAAAATGCCTGAGAACTGTAAAAGAAGATACAAGGTCTCTGACTCTAAATCCTTAACTACCCCTGGGCCCAGTGGACACTGCCTGTGATTTCATTTGGGATAAGTAAGGAGGTTATTTTAAAATACTTACTACTAGCTTTGTCTTCCAACTGCTATGAATCTGACACTGAAGTGGGCTTTCAGGTCAAAGTTATAATTACATGGGGGCTGCAGCCATGGACTATCTATGGTTCACTGACAGTTTTCTTCCCAGTCATATTTTCTTCTAGGATTGGAGAGTTGCACATTCCAGGCTAGGGTCTGGTTGCAGCAGATCCCTCCGGAGGACTCCTTACACTTCTTCTCCGCCTTTTGAGTCCCCAGTCCCTCTCAACTTGTTTAAATACACTGAAAATTCTCAAGTTATTAAAGTTCCACTAACTTATGTCCAACCATTGTGTCTGATATATTCATATTCCCAGACCAATAAAGGGATTCTTTGGCTTCTCCTGTGACTTCAGGCAGAGGCAGATTAAGGTCTCCTGGGGCCCTGGACCAGAGAAGGTCCTTCCCCCATTCCCCCCCGCCACTTCCATCTGCAGCCCCACCCATGGCTCCACTGTGTTCTGCCCCTTCTTCTGTGACCCCAACCTTGTCCTGTCTAAGGCCCCCATTTTGCCCACAATCCAGCCCCATTCTACTCCTCCCCCTACTTTAGCCTCCCATTCACCCCTTTCTGACTCTCAATGTGGCCCCAAGACTGGGGAAGCTCTGTACCCTCACCAGAGCCCTGAGGTCACAGTGGGGAGCAAGAATTCCTCCAGCCTTAAGGCCGTGACAGGGAGTGACCGCTTCTCCTGTCCAAGGGCTGCAGCTGGGATCCAGGCACCTGGATGTTCTGCACCTGACCTTCCCACACCCTCCCAGTCCTTTTGCTGGGGACCAGTATTGGGGTGCTGGATCTTCCCTTGCCTGCTCCATGACTTCTGCCTGGGTTCTGGACTTTTTCTGCCCTGCAGGGGATTTCTGCTGGAGTGCCCATTTCTCCAGGGGCCCCCAGATGGCCAGGGTGGTTTAGGTTGGACATTAGAAAAAAACTTCCTGTCAAGGTGGATAAAGCACTGGAATAAATTGCATAGGGAGGTTATTTAATCTCCATCATTGTCTAACCTGCTCTTAAAAAATCTCCAATAACCTGTCATGGATGGTCTAGATAATGGTTAGTCCTGCCATGACTGCAGGGGAGTGGACTAGATGACCTCTAGAGGTCCCTTCTAGTCCTACAATTCTACGAATGGCATTTATTTCATTTCAGTCTATAAATGTTTAAAACCTTTTCATCCATATTGTTAACATCAAGCTCCCTGTTGCTTATTATTTTCTGTGAGTTACATACAAAAAAATTGATAACTATGTATGATGAGCAATACAAAACCCATTCAGTGCTAATATGCTAAAATTTCAGGGTTAATGAATCATAATCCTGTCACATTTCATATTCTGAATGACCCCAATATACTCAGTGAATAAATATATTGTACCCAGAGGACACAGATCATTACCTGAATTGCATCCATTAATGTTATTACCTTGTGTACTGTGCATAACAAATTATGTTAGAATATTTTTAATTATATAGCACCGTATATGCAACTACTTTGGGACTATCATTTAATATGAAGTCTACCTTGTCAAGTTTATTTATCATTAGCAATGGATCCAAAATAGAATAATACAATATTACCTTTGGGTTTTTTAGAGCTCACACCTCATAAGGATATTTGGAATGGCAACTTCAATGGGGCATAGTAATAAACTTCTGCCTTATCATGGTAGCACTTTAAGTGTTGCATGATTTCAGATTGATTTTGCAATCATTTTAACCCATCAGAAATTCACTGAGTATTCATTCTGACACAGTAGGTGTTTTATCCTAAATCACCATAACAATCAAGAGTCCACTCAGAGACCCCCCACCCTGCGTCACTCTTTCAGTTTGCCAGCAGACTTTTAAGTTGAGAACATTTTAAAGAAGGGGAATGCATGATTTGTTCTTTTTTGGGGGGGTGGGAGGTGGGGAGGGCAGAAGAGAGGGGGTAATAGGACCTAGCAGGTCCTTGCTGACACTTGGCCAAGGGGAAGCAAAGCAAGACCTCCTATGGGGTACAGCCAGCACCCAGGAGCAGCCAAGATTGCTCCAGAAATAGCCAGGCGCAGCAGCAGTAGTGAGAGGAGAGGTTCTGCCTGGAGCACTATGAATTGCTTTTTTGGCAGGATTAGCCTCCCTTTTGGAGGCACTCCCAGACAGAGAAATAACACTCCAATGACCCTCATAGGCATTTTCCTGCCTGAAGAATCAGATGGCACTGAAGCACCTTTATGTCTGTAGACACTAGTGATGACAGCAGAATGTTTTTTCTCTGAACATTTTTCTGTATCTCCTGATTGGCTGTGTGTCCCAACCTATTCCTTTCCCTTTATTGTTACACTCAAACTGCCTATACTTCATCCTTCCCTCCAGTATTCCTCTTCCTACTCCTTCCTTTCCACCACTATTTTGCTCCTGTTTCGCCACCTGACCTTTGTTCCATAATAACAAAAAAGTAAAGTAAAGAAAGAAAAGAAACTAACACGTGTTCATCATTACCCTGATCATCTCTCTTATGATGTTTCTCACCCCTTAATTTTTGTCTTTTTTATGTTTTAAATTCTTCACCTTTCTATCTGCCCATGAATTTCATCAGTGGTCTAAATCTTAAATAAATATAAATTAACTTGTTGGATGTCTATAAGAACAGAATATAAATTGTTGTAATCACATGATTCTACGGAACAATTTCTGCAAGGAACATATTGTGTATTCGGTACTATAATAGTACTGAGTGTACCTCAACTTAGTTGGAACTTCCATTTTGTCAATCTTCTAAAAGTTAATTAATTAATTAATTAATTTAACATCTCTTCTTCCAAATCAACCAGATATTTCTCCATCCTTCCAATAGATCCGAGTCTATATATCTTCGCCAAATCCAAAAATGTTCTATAAACACAACTTCCTGCCACTGTGATGATATATTTAATGGGAAAGGAGAAAGGCATCTAAGCATGACACTCTACCTACGGAGCTCTGGTCATCTGCTCTGCTGAAACCTTTGGCTCTCTGGAGCTTCACTGGACTCTCCTTCAGGTTGCATTGTGCTAATAAAATTCACAAATGACACAAAGTTGGGAGGTATAGCCAATATGGAGGAGGACTGGAATATCATACAAGAAGATCTAGATGACCTTGTAAACTGGAATAATGGAAATCAGATAATATTTAATAGTGCAAAGTGCAGCATCATGCATTCAGGGACTAACAACAAGAATTTTTGCTGTAAGCTGGGGATTTATTAGTTGGAAGTGAAAGAGGAGAAGCAATATCTGGGTCTAGTGGTTGATCACAGGATGACTATAAGCCATCAATGTGATGCAGCCATGAAAAATGGCTAACAGTGCTAGGATGAATCAGGCAAGGTATTTCCAGTAGAGATAGGGAAGTATTATTACCATTATGCAAGACACTGGTGAGATTTCATCTGGAATATTGTGTGCAATTCTGGCCTCCCATGTTTCAGAAAAATTAATTCAAACTGCAACAGGTGCAGAGATGGGCGACTAAGATGATCCAAGGAAGGGAAAACCTACCTTATGAGAAGAGACTCAAAGACCTTGGCTTTTTAGCCTAACCAATAGAAGGCTGAGGGGAGATATGATTGCTCTCTATAAATATATCAGAGGGATAAACACCAGGGAAGAAGACGAGTTATTTAAGTTAAGCATCATTGTGGACACAAGAACAAATGGCTATAAACTAGCCATCAACAAGTGTAAGCTCAAAATTAGTCAAAGGTTTCTAACCATAAGAGTAGTGAAGTTCTGGAACAACCTTCCAAGGGAAGCAGAAGGGGCAAAAAAAACCCCTAAACTGGCTTTATGGAGGGGACTGTATGATGCAACTGCATATAATAGCGTGTGGCCCATTGGTGACTGCCAGTAGCAAAATCTCCAGCTGCTGGAGACAGAACACTAGCTGGGCAAGGCTCTGAATTGCTACAGAGAATTCTTTCCAGGTATCTTCCTGGCAGGCCTTGCCCACATATTCAGAGTCTAGATGATCACAATGGTTCCTTCTGACTTTAAAATCTACGAGTCCCACCTTTGATTCTGAATGAATCCCAGACTAACAAGATTTGAAGTAAACAATAATCTATAAGAAATTTTCAGAGAGTTTATGTGCTGATCCCAAAATGGATTTCAACAACAGGCACAAATTGAGAGGGAAATCTAAATCTAAAAAAGAGTCCAAATGTAAAAAAGAGTTTATGTTTAACACAATTTGAGATTTATGCTTAGAGTTGAGGTAAACTTCTGGTTTTTGTTCAATCCTGGTCTGGAGCTAATCCTATTTAATAGCAAATGTATTAACTCATAATGAACTGGAAGAATTAGACAGATAAAAAAATCACAGTACTTACAATTTCAAAAGGTTGCATTTGACAGTTAACTTCCTCCCTACTCAAGAGCTAATATTAAACACTTTGCTAGATATTCCAGCTACCAACAAGTGAAAAAGCTTAGTTAAAATAATCTAATTCTCCTCTGCTATGGATACTTATCTCATTTTATACTTTAGACTTATGGTAATTATTGCACTTCTTAATTATTCTGTACTCTGCTCATTTTGGAATTACCTTTGCAGCTGTGGCATATGTGGAAATTCCATAAATATCAGGATGAACAGCTGTGAAGGCTGCTCCCTTTTCCAAAACGGTACTTGTCCCTCTAAAATTGCCAGAAAGGGAGAGTTCCTCTTTACACAGACAACTACGATGTCATTCTTGCCAGGGTGGAGTCATATACTTCTGCCAACAAGACACTCATGATGCACAGCATGAGGTCAGGAGAACTGAAAGGGCCATGCTCAGTAACACTGATCCACAGCTTGCATACTTAGTGTCAAAGTCCTAGTAGGAAGACAAGTTCCTCCCAATGGACTGATATTTGGGAAACTTCATCTGTTTTTCAAGGGACGCCTCCAACAATTATGCACAATCCTTGCTGCTACTTTAAGTAACAGTGGCAAGTGCCCTCCCGCCAAACAGCATCATAAATAAATGTTACTTAATAAAAGAACCAAGCCAAAAGTGAGTGTGGACCTCTTCCTCTCACTATGACCTCATAACTCGAGTTGCAACATCATAATACCAGCCGCATGCATGTACCATTTTGGGAGACAAGAGGAGGAACAGAGAATCATGAGCTTCCAGAGAGAATTTCAGATGGAAGTGATAATCGGTTTGATACTAAGTGTAGTTGACACCTAGGCTTTGGAAAAAGAGGTGGCTGTGTCATGATACCAGTTCCTGAGGCTACTGTTTTGCCAATTGAAACCAAAAGTAGACAGAAAAAAAATGCAAATGGAACCATGTCTGGGGCAGTCAAGTGAAGTGCGCTTCTTCCCAGCCATGAAGCAAAATAGAAGAAGGAGATTTTTTATATTTTCTTATGTGCACTGCATGGACCTGACTCAACTGGCTCAATGTGCACATAGCAAATAGTGCCTTACAAGGCTTGCACAATTCAGGGAAAGTATTCTTTCAGGCCAAATAGATTATTTTTAATATCAATTAAAAGAAGAGAAAAAAGAAAAATCTGCTGTAGACACTGTGTACATGACCAACCATGGAAAAGGTCAGGATAAGGACTCTGTCCCAAGTACAGTGGAAGTTTCATGAGGTTCTTCCTCACAAATATTGCTCCTTGTGTTTAGGAACAAGACCATTACAATCTGTCTGTCCTTGAAATCTGTGACAAATTGGCAGGCCAGGGCCATTGCTTCAGGCATGGTCCCTGCACACTGATGTGGGGATGACTCCACAATCACCTAGGTTCATTGACATTTGGCTAGCATGGCAACTTAGTATTTTATTCACTTGTGAAGTTAAGTTATCTGCTGTTTACCATAACAATCAAAGAAACCCTGCAACTTCAAATAGCAACTTATTCAATTTTACACTCCACTCTCTGGTTAGTAGTTCTTTAACTAATTTTGAACTTGTTGAAGGTCAGCTCTATTGCATCTGCACTGTGTAGGCCCAAAATTTTGGAAGAGTTATGGATTCACAGGATAGTGACAAATGCGGATATTCAGCACTTCTAATAATCAAGCCTTGCCAGTTTTTTCTGTAAGCATTTGTGTAACAGCTTCCTCTAGGATACTGGATCTTTGCTTCTACTGTTGAGAATCACAGTTAAGAAAGCCTTTTTATTGTCATTATTGTTTTCCAATATTTAATTTACTGTGTGCAACCACTACATATTAAAGTAGCTAGTGCACACTAAACGGAGCAAATACTAAGTTACAAGGTGTTTATATTTTGCTTATATGAAAATGGTAGTAAAGGAGGAACATAACATTCAACACACTTAGGTCCAGAATCTGCCCTCCTTATTTTTATTACTACTACCATATTTGATAAATTATTCCATTCAATCAATGGGACTATCCACAAATTAAGGTGAATCACAATAGCAGAATCTGTCCCTAGTTACTAGTAGAATTGTTTGAGATTTTATTGTAGTGCTGTGAATTATTTAATGTAACAAATATGATAATTTCTGGTTTTAGTTTGTCAAGCTGCACGCAAGAGCACATACCACTGCATTTTTTCTTCAGTGTACGTCTCTCCTGTTTTAAAATAAACCCTTTTTCTTTTCCTAGGAAAAAAAAAAATCAAAAAGCTCACAACATATCAGTCAAGTCTGGAAATTAACTGGAAATTTGACAAATTCAATTACAAAGTATGTGATGGGGCATCTGTCTCACATGGGGCTCTACGGGATTAATAGAGGAGGCATGCAATAAGAGAAGGGCTGAGGAGAGCAGCCAACCAGAACGAAGCAGGCCCATATAAAAAGGAAGCTACAGAGCAGAGAAAGGTAGTTGTCTGCTGGAAGCCCAGAAAGGGAAGATTGTGTCTCTGGAGGGCTGAGAGACCTGCCAGAACCCTGGACAGAGCAGTGCTGCGAGCAGGGACCAGGGAAGTGAGAGAGTGCTCCTGGTTGACTGCTGGGGTTTGCAGACTGAGGACCTGAGGCAAGGGAAAAGAGGATACTGGGCCATGAGGAAGTGGCCAGACAATTCGCTGCAATAGCCACTAAAGGAAGTGGCTGAACAGCAGACTTCAGGGTCTCTGGAAAGCACAGTGTGAGGCACAGCCATAGAGCTGTGTTACTGAAGAGGATGCTGCTTTCCTTGGAGAGCAAGAGTGATGGTGGTGAGGCACGACATGAAGAGGACACACTACCATGCAGAGCTAATTCCCAAGACAACAAGCAGGAGGTGACAGAGTGGTGAGTGAACCCTGTTATAAAGTATTTTTTTAAAAAAATCTGAAATTTGGCTAATTACATTTGAATTTTTACATTTGAATTTTACATTACATTTGAATTTTTAAATGCCAGAAATCTCTTCCAAAATATAATTAGAAGTCACTATCCTCTGCCACAACATAAAATGTTGCAAAAGCCTATAATTAGATATGATTCGTTTTCAAAATGGCTAAGAGAATTTTGACTATATTCAAAGCTCCTGCTCTCTGAAATAATTTCAAATGAACTATAGTCTCTTTAAAAGTTTAATATAGTCAGAAAGTAAGATTAGAATCTTAGTTTCTGCGCAGAACAGACTGTTAACACATAGTGCATTATTGTGAGCATTATAGTTTGCTACATTTCCTTTCATGATAGTAAGATTCTGTTTTTGTTTCCATCCCTTTCCAATTAATAGCCCTAACATTCTTATTATTTTTTAAAATTGTGATGCTAACAGATTGCCAGCTCAGGCTAGAGCAATAGGGCAAGTCACTTATGTCTGAATATCAAAGAAATGCTAAAAGGTCATAACATGTTCAAGCCAATTCACTTGTTAGAAGAGATCCAAAGGGGGTGTTGATTGTATTGTTTTCACCCATTTGTATTCTGTTGTCTTTTGTGACATTACATGTAGTTGCATTAGGTATACCATGTAATTAGATAATCCTATATCAAAGATGTATTTACTTGATGTTTAAACTTCCTGAAAACAAAAGATTCTTTGAATCCTGTAACAAAATGCAGTATATATGCATCTGCAATTGGCCTTCCCATCAGACAGAATTGAAGCCTTGGAACTGTAATGAAGAATCATGCTAACTTCAAAGCATGGGTCACAGTGTTCGACAATCCACAGTCTGCATTTACTCAACAGAGAAAAAGCCCATGCTGTGATGGAGATACTTGCCAAATTGCTTTCCGGGGAAAACCACTAGAAGAATGGATCCAGGGAGCAATGTTGTATCTCTGAACTATTTTGATTTTAACAGGGTGGAATACTGAACAAATGGCCCGACATCCCATCATTACATCTCTGCTATCATATTGGATTTACAAACATTGACTCACCTGCTAATGTATTTTACCTGCTTTAACCTCTCAATAACTGATTTCTTTTTCTTAGCTAATAAACCTTTTGGCAGTTTACTGGAGAAATTGGCTGTCAGCATTGTCTTTGGTGTGAGATCTAGAGTATCCATGCACCTGGGGTGATTCACCCTTTGAGGATGGGCCTAACCTAATGTGAGGTGATTTTTTTTCTTTGAATAACTTTTCACCACAAAGTTCAGCTTGTCTGGGTGGTAAAGAGGGGCTGGAAAGCCTAGGGGGACTATCTGTGGCTCCATGGTAAAACTAATACAGTAATCCAGGAGTGTCCATTTGTTAATGGCTTGGTAAAATCTAATTATAGAATATACTGCCAGTTTGGGGTGTCTGTACTGTTTTCTAACCAGGTTGACCTGGGACTGGCTCTCAGTGGTGGGTCACTCCAGACAGAGACACAAAAATATAAAGCAAAATTAACTTACCATTCCATTCAGAAAGTGCTTTGCTAACAGAATTCTTTTGTATTTATTCCATCCCTAAGATTATCATACAATTCAACCCCCATGGCATTACCATTCACCATCTGTTCCACCAAGGCCTCCGCTGATCTGCTGGTGTCTTGCAGTTTCCTGTACTTCTCGGACTTTTCTCTCTCGATGGCCTGTAGCATGACAGGAAAGGTGAGAATTTAGACAAGATTTTGAAGACACCAAATAATTAATCTGTACATCCTCTACTGCTATAAAATCTTTTTACCCTGTCAAATCACCCTGCTAACCTTCTGACTTGGCAACAGAACAAACCTCGCAAAGTTGGAAATGCTTCTGGCCACATAACTTTATGAAAGAAAGGATGAATATATAAATCTCTATGTGCAAGCATGACAAGATTGTTTGATAAACAATACATGTAGGTAGGTACTTTATAGACAAATAACACACAGGTATTTATATACAGAATCCAAATTGTTCAAAGGATCAGAGAATGAAAAAAAAATGTGTCTGTTCAATAGAGAAATATGAAACTTGAACCTTCACGGGGCTGTGTGACCTCAGTTCCCACGGATTTCAAGATGAATGGAGGGTACATAGCCCATCATAGGATTGCTTGCAGCACTGCAGGATTCATCCTATATGGCTTTGACTTATTTGCTTACTATGCATTAGCCAACCTTTTCAAACTTGCATGGCTAAAGTTAGGCATCCTAATCCATATTTAGGTATATTTAAGGTATGACTTCACTGCTGAATTAACTTGAACTTTTACTCAAGTATTGTCGTAGCCCTCTCTCATCCACACACAAAACCTTCTTACCTAAGTTTAGCTGTGTTTTCAGTCTGGGATAGCTGGCATACCTGGGTCATGGCTTAAAATCTGCTTGTACTTAGGCTAGTAACCTGCCCACATTGCAGAAGGATGCAGGCTAATCATTCGAGTGCTGATAGTGCTCCAGTGCCTTCCCACAATTTCCCCATGTCCCCAGAAGGACAGACAAGTTCTACCAAAATTCAGTGGGAAATAATCAGAGAGATTCATCTTACTGCAGCACAAAAGATCCTTCAGATATCAAGATATGCACCCAGAAGTCCTAATGCCTGACACAGGAGAGTGCAGCACCAGTCAGAACACAGTAACTCAAGCGGGACTTTGCAGTATGGCTGGCCCCTTCCAGGAGCTGATCGCTCACACTGAACTTACAGTGAAGACATACTCTAAGGGGCCTGACTATAAAAGGTGTTGAGAGCCCTCACAACTTGCAATGAAACCAAATAAATTAGGCCACTGCTTTAGATACCCAAGTATAGATTTAGACAACCAATATTAGGTGCCTTATTTATGTAGATAAAAATATATAAACCCAATCTTTTAAAGTGATACTGGACTTGAAATATCTTTTAAAAATGCATTTACTTTAACAAAAATATAATTAGTGCATTAAATATGAATACCAATACTTTTCTGCTGAGAAGACACCCAATTTGTACATCACAACCACTGGTGAGTGAATTAACAACTACAATGCTCAAAATGCCTCAAATTAATTCGAAATTGGTTCTCATGTATTCAAAATTATCATGCTAATGCAGAATCATACACAACAAAAATGGACTGTGAATAAAATTCTTTTCACTGTACCTGAAAATATGAGGATTTTGCATATTTTTGTATCAAAATGAATGGCTTGAAAAAAATTAAAAGAAACAAAATTGGGAAATAAAAATGAATATTTTTTAAATGAATTGAAGCCCTGATTCTACAGTGGGATATAGAAAGACAGAATCCTGACCATGCAAAAGTCCTCAGTGATGCCAATGTAGCAGATAGAGCCTAACTGTGCATGTCTTTTACCAGGCCAGCGGCTTCAAAGAGCCACCTTCCACAGCCTCACACAGTCCTATTCCCACATACCCAAAGCCTGCCACTATCTCATTGTATATTTCATTGTGAAATATATATACACATAGCTTCTATCTATTGTTGTTATACCTTTCATCATATATTTTAATAATTGTAAACATGCACTGTAACAATATGCCAAAATTTATAGAAAATATTTACACCAATTTAATTGTATGCAAATAATCTATCTGAAAAAAAGATGAGGATTGATATTTACTGAGGAATTAAGTTTGGGGTTATTTTCATAAGCATATGTTTTATTATACATTTATAGACAGACACACACACACAGAGGTTATGAACAACTAATGCATGATAGTGTGATGTGGTATCTCGGTTTTATCAGAATGAATTTAAGATGACT
Source organism: Dermatemys mawii (assembly GCA_007922305.1). Classification (NCBI taxonomy): domain Eukaryota; kingdom Metazoa; phylum Chordata; order Testudines; family Dermatemydidae; genus Dermatemys; species Dermatemys mawii. The sequence goes on along the minus strand of ML677385.1, from coordinate 9,755,866 downwards.
GCATTACTCACTCCTGGCTTCCATGGGTCATTCCTAACAAGCACAAATAAAATCTTTATATCACACCATCATGTTTTTTTTATATATGCCACATAAATTACAGAAAAACTGTTGTACAAATGCACTTTATAAAGCTTTAAAAGTGGACATGGGATTCTTTTTTTTTTGGTCTCACTCTGCCTGTAAAGCCAGGTGATGTAGTTACCATTAGTCTAACTGTAGAGAGCCCAGAAGGAACCATAAACTGTACTCCAGTAAATATCTATATAGATGATTTATATTGATTTTTATGTATTTATATAGAGAGTACTGTTTTTTCTAAGTATAAAAATGACAAGGCAGTCTGTGATCCTGAACCCTCCAAGGCCAGACACAAACACTGTGAATGCCAGTGGAAAGTTCAGAAACTCTCTTCCCATATGGTAAAAAATTCCTGTTTCCAGAAGATAACAGACTTTTCATAGTTCTGACATTTTTACATCTATAGAAAACATGTCACTAGTCCCAGACAAATTTCATCTTTTGAGATCCTGAGTCAAGGTAGTATTTGGGGGGCAGGAGAAAACATTTACTGCTGCTTATGAATGCTGATTAGTATTGTCCCACTGTTACCTTGTGCCCCCACCTCTAGATACCTGTTATATCCACCAGTTGTGTATTTTATTCTGAGACTGCAAACTCCTAGGATTTAGCAAAATTGAGTGGGGGATTCCTAGACAGTAATTAAATCCAAATTAATAATGATTATTGGTAGGCTGATATTTGGTAGGCTGATATTTGGTAGGCTGATATTTTTTTAAAAGTGACTTTTTAAATGGTGACTGGAGGTGTGTGTGTGTTGGGATAAGTCCCATAAGTGATGGATTAAGGAGCAGAGGGAAGATGAAGCATAATGAACTGAGGAACCATGTGAATTAATTTCTCACATGGACAGAATTGCCATGTGAGTGGATTGGGGGGGTGGAATTTCACACCCCCACCCATGTGCGTGTGTATCCATACAACAAGCTGTTAAATATAATGCTAAGGTTCTATTCAAAAGTCTGAAAATGTCAAAGTAAAAGTGGCCTAAACAACATGAATTCTGCTCCTTTTGTGTATGCATTTTGAGATACTTTTAGATTATTTTTAAGTACATGATCACATTTTTCCACAGGTCCCATCATTATTAAATCTGCAGGCTCAACAGTGCACAGTGAATGAAATAACTTTTTAAAATATTTATGGTTAGCCTCATACGTTATTTCCCCATGCCTCAGTAATGGTTGCCGTCCCTGCACAACACCCCTCTCATTTACCTCTTCAACCCTCCTTCGTTCATTACACATTTCTCATCTTCTGTGGTGATTGAGGTAGTACTCTTCACTCATTCCCTACACAAGTGGTTTGAGGTTAAGGTTGTGCAGAAAACCTTAATTTTGGCATTTCCAAACCTTTGAGTGCTACGCATCAGAACCTTAACAACTGCAATAGTCAAACATTTTCCGAGGAAAAGTTTTTTAATTGGAAAATAGGGCTTTAATTTAAAAAAAGTCAAAAATGTTTTTTCACACAAATATTGTCAATACATTTGTTAATCTTTCAATATTTTTCTGGAAAAATACAACATTTTGGAAACAAAACATTTGTGGAAAGATATCCTTAATTTTTAAGAATTTTTCTATTTTTAAATGCAATTTTCCCCTCTCCTTCAGACTACACTTCAATTAGCAAAAGGTGTAAAAAAAAGTCAAAGTGTGGAAAAAGATACTTTCCCATGTATTATTATTGTTTTCCAACTTCTGCCAGTTGGCAATCAGTAACTAAATATTGAAAGTATGACTGAGAGAAACAGTAACACTTGCACATTTAAGTAGTGTGTTAAAATTTAAATGTGAACATGTTACTTCTAAAAGTGAAATGTGTTCCTTACCTTCTCACTTTTTATTCCTGTTTCCCAGTTGGTGCCACTGCAAAAAGTTGGGAAACAGTAAGTACGTATTGGGAGGTGAGCACAGGCGCGCGCACAGGGCGTGCTGGGTGTGCCCAGGCACATCTTAATGTCTCAAAAAAAAGTGGCTTTCAATGCAGTGTGTGGCACCTTTAAATAAATAAATAGATAGATAAAATTTCCTGGGTGCACACCCTAATGAAATGTGCTGCGCATGCCTATGGAGGTGACCAAAAAACACACTTGCCCCACACTTTAGAAATTTTCTGCAGGAAATATTAGCATTTCCAATAGAAAATTTAAAATGCAAGAAAAATTCTGATTTTTCAGTCAACTTTACTTGACAATCGTCTTCATGTGTGTACTTTTTTGTAAGTACTTCGTTAGCTTTAAAAAAAGATATGTGATAATAGCAAACACCACGTGCATCTATTTTCTAGTCAGCAGTAGAACACTTCACTCCTATACAACATGCTATATCCACAAATGAGACAACAGTTTATGCCTTTTCCTGATACTCTGATGAAAGCAGAATATCAGACTACAGTATCTTATTCATATATCATAGTTTCATCTTATCAGCGACCAACATTTAAAATGTTCTATTCTTAATTATGCAGCGGTACGTCAGGCACTGTTCACAAAAACACTTTAAAAATCCTTCATTTGGCCAATAGCAATCTAGGGAGTCATTCTCCACTCTCCACCATGCAGGCCCAATTCTATAAACTAAGAGGCTACTGTTGAATTATATGATTTTATTTGGTAACCAATTATCCAAGATCATTATATGCAGCACTGCCATGTCTACAATTGAAACATTAAACAAATTTTAAATCACTGCTGTCTGATTCCCAGTTTTGATATACCATCAGCAAGCTGCACAATGAGAGTTTCTGTGTAAAATCTTAGGGCTTCTCTATGCACTGAGTCAGTGCATGGCAAGCCAGGGTGTGAACTTACAGTGTTGCATAAAAAAGGTGTGAGGGAAAGTCCTAAGCTACCAGCTGCAGAGTTGGATTTCTTTAAAAAACGTTTGATGCAAACACAATTTATCTGTAAAGTAGCTATAAATGGCAGCTATAAAAGGGAAAAAAAGAATGTAGGAGCTTGAGCTTGCTAAGGGGCCAAATGTAAGTAGTTTGAGCATTGTACTTTGTGAACTCTCCCACATTTGCTAAAGTTTGGGTTTCTGGTAGGTTTAACTTTAACTCTGAATTGTCAGGCTTCTAAATGTTATTTTATTTACTAACTAATCATTGTAAAGATTTTTACTGTTAAATTACTGATATATATTCTCAACCTTGAACGACTTCTTAAAGTTTTCTGTCTAGTTAATTTTCATTATTTTCTCCACCTAAACCATTTACATTCAGATTCACAGTAACAAAGGAACTTGTCATTATGGCTGAACAAGGAATCCTTTAAAGCATTGTCAGAATTGTTTTCTGTAAAGTACATATCACATACAGAGTTCCTGAAGGTATGGAATAGGGTAAAAGGTTTCATTGGCCTTCATTTTAGATTACATTCATTACTTATATGGTCATCCCTTAAGGAAACCTTCATGCCATATGACCTTGTAGTCATGATAAAACACCATATAGGGCCAAGATAAAAATATAGGGCCATTGACTTCAGTGGGCTTTGGATCAGATCCATAATCTCTCTCTCTTCCTGTGTGTGTGAATAAACCCAGTGTGTGTGCACATTTTCTCATGTGTACGGATGCCTAAATATATTTACAGGTGTAACAGTATAATACATGTATACAGACAGCCTCACTGAATAATCATTTCTATAATATTTGTCTTTTTTGTCTAAAAATTTTTAATTAAATAGCCTTAGTCAATAGCTGACTTTTGACTCTGGAGATGCAGATTTTAGCAAGCAGCCCATACCCTGTCAACTTATTTTTCCCTTGTTCTGACCCTTATTTCTACAGAAATAGAAGTGAGAACTGGCAGTTGTGAAAGCTCTTGTTAATTTAAGGTGCTGGCTGCCATTTCCCACCTCTGCTTCCATTTCCAAGGAGAGAGAGGTTGTGTCTAAAAAAAAAAAAAATCAAGTACAGGCAAGTTTTCAAATCTGGCCATTTAAAACCTTGCCCTTACTTTACTTCTGCCAGCAGCTGAGCAGTGTCCAATACAGATTTCAGCCGGTAGCTGTCACCAATGATCTTTAAAAGTTTCCCCTATTGTCAAGGCTGAATCCCCACTCTGTCACTTTGAGTGCAGAAACTGGGGGCCTGCAAGGATTCTAAAAATTAATAGTGGCCACCACTGTTCCCTCTAATCTGTGTGTGTGTACACAGATCCTAAACCCTGCGCACATGGCGAAACACTACGTGCACAAAAATTTGCACAGAAGCACAAAAATTTGCACTGAAGAAATTTTTGTGCACACGTCCTGTCAAAAATTAGAGGGAACATTGCTGGTCACTTCAGGCTTGTATTAAACTCCCAAGGATACAGCTTTTCTCTGACCTTGGCTTGGCAAACGCTGCCACCACCTCAATGCAAAAAAAACCACCCCAAACCAAAACACACAAAGAAACCACCTGGGACCCAGGAAGGAGCACTTGGGAATTCCTCTCTGTGCAGTACTCTCACACCCTTTCACCTACCCCTCCAGGGAAGAGCTGAGAAAGAAAACAAAGGACATTAGCTGTTTCCCCCAGCTAATCAAGCAAAATATGCCCAAACGTCTTAGGACACCAAAAATCCAATCCTATTCTTAAAAAAGGTAAATTTTATTAAAAACAAAACAAAACAAACAAAAAACAAAGAGAATATTTGGAACTTTGGAAATATATTTGGCTTTTTCTAGATTTTAAAAGAGCAATTCCAAAAAAAATAAGCACCCCAAATAGCTTCTTGGGGCTTCATCTTAAAGGTTACAATCAAACAGAATAATCTGGGGTTAGCAAAGAGGAGATCCACAAGACAAAATAAAGAAATAGCCTAATAGAATCTAACTAAATATTTCCTATCCAATTATTCCTTCTAGGTATGGAACATACTTTTTCATACCTGGTTCAAACCTTATACTACATTTCTGCTGATAGCATTGCTGCTCTGGGTTCCTGCAGCCCAGAGAAAAACAGAGAAAGGGAAAGTTTCTTTCCCCATTTTTAAAAAGTTCTATCCTTCCCATTGGCTCTTTTGGTCAGGTGCCCACTTTTTCCCCCCCTTTATCTGGGGAATTTTTTAACGCTTTACAGGTAAAGCTAGTAAAGAACAGCTACCAAGAGGGATTTTACAGATAACTGGCTGGCTGGCTGTCCATCAAAGGGAGCTATCTCATTGTTTATTTACACCTATATTAATACTAACTAAAGGAGTTAGAGCCTGTTTAATCCCTGCAACTTGTAGACTCTCAAATGTGGAGTTACTCAAGGCAAAATGTAAACTTTTTTTTTTAAAAAAGATGTTCTTCCAAACCCAACTCAGCCGTGGTCTTTACAAAAAGATTTTCAGTGTCAAAGTGAGATAACAAAGTTTGTTATTTCTCCCATTTCTTTTTAGAAGAGAAAGTTCTTCAAAGAGTGGGATGCAGGATGAAAAAAAAATGATCTCAGAAGCAGATTTTTCTGCACTGTTTTCCAGCACAGGTAATTGGAAACAAGCTTCTCAATCATGTTAATATTCACTTTCTAATGTTGTCTATGGAGCAGTTGAAAGATCCTGTTGTCTCCAATTCCTTTAACCCAATTTCCAGTGTTACAGTATCTGGGGGGACCAAAATGGAGAGGAGGACCATGCAGGAATCCAATCAAGCACACTCCCATGTAATCATATACATGTACAATCCAGAACATTCCATGTGATCATTTTGGCAAAGAGATCTGAAAAGATGGTGCTGCTACTAGCCTCCTGCCCCCAAACTTTGCCTTACCATCAACAAAAGAGGAGCCCAAAAGGAGTCTGGGGCAAGAGCTGCTGGGAACCCCAGCTGGGAGCAGAAGTGGGTCTGTGGTTCATCTACCTCCATCTCTCACTTGCAGAGACACAGATCACCGCCTCCTTGGGAGCAAGGGAAGGAAAGGAGGAGGGAGGCGAACGAACCATGGCTCCTGAATCCCTTAAGGATATTACAAAATATTATAAAACTGACATCAGGAAGGGGAACACCTTATTGGCTAAGGGCATCTGATTGTGCAAGTGTTCAGAATAATTACAAAGGTCCGGGCAAGAGCTCATTTGCCAACTTTGAGGCGATTATGCTCCTAAAAATGGAAAAAAAGGGAACCCTCAATTATTTAAAAAACCAGTAGTATAGTGGGTGAAGCCCTCTGAAAATTAAGCGTCTATCTCTTTATGAATTAAATTGTCTTCGTCACTCTAGTATCTGAATGCCTGCATCCATCATGCATGTATTATGCCAGTTTTGTTTTTAATATGTGCACATTTCATGGAGCAGATAGAAATGGTCAGAGTAAAATCATTTACCATATAATTATTAATATTACTTCCAAGTACACAAAGATGAGCGGGTGGCATCAGAGTGCTGAATTCAGTAAACCATAGACTATTAGGTGCTTTCTTCCAGAATTGCTATGGAGACTATTGATTAAACACAAATCACTGCAAGATAAGTGAGGTAACAAGAAACTTTTGAATATATACTTCTGGAGGACTAAAATTCAATGTTCCTTCATCTTATCAGAGCTGATTTAAGATGGAGACACAAACAGGAAGCAGAAATTATTTAGTGTTGGCAATCTTTTTCCATTTGCAGTACATGAACTAAGAATGTATATATGTTAATTTTTAAACAAACACATTTGAAAAATATCACAGGCTTTGAGTATAATAGCTAGCTAGATATGGATTTCTCCTTGTACTCTGAATAAAGCAGATAATTTTTGAAGCTATTTTCAAAAATCAAATTATTTCCAAGTATTCAAATATTTTAGTGTTTAACAGACTAAATTCAGAGTGTGTGAAAAATGCACATAGTGTTACGGCTTATTGCAAAATCATCACTGAGGCCGTGAAGATTAAAGAATCATTTTTCAAGTGTTCCATACTACCCGGGCCAGACTTGTTTAAGGTCAAGAGAGCATTATGACTGTTTATATTTGGGATCTTTATTAGAACACTATTACTAGAAGGAAATACTGATTCTTCCTTTACATACAGTACAATATGACTTTGCTTTTGAGTATATGATAAGAACATAAAAATTCTAAAATGAAAAAAAGTAGCAGTATGATTATGTACATAGTGTGCTATATAGAGAGCTTGATTCTGCTTTTATTTAGACTTGTACACATCTGCTGTACAAGTTAAAAGTGTGTGGACTTGGATATATGGGTCAACACCACCTCAGGCACAACATATATCAAACTGCCAGCGAAAATCTGGGACACACAAAATTAATGAACAATTCTGAAAATTTGGATATGTATGGTCAATCAATGTTTGCCAATCTACAGTTCAACTTTTTTAGATTTGGACTTTGAAATTACTTTGAAAAATTAATACAAACTGACAAACAAATATGAGCATGTATTTTCCTACATTGACTCTTTCTCTGAGGTCTGACAGGTTGCCTTCTTTTCTATATATTGCAAACTCGGGACTTTGAAGTACAGCTTCTGAGCGGGTCATCCAACTGTGTAGTTCTGTTGTATCGACATCAAACCTAAGATATAGAGAAATAAAATATTTTTTGTTCGCTTAAACATAAGACTTATAATTAACAATCAAAGATATTATACCAGGTGTTTCAACAAGAATTATGAATTAAATATGAAAAAAGTGGTGATTGCCATCAGAAAAAGAAGCTCTAGGTAGGCTGCATTCCAGAAGATACCACATAAAACTGTCAACTGTAAAACTTAGGAGCCCTTCTGTAAACCTACAAATGCTTCCTAGGGTTGTTTTTTTTCCCCCCCATACTAATCTGTCTACTGAACAGACAACTCCACTTTCACATCCAGGTTTTCAGATTTATGAGCTGACTTCTTTTGTAATATATGCAAAGAATGACTTTCACAGCTAAGGCAAGCTTAGCAAAACCCCTGCTGTCTCAATTAGGGAGGAGACAGTTTATAGATGCACTTGTAGCATTCATACCACAAAGGTTCTGATTCTACCCTCTACTGAGTTGATTTGAAGGATACAGTCTGAAGGATACAGTCTTTCCCAATTGATTTATGTTAGTTACCAGTCAGCTGACCTTGGAAAAAACCAACATTGTGCAAAGTTGGGAAATTAAAAATTTAGTACCCTGTAGAATTATTTTCCCTGTGTTCCCACCCCACAGACTTTTCATTACTTTGTTTTATAGCTGTTTTTTATTTCTTCACCATCCACTGCAACACTGATTCACATTTTGTCATTCAGAAAGAGAGACATTCAAAATGAAGGTGCATTTAGGACCAGTTTTATTATGTGCAGGGACCTAACTGCTGTGAAGCATAGAGGCATCGTGACACTGCAAGTAGATTTAATCTCTACACCAATAGCTTAAAGATTTGCCTCCCTCTCCAGTCCTGTTGCCAACACAGGTGGAGAAAAAATGCAAAGAGATTTAAAAACACTGGAACTGAAGTAGCTGCTCTGTAGAACCCAAAATCAAATCACTTCAGACAATTTCTCTAAAGAATTCCCTGCCTTTAAAATGGGCTTTTGCCTGGCATATATTTAAAAATCTGATAAGGGAAAGAATTTTAGAGACAATAAATTAAGTAGTGTGCATGCTTTGATCTTCCAGCTGCAGAATATGTGTCTGTCATCCTCCGTGCCACCACCCTTAACCAAGGTGCTGTCTTTTACTCTACCTTCTTTCTGTAGCCTAACACAGCCTGGTTGTATGAAATCTTGCTTTTTCTTACTCCACAGTATGTCAAAGATCTGACCTTTACACTCTGTCTATACCATTTGATATCTCAAACAGGCTTTTATAATCCCTTATCTTGATTACTGTAACTCCTTTTCTCAACCATCCTCACCTCTCTCCCTTTTACCTTACTGCTTATCAGCTCCATTCAAAACTCTCCTGCTGAGGCCACCCCCCTGGCATTTTGTTCTAACAGTATCACCTGGTGTTAGTCCTGCCACTGAATCAAATACAAACTTTACCTTTAAGGCAATTCACAACTTAGTTCCTTCCTACTTAACCACTTCTGTATCTTATGACTCTCAGACACCAATTGCATTTCACCAGCTATCAGCCTTGATCACATTTACTTTTTCTCCCCACAAGCATCTTCACCACTTTCTTCTATGCTGTTTCTTATGCATAGCACACTTTTCTGAGCTAGTCAGTAAAATCACTACCCTTTCTCCCAAATCTTTCCTCAAGGCCCACATCTACTGTGATGCCTACAGGAAACTGCCAGTTGACAATGACTAGGTAGATGACCAGCAGCGACATTGGATATTGATAGTTTGTTTACTTGTATCTCAAAAGTCAAAAAGTAACTGAATGACTCAAAACTAGCTGTGCACATAGCTACACAAATTATATATTTCCCATTTAGCCTCTCCTCCATGCCTATTCCTTCCAAGTGTCTGTTACACCGACTTGTGTCATGTCTTAATCTAGATTTTAACCTCCTCAGAAAAGAGATTGCCTTTACAGTGTACTTGTAAAGCACTAAGCAAAGAAGAGCCCTGATCCTGATTTGGACTCCTGGATGCTATCGTAATCAAAATAACAAGTAATAACAATTAAGAATATATGGACAGACAGCTGTCTAACCAGACATTTTGAATGCATCATCACTGACGTATGTGAGCCCATAAAGCTCAAGTATCTAAATCACTTGACAGTCAAATTTGCATGTCTTCTCCAACAAAGAAAATCAAGGAAATTTTTAGTTTAAACTGAGATTACCATTGGTTTATTTAAAGGAATATTATGGCCCTGATTTTCAAAGAATATTTGATAGAAGCCAATGTTTTGTATTAAGCATTTATTTATTTATGTGCAGGAAGTGAGGGCTATTTTGAAAGTTACGTTGTATGTAGAGGCACACTAAAATTACAAGATCATTTGGGAATTTATGGGCATGAGCTATTCAAACTTCCACACATATAGGCTCATAACTTGAATGTCATGGAAGTGCACATGCAACCATTTCGAGCTGGGGCCCAGTGAAAATGTGTGGCTTGCAGTAGAGTAGTAGGTCCAGGTATCTATGTAAATCAGTGTGTGTGACATTAATACAGCTTGCTATTTCTTCACTTTTGCTGTCAATGGCTGAAAGTATAAAGCAGCATCATTTTAATCCATGACGATGTCTGGCTGGTTGTCGGATTGATATCTCCCTCATCCTAAAATGAGTGATTTCAAGCACCGGTGTAAGGGGACGGACAACAGGTCTTCTTAGTATATGTGACAATTCAGAGCAAAGTAGCATAGGTAGAAAGGGCATTTCTATACAGCACCTCTGAATATTGTGTCTTGTTACCTAGCAGCTGTGTCCCCTTCCCTAGCCTCTCCTTGAACCAAAGCCGATCAGAAGAAAGACTAAAAAAAAAGCAATGAAAAGGCAGTGGAAGACGCACCTAACCCTATCCGGACAAGGGTGACAGGATTAAGGAAACTCCCCTAGCCTTATTGCATTGAAGACAGGACAAGGAGGCATCCCCTTTAGCATACAGACTGGAGAACAGAGATTCCAAAGCAAGAAACACTGGAACCAGGAAAGCACTGCATGATGGGGAATCTCTGCTCCAGATGTTAATGAGCCCACACCTGTGCACACTCCCAGCTCAGTAATTATCAGACTAATTCTAGTAATAAATCCTTTATTGGTATCCAAAATATGGAAGCTGCCTAACTGCATTGCGAGCTCCCTTGAAGGACCACCCCCATAGCCAGGAACGAGCAGTTCCTATTGTCTAGCCTGAACAAAACAACTTTGGTGTACTCCCAAGAGCCATCAGTTTACCCACAAACAAATCTAGTGTTCTCCCTTGAACCACTGTTCTTTCCCGACAAAACCCCCTACCCATGCTCAAGTAAGTGCTCTGATGCCTGGATCCAAAATCTGCATCAGTTCCACTGGGACTTCATCTTCTCCTGACTGATCTGTGCCCGTCTCCAGCACTCCAAGACCCTCAGGTACCACCACCACCTGGGAACCCCTATCAATTCAAGCTTCATGGAGTGGTGAGAACCCAGCTCTCTCTCTCTCTCTCTTTAGGTATAGCCTTCTGACCTTGACTTGTGTGATCAGTTATAGTTTTCTAACCCTGAGTTTTGTAATCAAATTTAAGTTAGATTTAATGTTATAACTGTTTTGTTTGTTTGGCTCCCCTTGTATGCTTATTACCTGACAATAAATAACTTGCATGGTTAAGCTGGTTGTCTCTCTCTCTCTATGCAGCAACGCTCCTCGTACCTAAGCTAAAGATCCCTGCAGCGCTCAAAAATCCTGTGGGTTTTTGCTCATCAAGTGGGTTACCACCAGAACAATTGTAATGTAAAAGTGGGGATAGGGACATGCTAAATCTGGGGCATATGAGAGTGGCAGCTTGGACATGCTGTTCAACACAGCCTGCTGAGTCCAGGGACATATAAGGGGTCATCTTGGGGTAAGTGATTAACCTGGTCCTCTCAGATGCTCTCTGTTAATGTTTGTTTGTCTGATTCTGGGGCTCGAAGAACCCAGGGACCTAGGTTCTGTAAGATCGCTCCATTGGGAGGGAACTTGCAGAAGAGAGAAGTAGAGCTTCGTATGAGAACACAGTGATACAAGCAGTACATTGATAGAATTACAGATTCCACCCCCCACCTCAGAAGAGTAACCCCAATAAATGAGCATACCCCAAAGTAACAGGCACATCTGGTAATAGTCTGTGTAGTCCAATGGTGAGTGAGTGCTAGAGATCCTGCTTCGGGACACTCCCTAAAGGGGATGAGTTTTTACAGTCCCCAACTAGGGAGCTTTGTCTCTTTAGTTCAAACTATATAAGTGCTGCTTTTAGCTCTGGAGGCCCTTGGTTGAATCCTCAGTGTGTCAGCCAAGTTGCCATTTTTAAAGTCTTGCTCCTCCACTACATTTGTACACTTTATCCTATTTATCAGAGACGTACTCACAGTTCTTTTCTCTGAATTGGCACATATATTGAGAGGGCCTGTTCTTCATCCCTTTCCCCTGGTGCTTGAGGTCACCTATTTTACGATGAGGGAGATATCAATCTGACAATCAGCCAGAAGCCATGATGGATTAAAATTATGCTGCCTTAGATCTTCATCCATTCACAGCAAAAGTGAGGCACTAGCAAGCTGTATTAATGTCACATCCATTGATTTACATATATATTTAGACCTAGTCTACAGCAAGCCACCTATCATAGCTATGCACCAGGAAAATCTTCAGAAATTGCCCCCTATGTTTTCAACAAAATGTGATTTTGTTGTCACCTGAACCTCGTAATTAATGTTGCCCTCACAAACACTGCATAACCCAGGAACACTACCAAAATTTCAGATGCCTGAATCCTCCCATTTTAGACTAGCTAAGTATGGTTATATAATAAAGAACAACATCATACACAAGTGGACAAGGGTCAAACAAGCTCCAGCACATAGCTGGAGATAAAGTGCTTGTCAGCCTGCACACAGCTAGGGTTTACACAATTTGCAGTTCAACAAAGGCCCAACTGAAAACAACAGATGTTAATAAAATTAACCTCTTAAAACAGTTACTGCTATTTTTACAACACAAAATTCAAAATTAGATATTGCTGGAAATGCAAAGAGAATGAACTGAAAAGCAAAGTCTGGCATAATCCCTTTTAATATATCATGAAAATATTTATTTAAAATAAAAACCTATAGAATAAAAGTTATGATTTTGCTAACATTCACTAAATGTTAAACACTAGATGGAGCAACTATCCTTTTTTATCATACCTTTCCTCTCCTCAGAGGACAAACTGTCTGCTTCATATTCACAGTTTGTCATTACGTCCATAATAACACTGTGACAAATAGACTTTGCATGGGCATATTACATAGAATGTACACAGTAATTTACCAAGTGGCACAAGAAAGGCTTCTTTACACATTATTCAGAGATATTAATAATACAAATAGATATAAATGAAATGTTTAGCAGCTAAAACTGGTTTGTCTTTTAAAAGCCTTAACGGAGTAAAATATTATTTACAGTCTACGTTCTTTTTGGATCATGCACCTGACCTGCACACTCCAGAGTGTGCCAATGACACACCTCCAGCTAAAATGCTGCAATGCATCATTCTATTTACTTTGTTTTGGCTGACAACAGTCAATTATTTCTATTAACTGTTTTCAATGTATGTTTTTGACCCCAGTCTGTCTGTTTTGTTTTCCTAAGGACAGGTCATTTCTTTTTAAAGAATCTCCCTGCCACTCACAACAGATCATTTCCCCACCCCTGATCCAAATCAAATCATCATTGGGTTATAAATTATTCAGTTAAAGAATACCCACACCTCTCTCCAAATGTGTCTGCCTACCACCACTTACCTAGCAGCAGGTTTTTGGGGATAAAGAGGAGACACCACAGCCTGCTACCCGGAACACTTTTAAAGCTTAATGGATAGAGCACTAGACTAGGATTCAGGAGATGTGGATTCAATTCCCAACTTTTCCAGTGTCCTGCTGCCACTCTGACACTTTCCATGTGCCTCAGTTGCCTCATATGGGGACAATGATACTGGCCTTCTTTTTAAAGCACTTTCAGAACAGTGCATATGAAAGCTAGGTATTATTATCACCACCACCATCAGTATCTTCTATTAGGGCAGCCAAGTACACCACAATTCACAAATGCAGTGATCATGGGGCAGCCAAGCTTCCCATTCTTCCTCCCTGAAACAGAGACACTCAACTCATCTGAAAGGAGACCCTGAGCTGCAAAGCAACTCTAGAGCACAACCCTAATCTCTACTCTTTCACCAATGAAGGTTGATTCTTCATTTTAAATATACTGGTTTTTTTGCAACCAACAATATTTTATAAAGCTTTAGAAGAGCAGAAGAGAGGCTGAGTTGGTTGGGAAGTACAACTCCCAAGAATAAGCCACCCTAGGAAACAGGACACATTTGTATGGCAAATGGAGGAGAGTAACACAATATGGTTATGTACCTTCAGAAATTGGAGGCAAATACTCAATGTCTGGCTGCTTTTTTCAGCCCAACACAAACCTCTAATTCTTGAAGACTCTTCTAGATTTTTCTTTGAATAAATGACCCCCTGTGAAAACTTGACAAATATATATAGAATAATACATGGTATAAAGGAGATAGATCAAGAAGATCTGTCTGTTCCCTTGGCTCATGTCATAAGAACAAGGGGACAGTCAACAGAATGAAAAGGCAAATTCTAGATTGCAGAATTCATTGCCACAAGAAATCAGTGAAGACAAGCATTTAGCAAAAAGGGACTGGACATTTTAGCACGATAAAATTCAAGATTGAACATTTATATTGATAAAGAATATTCAATTATCCATTTGATATTTTTGAAGAAATATTAAACTTCATGCTTCAGGGTTTAAGCCAGTCTAACTATCAGAGACTAGGATAAGACCTAATGGGGGCGGGGAGCAGAATTGCCCATACTTGCCTATAGGGTGACCAGATGTCCCAATTTTATGGGGACAGGCCCGATTTTTGGTTCTTTTTATTATATAGGTGTCTGTTTCCCCTCCCCCGCCCCTTCCCATACCGATTTTTCACACTTGCTGTCTGGTCACCCTACCTCCCTACTACAGAGCTCTTATAACTTTTGAATCAACTGCTATTGACCATAAGTGGCCCCAAGAACTGAAAAAGGTCTGTACTGCTGCTAAGGGGAGGGCCAAACTGAGGGGACACAGTTAAGAGCTATTTCTCCCTGCTGCAGTTCACATGTGTGTGTAGGGGGGAGGAGGTTACTCCTAAGAAAAATACACACAAAGAAATGAGATGTGTTTCCTGACATCACTGATCATCCTCTAGCCCAAAGGTGAATCCAAGAGAATAGCTGATTGACCAAAGATACAGAGATTATGGAAACGGGAAGCAGGCCACCAGGTTTTCCCTACCAGAAGACAATACAAGGTAGGTTTGGATGGAAATGGGGACTGGTCCTCAGTTGGTTCATATACTTTGGATAAGCATCCAGCCTTTTGAGACTTCTCTTCCCCATTATTGATGTGTATGCAGTTTCAGTTCAGTATCCTGAAGCCATATAACATTGCACTTTCCCATTTACTATAGCTGGTCTGTGTAAGCGTGCACAGTGTGCTTTTACACTCTATTAGCAATGGAGTTTGTATGCTTTTTATTTTATTCCCTACATAGCCACAGGTTAGACTTCATTGCAACCAGGAATTTAACCACAAAAATCCTACTGACTTCAGTGGGGCCAGGATTTTACCCAACAATCAGTGATGCTGATCAGGAGACACTGGGGGATTTTGGTGGGAAATGATCTTGCTTATCTTCTGAAACAACAAAGCAGTGACCATTATTCTTTCTGTCTGAAACTCATTTCTCTGACTATATTCTTAACATTTTCTCTGAAGCTGCTTCCTGACATCTTCTCCTTCTCTGGCACACTCTTGTGGAGTATAAAGGAAAAAAGAGACGAGGATCTGTTAGTGGCAGTGTGAGTAGAAATGCCAGAGGAGAACCTCCACCTAACCATCAACCTCTAGCTGTGCATCAGTGGGCTAGTTCTAGGTCTCCTACTCATCAACAAGAGGTCCATATCATACAGGTAGTCCACCAAAAAGCCATTAGTGAACAATTATCCTGAATCATCCTGAATGAGAACCCACATAATATTTGTCCAGGGACTATATAGCAATAACTATCTAGCTATATAGCTATATATAACTATATAGCAATAACTATCATTCATAAAAATATACCCAGAAACCAATGTAGAAAAAAAAAGTTTGAAAACGATGTGGATCACATTAAACATATTAAAATAATGAATACTAGATTTCCTGTTTTCAGTCCTTCATACTTCGATTATATTTTCTACCATTAATTATCAAGAGAGACACGGCATGGCTAATAAAGATGGACTCTGTCTTGGCAGGAGACAAGTGCTTTAGTTTTTAGTTGACACCAACTTACCAGATCACTATTAAAAAATCACCTATTTACTAATGGAAAAAACATTTTCCCCAGGTATGTATGAGAAACCACAGTACATTTATTCTGAAATACACTCACTCTAGCTCAGGGGTGGGCAAACTACAGTCCGCGGGCCACATCTGGTCTGCGGGACCATCCTGCCCAGTTCCTGACTGTGCGCTCCTACGGCGCAGTGCGGCAGTGGTGTGGTAAGGTGGCCAGAGCTGGAGGGTTGGATAAGTGGCAGGGAGTCCCGGGGGCAGTCAGTGGACAGGGATCAGGGGCGGTTGGATGGGGTGGAGGTTTTTGGGGGGGCGGTCAGCGGATGGGGGGTTGGATAGGGTTTGGAGGTTCCAGAGATTTATTGGGGGGCAGGTATGTAGGTAGGGGTCAGGGCAGTCAGGGGACAGGGAGCAGGTGGACTGGGTAGGGGATGGGGTCCTGCATAATGGTGGTTAGGGGCAGGGGGTCCTCTGGAGGGGGCAGGCAGGGACAAGAATCAGGGGGGCCTAGATAGGGGGTGAGGTCTGGGGGGGTAGTTAGGGTGGGGGAGTCTCTGGAGGGAGGGATCAGGGGACAAGGAGTGTGTGTGGGGGGTCAGGGATTCTGAGGGGAGCAGGAAGTGGGAGGGGGTTGAATAAGGGGTGGGGCCAGGCTGTTTTGGCGGGCACAGCCTTCCCTAACCAGCCCCCGCTCATACAATTTTGCAACCCCAGTGTGGCCCTTGGGCCAAAACGTTTGCCCACCCCTGCTCTAGCTTATCTAAAATTATGTTAGGGCATGATTTGAGATGAGAACTACAGAATATCTCCAAGACTGTGTATTAGACTCCTATATATTCCTTAAAAAAAAAATACAGAACAGAATTTCTCAGATATGTTTTTCAAAGGTTAAACTGTAATGATATGGCTAAGAAGGCAAGATACAGACAACTCCCTTCCTGCTCTCAACAAAAATAAAACAAAACAAAAAACAATCCTGGTTTATTACTACCAAAGTACATCAATAAACTACACTGTTTATTGTAAAACTGGCAACATGCCTGCAAGTTATCACAGTTTGTCAATTCATAATGGGATAACATTTCCTGTTTTCTTTATAAATATTAATCATTTTAATATATCCCTGCCAGCTTTAATACTTTAGCTAGTTTAAAAGGCCATAGTTGACAAGCAGTAGTCCCTTTTATAATTTTCAGCTGGTGTAATACCAGATGCTTCCACAGAAACAGTTGCTATAATCCAGCTAACTTTTAAATTCCTGTTCTGGGGTAATTTCCCTAAACACTGACTTCAGCTATGTAGTTTGGATGTCCCAATCAATTCAACTCTCATTATCAGAGATCAAGAGAATGCTAATAGGAAAGAAAAATAAGGACCAATTCTATGTACTTAATAGCTTGCAACCTTGGTTCATAGCTATAAATTAGTAAAGAGACCCACATAATTTTGGAGAATTTCAGTATTCATGATGGGAAAGTGTCCCTTGGTTACTAGTGCTCTGTTTAGCCCAGTGGATGTTCTCTGTAAGTCTTTTTACTTCACATTGAGATTGAGAACTCCTTAACCATTCAGTCTGGGGAAAAAACATAAGCAGACAGACAGAAAGGGAAAGGTCCAAGAATTTTTTTTTTTCCAGAAATAAAGGCGATTTTTAAAAAGTCTTTGTTTTCTCAATTTCCGAATTAAATAATTCCAATATATCCTGGGATTCGCATATGTTTATACAGTATCTAACACAATGGGGCCTCTGTGCTGATTAAGATGTTTGGTCACTACTAAATTATTAAAAATAAGGGGGAAAAGAAAATAAAGTTTTCCAATGGTTCAGACAGCAGATGCAAGAACTTTGAGATTCAGTAAAGAGTGCCCTTTTCAGTGCTGCTCATTTGACTTTAACAAGTTAGGATCCATTATTAAAATAAACCAGTGGTTCTCTGTGGGTTGCGACATCAAAGTGGGTCACAACCCCATTTTAATGGGGTCACCAGGGCTGGCTTAGACTTGCTGGGGCCTAGTGCCAAAGCCAAAGCTTAAACCTCAGAGCTTCAGCCCTGGGTGGCAGGGCTCAAGTTGCAGGCCCCCTGCCTGGGGCAGAAGCTCCTGGGTTTCAGCTTTGGCCCTCCCTGCCTGAGGATGTGGCTTTGGCTCCACCTCTCCCCCAGGGTGGCGGGACTTGGATAAAATCAGGCTTTGGTCTCTCCTGCTGGGGCCCTGTAGTATTTTTTGTTGTCAGAAGGGGGTGGTGGTGCAATGAAGTTTGAGAACCCCAGAACTAAACCAGTGAATCTCATCTATCACCATTCCATTGTAATTTCATGGATATCTAGGACCCATGAAAAAAAACAACTTTCAAATATCTTCAGAAGATACTAAGTGTCAAAGTACAGGAAAGTTTTTCTCTAATTAACCTTGCTTTTGCACATATGTATTAGGGCAAAATGGTTTAATTCTAATAAGACAGATCACAAATATTAGGTATATTTTATCTTCATACAAAGGTATTTTAATATTTCAGTGAAGAAATCTAATAGTACCCAAAAACATTTTGCAAAAGAAGGAACAGAATAAACAGTCTCTTCAAGAATGAACACTTACTGTGACTGCAACAACGGTACTTTTTATTCAATACATAAATCTATCTTGAAGTTTTGTATATCTAAGCACCTTTAGATAGGCTTTGCAACCTAGTGGACTTAGAGTTTCTGGATCATCTCTGAATTTCTTGCAGGATTCAGAATTATACCTGCTTATCTTTGTGACCAAAAATAAGTTTTAGGTTTGCAAAGCACACACAGTATGGGAGTATTAAATCTATTCCTTCACTTTCTTCATCTACACAATTGTTAAAACAAAACCTGATCCAATGCCTACTGGGATTGGGAACCTTTCCACTGATTTCATTAAGTGTTGGATAAGACCCTTAGTTCCTACTAAAAGGCTCAAATCTGCCCTCAGTTATACCTGGGATAAAACAGGCAGACCCTAAAGACAATGAGATTGCACAGGGGCGATTGATGGCAATACATTGCCTTGCAGACTTGTATTACTAACAATAATGTGCAAGCCAGAAAGAATAAAACCTGATTTTTCAGATTCCCAGCAGAGTTTGCAGGACTTAGAATGTGGAATGTTGTTTTCTTTCTTTAAATGAAAGGGTTTTTTTCCTCAAAGTTTTGAGCAACAATTGATGTGGAATGCCACAATGCCATTTCTAAGGACTCTTTTCAGAATAGAACCACACTAAGTATAGAAAATGTCATGCTTGTATTACAAATCATCATCTGTGGTGGCTCTTTGACTTAACGAAATAATATTACTTTAATATTAGCATAAACCTATTAAATATTCAGTATTATATCATAGTCATTTCTTGGAACTACTTGTACAAACTACTCCATAATCAGCATGATAAAAACAAAGGTACTAATTAATTACAATATTACAGGCATACTGATTTTTTTTCCCCACAGAAACCCCTTACCCCAAATTATGCAAACATCCAAATAACAATAGTTAATCTTTGTAGTCTTCTCCAAATTTTATCACTGATCTTCCCCAACCCTTTAATACTTCTCACCTCTTCCTAATTTCTGAATCCACTAGGATTTGCCTCTTCTTGTGTGGTGGAGGTGGTGGGAGTTCTTCTTTAGCATGCTTAACCAGGATTTGTCCTCTGGTGGTCACCATAGTTACAGTTTCCATTACAGTTGTCTGTGTTAGTGATGTCTGAGTGGCGGTGACAGCCTGTGAAATCTGTGAGACGTATTGAAACAGAGGTCACACATTGCTTGAAAGACTTCAGTAAAGACTGTTTAGAGTGCCAATAGGAAATAATGAGAAAGTGCTCCTGTCTGATCCTGGATTGACCTTCAGAACAAAACAACACTGTATTGAACTCAAACCAAATTGTTTTACCTGACTCATGCTTTGCGAATAAGATATCTAGGAAAGTCAATATCAAAGTCAGAAAGAATCCTAAGTAGAATGTATTTATTAGTTCTTTATAAATCTTGTCAAATGAACAAAGGAGAAAAAGCTAAAGTCTGTTTCATGAGAAAAAACTACAGAAATATTATATAATATTTCTGTATTTTTTCTCGTGAAACAGTAACATTTTATAATATGCTACAAAGCCTGTTCCTTCATTTTAAATACTTATTTCTTGAGAACTGACTAGGGGTATCTTTATTTGACTTTGAAGAAATCTTAGCTTGGAAAATATTTACTGGGATGTGAGTAAATATATGATTGAATATGTTCCATAATTAGAATCTAAGATTAATGGGATCATAAGTCCCACTGATGTTTACAAATATAAAACTGCATATTAATCTATTGAATATGGTTTCTTTGGACAGTATATTCCAGTACTGCATAGGTCTGAAATACAGCTATATGCAAACAGGTGAGTTTAGAAAGACATGCTGCCCACTTCAGCTGGAGAGGTAATACAGAGATATTTAGGGTCACAAATAGGTCTTCCTATCAGCAACTTCAATGGGAGTTTTGTGTAGTTATATAGCTTTTGGAATGATTATGCTCTTGATATTTGGACCCATTGTTGTAACTGGGTTTACAAATTTACCCTAAATGTAAGCTCAACTGTGAAAAATAGGTGTAAATTTTACAATGTCACAGTAACCTGTAACAACAAAAGTTGATGGAAAAAGGGACACACATAAGAGAAAGAAAGACTGAATTAGTCCCAACAAAAAAGACCTGTTGATATAATTCAAGGACTGTGTTAAGAGTATGCCTGGTAACTACAGTGAGAGACTGGAAATCAATGACCCAGAATTAGTGGGTCAGAAATTAGGCCTAATTGGTGGATAAAATGAGGGGATCCTTAAAATAAGAGACTTTGGAGGAAAAAACTGGTGATTGGAGCAACATTCACCATTATGGTTACCACTCCCATGTTTCCTGGGACCCCTCCCCTTCTTCATTCTAATCCTGAGAATCTCCTGACCAGAGTGGGCCTGATGACATCACCCCCTCCACTGGCTGCAACTGAATCCCACAACCACCAGGGAAGTAAGACTGTTACCCTGCCCCTCTCATGTGTCCTTTTCCTTCACCACCTTATTTCTTTTCTCTCCCTCTCCTTTTGCCTTCTGTCTAATCATAGTCTGTTTTAGATGGTTTATGACCAGAAAAGTAGCTAAAAGTGTTGTCCTAAACAACCTGATACTGGTACAAGTTTGCCAGGTCTTGGGCTGGCTGATAAGACTGTGCTGGGCCTATATTTCTCTAGCAATGACTTTGCAAATTAAAGAAAATGCCAGAAACAGCAGCATTTTCTACTTTTGCTATTCTTGTCTCTCTTGTGTGTGCATTTGTCCTAGGCCAGGTCTATAATACAGATTTATATCTACATGACTAAGTTGCTCAGGGGAGCGAAAAATCCAGCCCCCTGGGCAGTGTAGTTACACTGATCTAACCTCCACTGCCCACCCCCTGTAGACAGCACTGTGATGATGTGGCCCCACCCACACAGTTACCACCTCTCAGGGAGGTGGAGTAACTAAGCCAACAGAAGAAGCTTACCCATCACCCTAGCAGCATCTTCACTAAGGCACTATAACACTGCAACAGCTCCAGTGCAGCTGTGCTGCTGTTGCCTGTACATAAAGACAGGCCATATTCTAGAAAATGGGACCAGACTTTAACAGCAGCCACAACAGCTGTACCCCATCACAACTAACAATTTCTCCTTTCCCCAAAAGGGTAGTTATTCCCAATCTAAGAGGCCGTCAGACAGGGTTTTTCCTCTCTTTCTTCCTAAAGAGTGTCTCCAGCTAAAAGGAAAGGGAACAACAAGGGATGTTGGTCAAACGAAATACTTTCTTAATACTTCACATTTCCAATGTTTTAGCTGTTTTCTATGGGTATGTCTTCACTATCCGCCAGATCAGCGGGTAGTGATCAATCTATTGGCAATTGATTTATCGCAACTCCTGTTGACTCCAGAACTCCAGCTCGCCAAAAGGCACAAGCTGGAGTCGACGAGGGAGCCCGCAGCCACCGTGAGGACGGCAGGTAAGTCAGCCTAAGATGTGCCGACTTCAGCTACGTTATTCACGTAGCTGAAGTTGCGTATCTTAGGTTGACCCCCCTTCCTCTAGTGTAGACAAAGCCTATATCT
Organism: Dermatemys mawii; assembly: GCA_007922305.1. Lineage (NCBI taxonomy): Eukaryota > Metazoa > Chordata > Testudines > Dermatemydidae > Dermatemys > Dermatemys mawii. The sequence goes on along the minus strand of ML677385.1, from coordinate 9,733,708 downwards.
TTAATAAAAGTTGAAAAGGAATTTTAATGCTGTGATTGATGTAGTACTAAGCAGGCTGAGCTCTCTGTATAGCAACCTCCAAATACTATTTCATATTGGACAGTTTTGGGGTCACATTAACACCATTGACTCTTTGGGCCTCTATATTCCATCTAAATTAATATCACTTCATGACATTACACAGGTTCTTATTGAAGCAGGGAAATGTGCTGCCCAGTCCCTCAATCAAGAAGAGAAGGCACTTTTCTTCCCTGTTCCTGCTAGCTGATTTGTCAGGCTTTCTCCTAGTTCTAGCTTGAGTGATCAGCTGATGGTTCAAGGAGCTGGAGCAGAATTTAAAGATAAGGTCTGGCAAGGTGGCCAAAGTAGCACTGATGCATGAAAATCTAGGGGTTTTTTTTAATCACCTTGTTATCTGTGTTCTCCTATTCCTAGGGGCAGGGATCTATGTCTCAATCTCCAGAAAGTTATGATGCTATATAAATACATAGTGATTTTTTATATAATGCACAAAACTTCTTGAAGATCCCAATTAAAGTAGAGCATGTTCCTATCCCAATTACTGGGATATTGGTGTTCCCATCAGTTATAAAGGTATTGCATATCAGACTCTCTTTCTTTCCTTAGCCACACCCGCTGTCTTTCCCTGTGGAGGGAATAGAGTAATAAGGGAGGGGCCATACACCTGTCAGTGGTCAGCCTCTTTTTATAAAATAGCATTAGTAAAAACAAGCAGTACTCCTGCCAAAACTGCCTAATCTCCCACCTCCATGGAGGAAATGGGAAAATTCTGCTGTTATTTGTCCAGTCTCTCAGGGTGTGGGCAGAGAAAGGGAAATTCCATTCCATTTGTTAATCTAGTCATCTGTTTTACTTACTGTATATAATTTATCACAGGTTTGACAACTGCAAGGGGACTACATGCCTTTAACCTCCAGCAATGCCAAACTAATTTTTTTTTCTGTTAACTAACAGTTAATATATTTTTACATAAGAACATACAAATGGCCATAGTGAATCAGACCAATGGTCAATCTAGCCTAGTATCTTTCCTTTCAATAGTGGCCAATGCCAGATGCTTCAAACAGAATGAACAGAACAGGGCAATCATCCAGTAATACATCCTCTATTGTCCAGTCTATTGCATCTGGCAAATCAGAGGCTTTTAGTGACAAGGAGCAAAATTCCGTGGTCTTTACTCAAGCGAGTGCCAAGAATTTGGCACAGATTGCAGCAGAGACCTTTTAGCTGAATTTGAATGTGGCATATTTATTGGAATTAGTGGTATATTGGCCCTATCACCTGGCAAATATCTGTGCTGAACAACTACTAAGAAGTACATGTTTCAGATAAGCTTTTTACTTTACTTATTAAATTGCTTCCAAAGTATATAGTATATATTTTTAAATTGTCTCTCTCTTGGCTCCTAGTTACATGCCACAGCTTTAGTGTACTCAGATATGACATGGTAGATCACAGTAATGATAAAGGAGCAAGTTAAAATGAAATACTGCTTTATAAAAACTAACACCTTCCTTTTTAAATAAACTTGCACAGTTCTGAAATAAATAAATTCAGATCAAACCTCTGCTACCTCGGGTTTTATAAAATTTGCAGATGAAAAGATGAGGGGATCAGGTGTTATTTTAAGGCTGTCATTTGAAAGCACTCAAAATAATTGTTTGGTCCTCATGTTCATTTGGGTCCATACCCTGCCATCTCTTTACCCGCAATGCACTTACTAAACTCTGGGAAAGTTTTACCCCAAAATCAATATCAGCATGTTTCTGACAAATTAAGGCCATAGCCTGTCATTGTGGCACTTGTAGATCAATTGCAGGACACAGCTTACAAGTGAATAAAATGCAAGACAAAGAAGAAAGCATAACTGTATTCTACTAAATATTTCCCCAGCCTGTAACCAATTGTACAATAGCAACAGCTTCAGCTGCTGGTTGGAAACTGCTTTAAACAATGCACGCCATGTAATTACCATATGTTCACAAATGTCAAATCACAATGCATAAAATGCTGTAGGGTGTGATGATTTACATCTTCAAACAGTGAAAAGCATTTACTTGCTTAACCAACGAAAACAGAAGTGAAACGTGCTTTGAAAGAAAACTGAACTATTAATTTGGAGCTCAGATTTGTCTAATTACTGAGATGGTTGGGGCAGGGAGTAAGGGAAGCTGGGACTATATCTAGAGCCATTTTGATGCCAGTGTTGAAGTTCAGAAAGATTAGTTAGATACATTTTTATATTACTACTCTCAATCACATAAGAACTTTCAGTAACTCTATTTACAGACCAACAAATGATTCATATTCTTCCCCAGAGAAATAACTTATCTCATCACTGAAGTGGTTTGATCCATGACTAATTCAAGGGTGTCCCAAACAAATTCTGCACAGGTTCTTCATCTTTCTAAACCCCTGAAGTACAGATGTCAAACTGAGAAGAGAAATGATGGCTTGGACTTTTAACCCATTGTTATAGAGTCAGAGCTGTGTGGAAGAGTCAGGTGACACATTACAGAAAAAAGTGTTCAAACCCAAACCCACGCTACCAGAAAAATATCTGTGGGCCTACCTTAAAAATGTATGCAAAGTAAACACGCACCTGGTTTTTGAGTAGGAAAATATTAAATCCCCACTTCATTCTTATGGGCGCATACACTGTGTGCACATGCATGAGCATACAAGTATAATATTTTGGGAGTTGAGTACCATGTTTGTTTTTGTATTGTAGAACTTTAATACTACTATTTATTACTGTAGGAATCTGGCAATGCCCTCAGCTGTGGTATACCTGTAACCTCCCTTCACTGTTGGAGCTGTAATTTGGTCTCTAACCAAAAGTATAAATATGTTTAAAGAATGGTTGAGAGGACAGGTTTGGTTTTTTTTCAAATTAAAAAAATGGCTGAGGGGATGTTGCTTAAATGTAACTAATTTAGGCAGAGCTACAGCAAAAATAGCTCAAGTTTGAAACTTGACATGATTATAACTTTCAGTGAAGACTGTTTTCCTTGATTAATTTGAAAAACAGTTTTGAAAAAGCTATAAACTTTTGAATAGGGTTACCAAGAAAGTACAGTATATTTCTCATGAAGGCCCCAATCCTGCAGGCTAATCCAGAGGGCAAGACCAATCAAAGTTAATTGGGCTCCGTGCAGGTGCAAGGGTCTGAATCCTTGCTTTATCACAGACTATGATTATAAAAGCATTTTAAAAGAAATACAGTGAACTTGCATGTATAATCTAGTTAAATACTCATTTTTCAGAACTTCTTTATTGACTTTATAACTTCTGAGCCAATCGTCTTCAAACATGACTTGTTTTGTAGCTCTCACTGAGACTCAAAAAAATCAAGCAATGTCAAAACAACAGATCTGAAACTTTAAATTCAGCAAAAGAAGTTTGTCTTAAAGCTAAGTTGAAAAACCTGAGTATTTAGAATGACAGCCGGCTTTAAGGTCTGAGTCTATCTAAAAGTGAAATTCGTTCCGTGACTTGATTTTAAATGCACAGAACTTTGAAACACACAAACTTATTTTCTTCAAACATGGCTTTGTGTTTAACTATATTGTTAGCTATAATGTGGTATCTATACATGACATTTACATTGAAGTTAATTAGTCACATTGAATTGGGAAGATTTTCATCAAAACCTGAGCTCCATCACTCCTTGTGCAACTTTCAGCTCTTCACATGCAGTCTTCCAGCTTTATGCCAGCTTCCCTATTGTTCCTATGTGTGTGTTGGGGGGTTTGTTTGTTTGTTTGGGGGTGAGGGGGAAGGGGCAGGACTTCTTTTGGGGGGTGGGCTGCAGTCAGGGTAGAAGAGAAAATGATGCTGAGACTACTTTGTGCTAACGCAGCCTTTGTCCTTGAACCTTCACCACTAACAAAATCCCCACAGCTGAAGATATCCTGGTATCATAGGCCTGAGTTTACTCTAACTCACAGACTTTAAGGGAGCACAAGTTGTCTCAGATACATATGTGAACAGAAAACAATGCATTGCATTGTACTGTGTTCTCTGTGAAACATTATGTGACTGTGTAATTAGACTTCATTAGCACGTACACACTGAAGATTAAAGAAGTTTGTAAGTAAGGTTGTGCACTTAATTTGAACTTTCATAGCTCCTGACTTCTGGATGTCTTACTGTGTATCATTGACTTTAAACTAAATGGTTTTTTCCCCTCAATTAATTTATTATTCTGTTAATATGTTAATTTTTATTGAGCACATCTAACACTGTGGCAAGTAGCTAATATATAAAAATTATCATTCATCCACTATAAGCATAAAGATGTTTTTTTAAAAGAAATAAAGTTCCGTTGTAGTCCATATTGAGGTAATTCCATAACGCTTCAGAAAACAACAGGATATACTTTCTCATTAACTTTCAACATGGAGAAGACTCTACTGAGCTGCCTAATGCCCATCTTGTGATTAAACAAATTACAAACTCTCAGGTAATGGTTTAATTTTCTTTCTTAAGAACATAAACTTTCACCAGTAGTTTTCTTGTTGGCTAAACAGGGAAATGAATTTTTCAAAGGCACAGTACTTGAATTCATCACACCCAGCACTAGATTTTTGTGCAAAGCAATGAGTGTGAACACATGGTGATTACACTGTAAAGGTTACAGAAGTATTTAAGTGACTCAGCAGTCTAAATCCCATTTGAAAAAAGTGTTTTAGGCATGTAGGTGATTTTGAACATTTTATCCTGGGTACCTTCTTTTAAGAACAATCAACAGCTACCCGTTGCAATTGTGGTAGTTGCTGAATGAAGATGACACAAAAATCATGCATCTTTTCTTAATATTGACTTCTTATTGCTCCTCTTCCTGCACTTCCTCAGCTCACAGAAATTCCACTGAAGTAAACTCAACTTCCACATGCTGCAGGCTTGCAAGATCAGGCCCAATGTTGAGGTGGGGTGGAAGTATTATCCATTCATGATCTTACAGAATAGATGACTAAATTAAGCCCACCAGATTTTTTATTCCTGTAAACATGAAAGTATCAATGTCTATAGGGGAGAAGAGAGGGGTGGGGGGATTGGAACGTTGAGAGAAGAAGAGACAACCACCATTTTCTAAACCAAGAATAAAGAACCAATATTTCAAAATGATCACAGCACACCTTTAAGCCGGATGGGGCAGGGGAAATGGAATTTGGCTGTCTGGACAAATGAAAGGAACAGGGCTTTATGGCTGCAGGAAGGAGAGGAGAGGGATCAAACTGCTGCAAAAGGGGACAAAGGGTCATAGTGGTGATACTAACTCAATCCCTGGGAACTGGATGGATGGAAGGGTTTAAAAGGGCAGTCCAGGTTAGTGCAGCCTCCTTCTACATGGAGCAGGCTGAGGCAACACCCACCCTCCCTCCCCTTTAGGTGGTAAAATACCAGATTTAGTCAAGACCTGCTCTGGGCATTGCTCTAGTTCCTTTTCAGAGGGGCTGGGAAGGAATTTTTCCAGCAACACCAATTAGCCTAGGTCACCTTCCCTACAGCAGATTCATGGAGGTTGACATGTGGCATGATGGGAGTTAGGCTGAATGTCGCAACTGATTATGTAATTGTGGGGTGGATGTCTAGTGCAGGTACTGCATAGAGAAGGGATACAGTGACCAGATAAACACAACGAGGATACTTGTAGCATCTTAGAGACTAACAAATTTATTTGGGCATAAGCTTTCGTGGACTAAAACCCACTTCATCAAATGCATAGAGTAGATTGGAAGAAGGATGCTGTTGATCACAGATGTTCCAAATTATTGCAGGAAGTTAAACAAATCTGATTTTATTATTATGCTCTTTTTAATCATTAGGAGGCAGAGAATTTCCTCCTGTAAGCTATTCTCACTGCAATCCTGGAAGGAACAAACCTGCAGTAGCTAACATTAGCTTTCTTCTTCCATAAATTTCAGTATTACTTTTTTATTTCCTTTGTTTTCTTAATTGTCTCAACTTCCAGTTTTATACATGACCTCACTGCCTGCCCTTTAATCCTTTTTTTTATGTAACCTACATATGTTTCACTGTCCCTGGAGGTCCAAGCTAGGCATAGTTTTAGAAAACCTTCTCATCACTGTTAATCTAAATTCTGCTTAGATTAACAATGCTAATGTTAACAGATTTGGGAACACTAATGTACCTGGCCCATCTGTTTCTCATTGCATTTTCAGCACAGAGTCATTTAGACCTGCTCAAAGGATGTTTACTGACAGTGCTGAAAATGGTGTGAGAAACCAACAGGTCACCTACAGTGCAGTGATACCAATGTTAGCAACGTTGGTGGAACGGAAATGGCGCTAGCAATCATTGTGCAAGTTGAAGGGTACATAGGCTTAGCAGGTCTTAATCACCAGGTTATAAAAACTCCAGCAGCAGGTCTGCACTCCCATGGTTGCTAGTGGAGCTACACTGGTGCTATAGCCTCAGAGGGAGATTTTCAGAAAAGTTAATTACAGACAGAGCTTCTGTGGCTGAGTTTCTCCACATCTAAAATAGGGAAAATTAAGATTCCCATTTACCCGAGGCAGCTTAATTTATTTACATTTGTAAAGGCCTTTGAGAATTTCAAATTTAAGATGCTATAGAGGTGGAATACATTAAATCTAGGGCTATCAAGCAATTAAAAAACTAATCATGATTAATAGTTTTGTTTAACAATAATAGAAAACCATTTATTTAAATATTTTGGGACGTTTTCTACATTTTCAAATATTTTTTATTTCAATTACAACACAGAATACAAAGTGTACAGTCCTTATTTTATATTTATTTTTATTATAAATATTTGCATTGTAAGAAAAGAAATAGTATTTTTCAGTTCATCTAATGCAAGTACTGAAGTGCAATCTCTTTATCATGAAAACTGAACTTACAAATGTAGAATTATGTATAAAAAACTTAATTCAAAAATAAAACAATATCAATTTAAGAGCCTAGAAAATCCATTCACTCCTATTTCTTGTATAGCCAATAGATCAGACAAACAAGTTTGTTTACATTTGCAAAAGATAATGCTGCCCACTTCTTGTTTACAATGTCACGTGAAAGTGAGAACGGGCCTTTGTATGGCACTGTTATAGCCAGTGTTGCAAAATATTTACGTGCTAGATGTGCTAAAGAGTCATATGCTCCTTCATGCTTCAACTACCATTCCAGAAGACGTGTCTCCATGCTGATGATGGGTTCTGCTAGATAATGATCCAAAGCAGTGTGGGCTGATGCATATTCATTTTCATCATGTAAGTCATACAGATGCCATCAACCCAAGGTTGATTTTCTTTTTTGTTGGTTTAGATTCTGTAGTTTCTGCAGAGTGTTGCTCTTTTAAGACTTTTGAAAACATGTTCCTTCGCCCTGCTCAGATTTTGGAAGGCACTTCAGATTCTTAAACCTTGGGTTGAGTGCCGCATCTATCTTTAGAAATCTCACATTGGTACCTTCTTTGCATTTTGTAAAATCTGCTGTGAAAACAACATGTGCTGGGTCATCATCCGAGACTGCTACATGAAAGATATGGCAGAATGTAGGTAAAACAGCAGGAAACATACAATTCTCCCCAAAGGAGTTCAATCATCAATTTAATTAATGCTTTTTTTTTTTTAACAAGCATTGCCAGCATGGTAGCATGTCCTCTGGTATGGTGGCAGAAGCATGAAGGGGCATACAAATGTTTAGCATATCTAGCACATAAATACATAGCAATGCTGGCTCCAATAGTGCCATGTGAACAACCATTCTCACTTTCTGGTGACATTATAAATAAGCGGGAAGCATTATCTCCCATAAATTTAAACAAACTTGTGTCTGAGTGATTGGCTATACAAGAAGTAGGACTGAGTGGCCTTATAGGCTCTAAAGTTTTACATTATTTTGTTTTTAATTCAATTATGTAACGAAAAAAATCTACATTTGTAAGTTGCACTTTTATGATTAACAGATTGCACTACAGTACTTCTATAAGGTGATTTAAAATACTATTTCTTTTCTTTATCATTTTTACAGTGCAAATATTGAGAATCAAAATAATGATATAAAGTGAGTACTGTACACTTTGTATTCTGTCTTGTAAAAGAAATCAATATATTTGAAAATGTAGAAAAATAGCCAAAATATTTAATACATTTCAGTTGGTATTTTATTGTTTAACAGTGTGATTAAAACTGTGATTAACAACAATTTTTAAAATTGTAATTATTTTTTTTTACTTAATTGCATGAGTTAACTAGGGTTGATGATTAATTGCAGTTAAAACAGTTATATCCTCCACTCAACTGAACTGTTATTAATTACGATGAAGTACTGGTTCCAGGAAATCAAAGAGTTCTATTTATTTTCATTAGTATTTCTAGATATATGTCAGTTCTATGCATTTATGGGTAAATGATTATTTCAATAAATGTAAGTAATATAGCTTGTCAAAACAGTTTTGACAAAACAGTTTTCCATTGGAAAACAATTTCATTAAATATTTGTGGTAACATCCATTTTGATGACATTCTCAATGGCAAAAAAGTGTAAATGAATCATTGAAACGTGTTTAGATAAGGAAAATGTTTCTTTTAACTGTATGGGTATGATTCCATTTGTTTCAATGTTTATATTAAAACATTTAATATTCTAAATTTATTTTTTATTTTATATATATATATATATATATATATATATATATCATTTAATATTTTAATTTAACTTAAAATGAAAAAACAAACAAAATAATTTGATTGTTCCAAATCAATTTTGGGGGAATTTTTGTTGCACAGGAAATTTTGAAATTTCAGCTCACCTCCTCAATTTGGAACAAAATAAATTTATAATTTTGGTCTTTTCCACAGAACAGAAATTCCAATTTCTATCTAACTTAAGTGCATAGTAGTAATCATGTTAATTGGCTCTATGCACTGAATTCATTAGTTATGATATTTATTAAGGGCAACACAAGAAATGGGTGGGTTGGTGGTAAGCAGAAGTATTATACAGCTATCATGAGAGGCCATGTGGCAAAAGGAAGCTAGTCAGATGCAGCTAATATAAAGGACACAGCAGAAACGTGGCTAACACAAGTATAGAAATAAGAGGAAATTAATATATGTATTTGGACCATCCAAAATTATTTGAAGGAGTCTGACTCTCAGTTCTACAGCTTCTTCCTGTCATCCTAGCTGCTGATATAAAGCATCTTGCTCAGTGCTAGTATATGACAAGGAGATAGATAAGAGGAAATTAGCTGAGACTCAATCCAGTCAAGATTGAGAAGATGGTAGGTCAAAGAAAAGAACTGAAAAACTTGAGCAAAATTATGCCATTCCTGTCAATTGAAGGTGTTGTCTGCCACTTGCCATTTGAGTTCACAATTTAGAAGTGTTAAATCCACACTTATTTTTCAATAATCACAGAGGATAAGGGAATAATGCCGCCTTTTATTTTTATATATATATATATCTGTACTTGGAGAGGAGGTTGCAGTTTCTCTCTATGATATGGAGCTTGCTACTGTGATTCATGACATTGCTGATTTTTACATTGTGTTCTACATAAGGCCACCTTAAATCTGTTTATAGATCATGGTGTGGAATGCACACTGATGTATTAAGATTCTGTGAGCATATGATACTAGTGTGCCATGATCTACATTGACCTTTTGGTTTCTAGATGTTGGCATTAATTTATACAGCTCTAGGTGGCTTGAAACCTGCCTTCATTTGGAAGCATATTTCTCCTTGTGTGTTGCTGCCACATATTGAAATCAGAGTGGCACCTAACTTGAACCTTCTTAGATTAACAGAGAGAGGGCTGCTGATGATAGGGTATTCTCTGTGAGGACCACTCAGATTTGGAATACTCTTCCCCTCTTTGTCTGAAATTATTTACATGTTCTGGCCTTCAGGAAATACTGTAAATTATGATAATATAACTTTGGCCTACAAAAAATAAACCCTGACTAAGAAGCCATGGAGTGAAAAGATTTTCAAGAGTCTAACAACCAGCAGCAAATCTACTTCAGGTATTTGACTGACAAAGCATTTAACTGTTGTCAGCTAATAGAATGATGGTTATGACAAACCTGCTTAGAATTGCTTTCCAGTTTCTGCTCAAGACTATCCCAACGCTGGGCAAAGTTTTCCAGCCGACCTTCCAGCTTTTGAGCCACTGCTTTATTCTTTACTGCTGATAGGAGGTCCTGCATGAGTGAGCTCAGCTTACCCATTCTTTGTCTCTTCATTTCTAAATCTCCTTTTAGGATCTGTTAAAAAAACAGAAACCATTCAGACAACATGCTGGTAACTCATGAGAAATCCATATGGAATTGAATATGGATAAGAATAGTTCATATAAATTCCATTTTCAATATTCTCGTTATCAGAAAAGTTGCTGGTAAGAATGACACCGTGCAATGGACACGTTATAATTTATAAGGCAATAAAACATCACAGATGGTGCAGGTGCAGACATCATAGCATGCCTCAGGTGGTGTTACAAGTCACAAAACCAAAGGCTGAGTGACTTTAACTATCCTAAAAGTGCATTAATGTTAACAAATATAAAACATTAGAAAATAATATTTTTAAAGTTTTGCTATACTTTGTGTCATATTGGTTATTAGAGCTGGCCAGAAAATAATTTTATTTCTGCAAAAAAATAAAAATTAAAATTGAGGTTTTGGAAAATATTTCATCCTGGTCCAGGATTTAAAGCCAAAACCTTAACATTTTTCATGGAAGTGAAATATAGTTGTATTTTGTTTAAGACACTCAGAAATGTTCCCTTCTGCAGAAATTTTTTAAACAATGTTGTAAACAATGTATACTCCTGCTGAACACTCAGGCTCCCATGGAAACTTGCCTGAGCTCCACTAGAAATGTCAACAAAATGTGCCACAGTCCCAGGGAATCTTTCTAATTCTATGAATTGACATGTTCCAATGGAAAAATGTTCAACTGGAAAATTTCCAGTCACCTGTACCAGTTATATTTCTACTGAACTTTACTCCCTAACAGAGTCACTGCCTACACACTGTACTCACCAGCACCAAATTCTGAAATAGTTACTCCATTACATAGTACCCTATTCCAGGAGTGTCCCAAAGGGACTAATTCTAGTGTAAAGTACTATTCAGCCAGATTTTACAATCCGGCTTCACAGATCTTCCTGAAACATTAGCATTCACTGTAATAAGCCACAATATATAAACACCCAGTGGAAAGGAATACTTACTAGCTTTCATAAAAAGCATCCAATCTGTTATGCCTTTCAGAACTCCACAAATACTTATGTTAGACACAGTGAACACCAGTGTCTGTATTGACAGCTTTCTTATAAAATCATAGGAGTGGGTGACATGGTAGCAGATCTGAAACAAAGGATAGCCTACACAGATAGTGACATAGTTCCCTGAATTGCCTGGGAAGCTTTGTCTGACTCTACCCTCCTACACATGAGTAGCAGAAGCTGGACTAAGATCCACCATAAAAACATGGCTCCTGACCATTGCCAATGAAAGGAGAACCCGCCCTCACACGTGATAACAACTGGGGCTAAGAAGCACCATGTTAGCATGGCTATACCTGTGCAAAAGGAAAGAATAATGCTATCACCAGTAAAAGTGAACAGGAAATTTCAATTTGGTAGAGTTTTACACCCTCTTTGCATAGGTGTAAATGGCTACATAGTGCGCAAGTCTCTACTGGGCACCATCACAGAAGGAGATACTGGCAAGTGAAGGATGCCCCACACACCCAAAATTACTGAATGTATGGCTCAGTGTGACTCAGCGTTGTTTTGCAATACCCATGCATTGCTAAGGATTATTTAACACCAGGCTTATAACCAAATCTAATGAGGAATTCTTTGTTTACACTCTTACCTCTCTCTCTCTCTCTCTCTCTCTGCATATATATATAATCTCAATACATTACAATAATGGAGGGCAATTTCAAAGGACAAGTTTCGATTTTATCAAGATATGACCTAAAATACTAACAAACTTTGAAAGACAGTCAAGCTCTCAAAGATTATTTTTTGTCGAGTTACATTTCGTGTAATTCCACTAGACACACAAGGTGAGTGAGGCAAAATCTTTTATTGGGCCAACTTCTATTGGTGAAAGAGACAAGCTTTCGAGCTGCACAGAGCACCTTTGCAGGTCAGAATATGTAGTTCACTGGCTTTCATCAAAAGTGCCTGTAAAATTGCATAACACTTATTTGCACTATAGTTTCTCCTAACTATCCAGCCATTTCAAAAATCTAGAAGGTGGTAGAATGTGTTTGACCACTCCTTTAGTTAGAGTTCACAAGGCAGGAAATATTCCTATCAACACAAATGCTATATAGTTCCCTACCTCACACTATGAGGTAGAGAAAACTTCAGTATAAACAGACACACAATTTGTTCTTGGGTAAATATATTATGGATAGAGATGGGTCATTACATGCTGTGGTGAGGCGGCTGCCCCACCCCTATGAGAGATTGGGCTAAAGCAGGCCAGAGCTGTGCAACTGGCAGCCTGTCGGAAAGGGCCTGTCAGGAGCCAATGAGGGCCTAGAAAGAGTTGGGCAATCAGGGCCAGGCTAGACCCTATATATATATAGGCTGCTTGACTGAGGAGCAGGCAGTCTCTCCCAGATCTTCAAAGGGGAAAGTCTGTCTCCTGAGCTAAGGAGACCAACACTCTGGACAGCGCAGTGCTGGGAAAGCCCCTGGGGAGCAGAGGAGAGCTCCAGCCCAATACCTGCCAGAGAGCAGGCCCTGATTGGAAGGGCCTAGAGAGTGCAAGGGGTCAGAGGGGAAGTGACCCAGGGAGGACGGACAGAAGAGAGGAGAGGAGGAGGGTGGAAAGGCTGTCACTAGAGCGTCCCTGGATTGGGATCCAGAACAGTGGGCAGGCCTGGGTCCCCACCTTTCCTCCTTGTGCTATACCTGGCCTTGGAGAGTGACTGTAACAGACTGCAACATACCGCGACAAAAGGGGTTAGACTTTGAGTTGTGGTTGGCCACTGCGGCAGGGGCGGGCTGGAAGACTGCTGTTAACCCCTGCTCAGTAAGGGGGTGGGTGTGGACTAGGGAGCATTGCCGGAGGGCAGTGTCCTGAAGCGAACGTTGCTGAGCGGGGAGCAATGTGGATCCGGAGGTCAGCATAGCAGATGATGGACGGGACACCACTGGCAGAGAGCGCTCCACAGCTGACTGAGCTAATTCCTGGACTAACCGGCAGGAGGCGCTGGAGTGGTGAGTCCCTGTCCCATCACACATGCACTCAACCACATTTTTCAGTAGCTAATTTGGTACATATCTGTGTTGTGTTTAAAAACAGATAAACATCAGAAAGCCCCTATATTCACATCTAGCCTTTGAAAAGTGGTTTCCTCACCTCCATTATTAATATATTTCCTCCAACTAGTTATTTGGTTGAGGTGTTTTTCTTTTTTAAAATCCAGCTGCAACTCCCCCCACTTTTGTGTTTAGATAAGCAGTGACTGCTGTAAAACATATTTGTAATTATTTACCTATTGAAAGGATAACTCAGGCAAGAAATCCAGGACTTTGAGATGATTAAGTGTTTATGTATGTCTGATTATATAAGTTGTCACTGCTTATTAATATGCTTATTAGCCTGAACCCATTTTATAATAATTTATAAAATAAATATTCATATATTTTAATGGAATACTTATCATAGGGACAAATTATACATTATGAATCACAATATCATCTTCTTATATAGCACTGTAGCAAGGTGGTGTGATCCCCTGCTGCCCCAGAGCGTCGCTCCAAACACCAAAGTCTGCAGAGCCAGCAAATCCCACATTTGCCCCACAGAGGTCAAGACGCAGGACAGGAAGTATAGAAGCCCAACTCCAGAGCTCACTGGAGGAGCAGTTGTCGGAAAGGCCAGACACCTGCAACCTAGCTCCCAGTTGGGAGACCCTGGTGGCAGACTTGAAGACTAGCCTGCCCAACCAACGCCTGACGCTCACTAGAGCTCGGAGGAGCTGTCAAGCCCGCCCCTCGCCAGTTACTCAGAGGAGCTTCCAAGCCTACCCCCCCCAGCTACCCTGAGTCCAGGGTGCTTGACCTCCAGGAGGACACTGTCTGGACCCAGGTACCTCAAGAAGGGGAGTTAGGAAGTAGCCCACGGCAGCCAACCTAGTCTGGTTGCAGCACTGCCAGAGCCTATGTCAGTGTGTTGCAGCCAGGATCCCCACTGACGCAGCAGCGGGTCTGCTACTGCTGCTAGGGCCCTGGGCTGGGACGCTGTGGAGTGGGAGGGACTTCCCACACACACACCCAACTGTGGGTGTCAGTCTCCCCCTCTCCCAAGCCCTTCGGAGCCAGGAGTCTGGACTTGCTATTTACCCACCTTTGCTCATCCCCTATCTCAGGGCCTGAGCCATTGACCCTTTGCTGCTCCGCCCTGACCAATGGCCTGGGCCTGCTAATTATAACTGTTTGCTGCCCTGCCTGAAGGCCTGAGCCCTGGACTCACTATTGCCGACCGATCATGGACCAAGCATGAATAACTGTCTGTGTTTGCCTCTACTGCTACCGTGGCAAGAGACTCCCATGGCTAGGCTAATTCTCTGTCAACAACTGGAAGGAAGTACTGAGGCGGTGTGGTCCCCCGCCACCCTAGAGAGGGAAGAGTCCCATCCAAACCACTTTACAAGCACTTTTCATGTGTAGATCTCAAAGCACTTTGCAAAAGAGTTCAGCGTAATTATCCACATTTTACAGATGGGGAAATTGAGGCATGGGAAGGTGAAGTGACCCAGCAGGCCATTTTCAGAGCTGAGACTAGAACTTTTACATGGCTTCCCAAGTCACTGGCCTGTTCGCTATCCATAAAGCCACCATGTACTCAACACAACACACCTCCAGGATGGGTGCATGTGTCTTCTACATCACCTGCTAGAATGTTAAGGAATGTGAAGCAACTATGCCATTGCACTGGTGTGGCAGTGATGGTCAATAAGCAGTAGGGAAAACAATTAAAACAGAAAAAAATTGAGTTCTGAGCATAGAGAGTACGACACCTATTTTAAAGATTTTAGTGTAAAAATAAATGCTTTAGAGACAGGACAAATACCCAGCTACATTAGAAACAGTCTTTGGGAACACAAGCTCATTGGTAATCTATGTGCAAAGTGGCAATATCTAAGCAGCTTTTCTTACATGACCTTTACATTAATTGGGTCCCGAAAGAGATTTAATACTAAATGAAGCAAACTTGTGTATGTTAATACAGATGAACCATGTGAACACACACAATTTGCAAGTACTAAAAAAGAGTCTGCTGCTTGCATAGATGTGCTTTATTTGAACAGAAATTCTGCAATATATTGCATGTATAAATTATATGGAAACAGAAACAATTTAGTAGAGTTGGCATAATTGTCAAATATAAAAGATTGCTTTGCTTGCCTGCCTGGTACAGACACAGATGAGTCTGGGGCCTGCTCTGAGGGAATCCCATCCCAGAACACATATACGTAAAAAAGGATTACCTGCAGGTAATCATAGTTCTTTGTGTATAGTGAGAGAATAGATCCAATTATTGGGATATACATACACCTCTTAGCAAAATAGTCAGAAATAGTGCTGCACATACACTCTTATATGGAATGCAAAGTTAAGAACTGTATATAGAGGCACTACATATAATCATGTCTTGATTCCTTTTATTTACTCAGAATCTTTATTTAAGTCTCTGAACACGTGGGGACAGGGGATTTTAAATCCACACTGATGATCATGGTTGACTGGGCAACAAATTGGCAGATGAAATTAAATGTTGATAAATGCAAAGTAATGCACATTGGAAAATATAATTCCAACTGTCCATATAAAATGATGGGGGTCTAAATTAGCTGTTACCACTCAAGAGAGAGATCTTTAAGTCATTGTGGACAGTTCTCTGAAAACATCCACTCAATGTGCAGCGGCAGTCAAAAAAGCAAACAGAATGTTGGGAATCATTAAGAAAGTGATAGATAAATAAGACAGAAAATATCATAATGCTACCATATAAATCTAAGATCCATCCACATTTTGAATACTGCATGCAGATCTGGTCACCCCACCTCAAATATATATATATATATATATATATATAAATTGGAAACGGTACAGAAAAGAGCAACAAAAATGATTAGGTGTATGGAACAGCTTCCTTATAAGGAGAGATTAATAAGATTGGGTGGGACTTTTCATCTTGGAAAAGAGACGACTAAGAGGTGATATGATAGAGGTTTATAAAATCATGGCAGATGTGGAGAAAATAAATAAGAAAGTGTTAGCAAGTTGAGATGAACCGTAGGATTTTTCTTTCCATCCACACCAATGTTTACCTCAGTCTGCTTACTGGCTCACTGTCCCCAGCTGTGTAGATGCACTCTAAAATGTTGTATGTCACATAAAGGGCACACTTTGCATCTCAATGACAGAACATGACAATCACTTCTTCACGTTCTCCAGAAGGTAGTCCAACAACAGGAGAAGTATATTCCAAGACAAGCAGTCAACTACTGTCAACATTACCAAACAGTTTGCAATCCTCATGTGGAGGGTAAGAGAAAAATTCAGTTTCATCTTCATGACATTTGTTAAACTGAGAGAAAGAGAAGGATGATCAATTACTCCTTATGTTGTTGCAACAGCATCAGCAATGGGAGAACTTGGTGCAGGATTTGTCAATAACAACATTTATACACGTAAGACAAACTGCTTGCCCACTTGGATTTCTGATGGGACAGGGACAGGTGCTAATTCTAAAAGACTGTTGTCAGTCAGTGGAATGGATACTCTGCCTGTCTGCTACCATAGTTCAAAGATATTAAATAGGAAGTGTTACTTACAATATATCATTGAAAAGTCAATATTGAAAGCCTCATCCATCTTGTGAAAACTATGGAAATTACCAGGTGACTTTAGAAAACATGCTCATACAGTCTCATCTAATAAAGAATCAGCAGCTACTAGCAACTGATTCTGGTTAACCAGCCAATAGTTGCAAAAACAAAAATAGGGGTAAGGTTGGTGGTGTAGCCCTTTATCTGCTAATGGGTCCCAACATTCATCTCTATTAAGGTAGGTGGGGGTCAATGGACACTGCTTTCAAGAGGGCACATACTTAACAACAAATATGCATATATATTCCATTAAATGGAGTTTTGATAAAATTACTCAAAGGAAAATCTCCCTTCTTGACATGTCATCTTCAGTCAACCAGGAAAGAAGAATATGGAGGCCCGACCCCAAACCTACAGGAATCAGTTATGACAAGTATACTTTTAATCACTCCTTCAAACTAGTTACATCCTCCCTTCTCAGAACCCATTCTATTCCCTTGCCACTTGAACAAAGCTGGTTTTTGTCTTCACAATTTTCTCCTCACACAGGGACTCCAAAACACCTCAAGCTGGCCCTGGTTACATGAAAGACCTTTACTCAACTCTCTGACAAGTCAATCACAACTCACTTACTGGTTACAGGTCTAGAATTCAGATTAAACGAATGAAAATGTAAATGAAATTTAAGCAGAATCCTTTTGTGAGCATGGGCATAATCCTAAAATGAACTTTAGTCAACGTAAAAGTTCAATGGCAAAGAATACCTTCTAGATTCTATTCTGTCATTTGCTTTAACACTATTGACTAAAAGCATATATTTCAGACCATGGAAAATTATTTTTGGCATAAGGAAAACAAAGGGTTAGCACAGTGTATCCACAGCTATGCATGCTTAAGGTTATTATAACAGATGGTCAGTGTTTTGGGTCTCAAATTATGGCATTTTTTAAGGAGCATTACATTCTCAGTCACTGCCTAAATCAGCAGGGATATTTACCATCAATTCTGGACCAGCTGCTAGATATCTGTTAATTAGTTTAAACAATCAAACTAAGATTTTAGAAAAAAATATTTTAAAAATACCTTTAATTTGTTCACAGTGAGGCCAACATATTTTGAATTCTAAGCATGTCAGAGAATTATTGAAACAACTTACAGTAATAATACCAGAAAACTTTCATATACCAAAGGCCACAAAGATTTTTGTACACAGTGCAAGACAACAAAATATAGTCAATATTATTTCATATAACTGAAATTTATTTAATTATTTTAAACTGTCCCAGCATAGGCAGTGATAACCTAGCAGTAACACGTTGGTTGAAAAATTTCAGTTTCTAAACTGTTAAAACTCCACTTCACATGGACGTCATGTTACTCATGAACCAGTGTCCTTCTACATATCTAAATAAATAGTAGGTACACAAGAACAGATTGCTTGCACAATTCCTTTTAACAATGACAGCTTTTCACCTTCACTGCCATAAACATGAAGGTGAAAATGTAGCCTTCCATCTTATTGTAGGCTGCGTCATGTTAATTTGTGAAATTTTCTCACACTGAAAACTGGAGAGTTTAATGCCAGAAGGTACCACCAGATCATCTAGTCTGACTTCCTGTATATCACAGGCTAGCAACAACACAGGCCACCCAGCATCTGCACACTTATCCCAAAATTAGACCAAAGTCTTATAACCCACAGGAGACCAGACTATTATGTTCCTCAGGCATAGGGCAGGAGGGCCAATGTGCCTTAGTGTCCAAACCCCCCAAAACAGCACGGAAATGATTAGGTGAGATATGCACAAACAATCCTGGCAAGTGATGTGTACCTACACACTTCACAGGAAGGTGGAAAAAATCCCCAAGATCACTGCCTATCCAGTCTAGGGGAAAATCCCTTCCCGGCTTCACGTATTGTGATCAGTTAGACCCTGAGCTTGTAAGCAAGAATCAGTCAACCAAGTATCTGAAAAAGAGAATGCTTGATGGTACCTCAATGTCCCTGTCTAGTGTCACATCTCTAGCCATGGCCATCCCTGATGATTCAGAGGAAAAATATAAAAATACCCTCTCATAATACACTGATGGGAAAAAAAATCTCTTTCTGACCCCTGTGGGTGGCCGGGTGAAATCTTGAAGCTTGAACATTTAGGAATGTAAGACAAATAGGAAGTGTTACACAGGGCTGTTGAGCCCTGCTGCCTGCCATCACAAACAACCCCATCATACAATTGCACTCATACATTTGTCCAGTTTTCTCTGAAAACTAATTAAGTTGTTTGCCCCCACAATTGCTATTGGGAGGCCATGCCTTAAGTGGTTAGAAGTTTCCTTCTAACATTCAGCCTGAATTTATTCATGACCGTCTGTATCTATTTGTTCTTGAGCCAACATTCTCCTTCAGCATAAATAGCTCTTCATCCTTCCTAGTGTTTACCCCACTAAGGTATTGGTAGAGAAATCGTATACCCTTCTCAGCCTTCTTTTCGCTAGACAAAACAAGCCAAGCTCTTCCAATCTCCTCTCATAAGATAGGTCTTCCATTCCCCTGATCATCCTAGTTGCTCTTTTCTACCCTTGCCCAGTCTGAACTGTTTTTGAAGTACAATGAATTGTCACTCTAATCTCTCATTTTTTTTATTTTTAGAAAGCACCACCAAAATCAAAACATATTAAAATCCAGATGCAGCAGGCATCTCAATTGGACTGCCCTGTCGAAAAGGAAACCTAGCAACTCTGGTCTGCACTGCTGACTGGACCGTTAGAGGGCCTAAGGGAGGCTCTCTGCCTGTCCTGGCTCCATGCAGCTCCTGGAAGTGGCCAGCATGTCTCTGCAACCCATAGGCACAGAGGTAGCCAGGGTGGCGCCACACGCTACCCCCACCATGAACACCAGCTCCATAGCGTCCATTGGCCGGGAACCACAACCAATGGGAGCTGCAGGGATGAAGCCTGAAGGTGAAGGCAGCTTGCGGAGCTTCCATGGCTGCCTCTGCACCTAGGGGCAACAGAGACATACTGGCTGCTTCTGGGAGCCACCTGAGGCAAGCACTGCCCAGAGCCCACACCCTGACCCCTCTTTGCACATGCCCAGTTGGAGCCCACATCCCCCACACCCTAGCTCTGTACCCCAGTCCTGAGCCCCCTCCCTCACACCAATTCCCTCCCAAGGCCCATACCTTCTCCCGCACTCTGAATCTCTTGGCCCCAGTCTGGGTGCCCCCCATGAATCCCAAACCCCACTTCTTCCCACACCTCAATCTCCTGCCCCAGCCTGCTGAAAATGATTGATTGAGCGAGTGTGGGGGAAAGTGAGTGACAGAGGAAGGAGGGATAGAGTGAGCTGGGGATGAGGCCTCAGAGAAGGTCAGGGCAAAGAGTTTGGTTTTCTGCAACCAGAAAGTTAGCAACGCTAGTCTCAAGCCTGGCTGGCATTGCAAGACTCTCACTTACAAAGTTATAAAATGCAAAGTAGTATGTTTCACTTAATAAAGACATGAACTGCATGTTTTTGATTTTCAGAAAGAGCACTGAGGTGGTAGAAGGACAGGAGGGTTGTGAAGATAAATTTACTGATGTTTGAGAAGCACTCAGCTATTATGGTGGGAGAACCATAAAAAATGCTCAGGAGTAAATCAATAATTTTGTAGTCTTTGCTGGGTTTAGATGGTGTTCAATAAATGTGATCATGGCCCATCCATTGAATGAGTAGGATACAAAGAAATATTCAATAAGTAACTACCCATCCACTAAATATGACAAGAGTCCTCTTGGGAAAAATAGTATGCGATCATATAATATATACTCACAAGAGGACTGAATTATGGTATACAGGCACTCTGAAATCCGGCATTTCCTAACTTTTGAGTTCTTGACTTTGTGATCTCAATAGAGCTTTTATCATATTTTTGTGTCTAATTTTATTTATATAAAATAAACTATACACATACAACATTGTGAACTGAACTTGTGTATTTATTTTATATACACATGCATATGAATTAGATATTCATGTTGTAAATGTATAATAACAGTCAAAATTATATTCAGAGAACACTATTAAGGTTGCAAAGTCAAGTGGCACAGATGCAGCTCTTTCATAAAAATCAGGCACCAGTTAGGGACTCCATGCTCTCCAGGTACCAGTCATCCCAAGAAACATGGAAGCTGTTCAGTTGGATGAACCCAGATGTGCAGTTAGACTAACAAATGAGGAAAGCAAAACAAAAAGCTGAACAATGGGAAATACATACAGCTAACTTTTGCAGACTGGAAAGCATTTCATTCTGATCTTTAAAGCCAGTTGTATGAATCCTGCTCACTGCATCCTCTTTCTCTGTAAGCCAGGAATCAAAAAGGCACTGAAAGAAATTCAGAGAAGGAAAAGCCTTCTTCAGTAAGACCATTCAGAGTGCAATTTTTTGAACAAAGTTCTGCTTTATAACTGATAACACTACTCACCTGCTCCTCAGCAAATTGCTGCCACTTCCAAAGAATATCCTGCAAGAGGACCCAGCGATCCTCTGTCCATCTACAAACGGCTGCCCACCGGTCTCCCAGATCCTAAGATGAAAGCAGCACACATAGCACTGAGTAAACATTTAGTGTTGTTGAGGGTCATAATATTTCCCCATGGCACTGAAAATCTTGATGAAAATACTTTGATAACCCTTCCTTTGAAATCTCACTCTTAAAATCATAACATGTCGTGTCTCATCCTGAAGTGGATATCATTATTGTTTGAAATAGAAGTGCAATGTAAAGAATTTGAGAAGCAGTAAAGCCAAGAAAAGAGAAGCAATTTAAATACCAAGATATGGACAGTATATCTCCATTAAGTCCGATACCACTGTGGTTTCTAAACTCAATTGCGCCAAAAACACAACAATTTGAAATGTAATTAGGGTTGTCCAGAGTATTGATTATAATGGTAAAGTCCCAGATGCACTCAGATTATTCCTATCCTGTAGGATAGCATTGTCAGCATAGAAGATCAAAGTCCTTTATTTTTCTCTCTAATAGTGAGAATTATCAAAGCAAAAATTCTCCAAAACACTAATTAAGCCATTTTCTGTTGCCTAATGGATATCTGTATACATGCACACTACTGGGATTCTTGCATGATTCATGTGTTGTTGTTTTTTTTTAAAAAAAGCTCATTCTCACTCTCAATTTTAAGCAAAAATTATGTTCTCTCTCTTCAGAGATAAATGCCTAAGATAGGAGGAGTGGGATAATATAGTTGTGATTGTGCAAGGTGCTGTAAAGCTCTCTTTTTGCCACAAGTTTAGAATGAGTGCATTACTTGTGAGAGCCCCAAGTGAGTTATTCAGGTCTTCCCAAACAAATAGCAGTAAAAATGTCACTGCAGCTCATGCCATCATACGCTTCCTTGTTGTTGATCTCACATTTTGTGGCAAGGGGTCTCTTAACATTTTCCCCATTTACTAGTCTATTAGTAATAAAAGAAAGAATAGTGTCCGTGGTTTATGATAACAAAAGTGGAACATCTAAAAGAGCTGTCTTTTAAAACAAAAAATACTTATTCCTCCCGTCACCCTCAACCTCTCATGCAGTGCAACAATACCATGGATCTGCAGTTTGAATACAGATGCTCCAACATTGTGTAGTAGGAACTGCAAGCATGTTACGTCACTCCTCAGTAAAGTGAAAGGCATATCGTAGATGTCATCTAACTGTGTGGCCAGGCATAATAATGACTGCATGCCACAGCTGAAAAGTCAGCGTGTGACATGCTTTCCAGTTCATTAAGTAGCAAACCAGAACTGCGCTCATACATTAAATGAACAATTTCCAATATGAAGAGTTGTCTCAGATCTTACATTGACATATATTAGGAACATGAAAAATATCACTGATCAATCTTCAGAGAGAGAACGGTAGATTTAAAACAGTGCCATGTTTTCAAGCAGCACATGTACTGATACCATAAGCCTGTGGAATACCCCCTTTCTTAATACCTGGATGCTGCTAGATATTTTTGAGTTCAGATTAAAGTTGATGTTCTCGGTATTTTATTAAAGAATGTCCTACTGGATATTTGTTTAATTTCAATGTATTTGCTCCTGAAATGCAATCCAGTCAGAGAACAGAAACAATTCCTTGCAATGTATGGGACCTATTCACAGTTAAGCAACACAGTTCAAACATATTTAATATTGACAGAATTGCTGACCATCAGTCCAACCAGGGGAAACAAATTGCAAAAAAAATATACTCATATAAGTCTGAAAGATGAATTCAGGAAATTCCCCAGCTGCCTGTGGATATTCTATGAGCAGGTAAATACAAGATACATTTAATTAATAAATAAGTAATCTTTAATTGTTCACTCAATTCTGTTCCTTGTACCTATAAGCCCTAATGTGTTATGGATGGGCCATGATATGGATAGGTTTATAAAAGTGTGATCCTAAAGAAAAAGATGAGTTGTTTCTCAGCTTCCTTTTGCGGCCCAACCTGCTTCCAAAGTCAGGACTGACCCTCAACTCATCTAGCCACCACTTTCCCCAAGCCTAATATATTCCCAACCATTACTGCAGACTGACCTCTTATAAATCCTGTTTCTACCCCACATCCCCGACATCACAAATTCTCTCCTAATTGCTTTGCTTGCTTGCTGTAATGTAGATCATCTATTCTTTCTGATTGCTTGACTGACTCCTTACTATAATCCAGTCTCTGGCTTCCGAGGCTACATCCTTCCTGCAAACCTGGTTGTGGTGTCCACCAACCAGTTCCAACAGGGACTACTATCGTTATTCATTAGATGCTAACACAGTACGCAGGAATCAACACACCCAAAATAAGAGGTCTAATTAGCTCCTTAATGAATGTTATGTTGAAGCACTAACCTTGGAGTAACACGCAGTGTTCTATATTGGTATTTATGGAAAATCTGACAATTGTGTTTAATCAACATTCTGTTGATTTACAGATAAGGATGAACGCTTCTTTTTGCTTGTTTTTGAATATAAAGACCTGATTTTCACTGAAGTTAATAGGTGATGAGTACATTCAACATTTTTGAAAAATCAAGACACAAAAGTTTAACGGAAAAGTTCAGAAATCAACATGACAACACCTGGAGTAAGATTTTGCTTCTCTGATTCAGCGCGTAAAAAATCTTCTGTGGACAGTCTGTTCCCCATTGGCTAGACATATGTAACTGAATAACAAATTAATCCTTGCAAACTCCCTTAATAATTTACACTTATTAAACTGGTTCATGTTCTTTTTTCAAATCGCAATGCAATATAAGCCCAACAAATTCTTCGTTAAGAAAAGCCATTCATTTTTGATCAAACAAGGCTCTGTGGAAATCTGCCATAATAAAGGAAGAATATTCAGATTTTCCCAAAAGCTACATTTTTCTGAAGATAACTAACAACTTACTGTACTTGAATTACTATAAAGAGTACTAGAGTAGCAATTAATCAAACTTTCAACTCACCGTACATGTGTTATGTATATAAGACATGATTTGTGCTTGCAATACACATACATTTACCCCCAATAATCTATTAAAGGGGTGAAATCCTAACCTTATTGAAATCAACGGCAAAACTTCCTGTGACAACTGCACCCCATATTCATCATAGTTGTATGATTATGATAGGATTATGATGCATTTTGTACAAGATATGTCTTGTGAGGTGTCATTGGAAAATGCTGAATACGATTATCCTATTTGTGAACACGTATCTTTTTTGTATTTGAAGTTATGAATATTGACTATGTACCTGTATTTCAAATGAGCTTACTCTGGGTAATACCTACAACTAGCCTTTCAGGTACAACAATGAAACTAGAGAGCGCTAATGGCTCATCAGCAAAGACAATGGATCATGGAAGAGTTTAGCCTTCCTGTGAACGTTTCAACCAGTCTATTAATAATGGCTGCTATGACTTGCCAAGACATGCAAGGCCATGCGACCAGACCAAATGACACTGAACTCCATTTCTGGTACCTGTATTTTTCCACAAACTGGGCTGGGAATTTAGCTTGAAACAAAGGATTCCCGCCTAATGGAAAAACTATATAAAGCAGGGAATAACAACATTTCTGAGCCTCAGTCCCTACATAAGAGAACTGCTGGAAACACCTGAGAAACAAAGACTGAACTGGGGTAAGTGCTGGACTCAGACTAAAGGGATTTCTAATCTGTGTAAGGAAACTTGGTTGACTGCTTGGATCATCAGTCAGGGTGAGAAATTACAAATTCAGATACTATCTATCTAGTATATTAGTCTTAGGCTGAGTTTTTATTTATTTGCTAGATCATCTGCTTTTAATCTGCTTGCTATCACTTGAAACATACCTTTTTGTAGTTAATAAAGTTGTTTTCTGTTTTATCTTAACCAGGGTGTTTTGAGTGAAGCGTCTGGGAAAATTTCAGCTCTGTAAACAAAGGCTCTTGCATATATTTCCCTCATTGAGGGGGAAGTGAATTAATGAGCTTGAATTGTACAGATCCCTGTACAGCATAAGATGGTATAACTCTGGGTTTATATTCCAGTAGGGCTGCAACCCTGGAGAGCAGGGAAATTGGCTGTTGTCTCCTGTTTGTCCTTGGGTGGATTAGGTAAAGCTCAGCTGGGTGTGTGCAGGGCCATTGCAACCCATTAGGCAAACTAGGTGGACACCTACGGCACCAAGATTTGGGGGCACCAAAAAGTGGTGCCCCTAAATTTTTTTAAAGCATTCCTGTGCTAGGCTTCCCATGGCATGCTGACACCTACGGCTCTCAGACTCCCTCTCTCAGCTCAGGTAAAGCTGCTCTGCTCCTGAGCCTGCGCTGGGAGAGGAAGTCTGAGAGCTGCAGGAGGAACTTTACCCAGCTGCTGGAGCCCCCACCAGCAATGTCAGGTTTAGCCTGGAGCCCTCAGACTCCCTCTCCCAGCGCCGGTGAAACTGCTCCAGGCTGAAACTGACATTGCTGGTGGAGGGGGAGGGCGGGGAGCTGCCACTTGCAGGGCTTCCTGGGTGGGGAGCTGCCGCCCACAGGGCTCTCCGGGCAGGGGCAGGAGGGTAGAGAGCTGCTGTCCGCAGGGCTCCCCAGGGTGGGGGTGGGGCACAAGGTGGAAGTTTCGGCTAGGGCGCAAAATATCCTTGCACCGGCCCTGGGTGTGTGGTGCCATCTGCTGTCCAGTTAGTGATATCAACACCTGGAAAGGCTGACTGTGTCACCAGCAGAGCAGTGTGAGACACGCCAGCCCAGCTGAAATGTCTAGATTCCACAGCGGTTCCACCTTCTCCCATACTGCACTCCAGTGGTGACAACCTTTCACACTCCCATTTATTATACATAGATATACGTGTAGGTGTATGTGTAGACAGGTGTAATTTCATGAATGTGTACTGGCTTCCACAAATACTGCCTCTGATGTGCAAAACTGATTGAGGAACTATGTCAACATATTATGTAAACCTCTTTTCCCCCCAAGGAAAGGACTGTAGTATGCACTTTGTGGGGCATTTTTTTTCAAATTGCAATTTAGCAGCTATTGCAGTGAAAGGACATCCACAGAAGCAGAAAAACATACCACCAAGGTCACAACCACTGTTTTGAACATACCCAGAATTACAGCTGGTCAGAAATTCTCTGATGGAAGACTTCTTCCATGACAGAATGCTAATTTGTCTAACTAAAAACATTTGGTGGGGACAGACGGATTTAGACAAAGCTTTAATTGGATACAGGCAGCTTCAGAAAACTGACTAATTTCTTGACAGCTCACCTTGTGAGCTACTGAGACACTTGAGCTTCCAGGCTCCCAGGTACCCTTCAGCCAGGCAGGCAGACTGCCTCAGAGCCAGGACTTTGTCTCCCTTTAATTGAGAACTTTGAAATTTTTGCTTTTCCTTACAGTTAGAAAGAAACTGAAGTCTGAAATATCAACATCCTTTACAAAACAGAATTATCTTTCTCAGCACAGCTGTACCCAAAATAATGCTTTACTGTTCCATTTGAATTTTCTTCATTCCTTGACCTTCACTTGTGCAGGCATAGATTTTTCTGCCTGCCAGCAAACACTTGTGTATGCTCTTTACATAGTCTAATTTGCAAGCATTATTATTTATTTACACTACCAGAACCCAATGGTTATAAATACTAATGCCTAGCAGGTGTGCAGGTGTTAAGATTATTTGAAGGGGTTGTGCAACCATTAGAATTCTGTTTCTGCAAAGTGAAGGGGCAAGTATATGTGTGCATATTGCATGTGCACAACTGACAAGTTCTCTCTTCAGTCAGCAAGCTTAAATGTCATCTATTTTTTCAGATCAATTACAAGTTAATTTAATTTAGTTTAGAATGTTGTTGCTATCTCCATCCCTACTTGTAAGAGACTAATAATACATCTATTGTGAAGGACATAGGGCCTATCTATAATTATTTATGAATAGTGGATATGACCTGGTTATTTGGGATAGTTGCTATTAGGCTGACCAGATGTCCCGATTTTATAGGGACAGTCCTGATTTGTGGGTCTTTTTCTTATATAGGCTCCTATTTCCCCCACACACACCCCATTCCGAGTTTTCATACTTGCTGTCTGGTCATCCTAGTTGCTGTATGCCTGTATTGGATCATTGGAATGCTAACTGTGTGCATATGTTGAATTAGTTTAATAGCAGAGTTGTTAGGAAATTAGTAGAAAGGCATCAAATAACTCCAGATAATCAGCCTCCCAGTAAACACAGCAGGTGTCATTAAGTGAGAGAGCCTGAGTTAATAGCTGAGAAGATGCTACTTCCAGGCTCCAGCCAAAGTTACAAGACTTTCTCTGTCAAGACTTGGAATGAAAAAGACACTGAACAGTTAAATAATCACTCTGTAGGTGGGCAGGCAAGGAGGCAGTCAGGAATCTATCTGCAGTGAACAGGTAGACTTTCCACTGGCGAATCTGAAGAAGCAGTGCATAGCTCACTACAACAGGGATGATGGCAAGGAGGATTGATGGTAGGATAGACGGGTGTATTGATCTTTTTGTTATGTTAAAATCCGTTTACTCTTACTTTTTTTTTTCTTCTCTCTGTTTTAGATTGAATAATACTTTGGTTTGAGAAAGGTGTCTGGTCACTGGTATTAACCACCAGTCAGATGCTTCTAAAGGGAATACATGCAAATGCTGAACTCAATCAGGCTTGCCAGGTAAGTATGGTTACACCTCAAAGTGCTATAGCCGGGAACCTGGTTTAAGAGTGGGAAAAGCACACGATTTCACCCTGAGAAAGGTGATGGCCCGGGACTTAAAAACTAAGTCAAAATCACTCAAAGAGACCAGATTGGAGCCAGAAGTGCAGCTAGCTCTCTAACTGTGCTATCTACACTACACACATGCATTATCTAGTGTCATTATAAAATCTGTGCAATACACCCAACCTGTATATACTTTGTGCTCCAGTGCTGGTTAAAAAATTGAACTGGTTTACAGTGGAAGTTAAGAGTGTTATATTAAGAAAGAGAAAGAAAGGAAGAAAGA
The DNA here is from genome assembly GCA_007922305.1 of Dermatemys mawii. Lineage (NCBI taxonomy): Eukaryota > Metazoa > Chordata > Testudines > Dermatemydidae > Dermatemys > Dermatemys mawii. The sequence goes on along the minus strand of ML677385.1, from coordinate 9,705,314 downwards.
GAAAAGTTTTATAGTAATGAACTTAAATAACGAGCTAGGAACTGTGGAAAATGATAATAGAAGCAAAATGACATGAGAAATATATGGCCAGCAGAATTAAGGAGAATACAGATTTTTATTTTTATTTTTTGGTAAAAAGAGGAAACCAAACAACTATATTAAATTTGCATCCAACAGTTTTAATATTCCAGCAAGCAGCTCACTCAGCTCTGTTAATGTTGATTTTCAATAAGCCTTGGAATTTCGGGAAGTTCTAGAAATCTAGAAGAAAGCTAATTTTGGGCCAATTTTTAAAACAGGTAAGTGGGACAACCTGGGTAAGTAAAGGCCAGTGAGCCTGACTTCCCTCCTAAGCAAGATAATCAAGTTCTGTATTAATCACTCCATTAACAAGAATTAAAAGGCGGTAATGTAATTAAATACAAATCAACAGGAGTTTATGGAAAATAGATCCTGTCAAACTTTTTTTTTTTAAACAGGGTGGGAAATTAACCACTGAAACAATTTACATCGTTATGGTGGATCCTCCATCACTACCACTTTTAAATTAAGTTTTGATATCTGCTCTAGGAATTATTTTGGCAAAGTTCTATACCCTATGCGATACAGAAGGTCAGATTAGATCAGAGGTAGGCAACCTATGGCACATATGCCAACGGCGGCACGCGAGCTGATTTTTTGAGTGGCACTCACACTGCCTGGGTCCTGGCCACCAGTCTGGGGGACTCTGCAGTTTAATTTAATTTTAAATGAAGACATAGAAAGAGATCTTCTAAAAATGTTAAGATGTATTACTGGCGTACACAACCTTAAACTAGAGTGAATAAATGAAGACTCGGCACACAACTTCTGAAAGGTTGCTGACTCCTGGACTAGATGATCATAACGGTTCCTTCTGGCCTAAAATCTTAAAATCTATCAGGAGTAAAGCATTCTCCTTTCAACCCACCTCTACAGAGAAAAATATATCAACTGAGAAGATGGGAGAGGAGAAAGGAAAAAGGACAAGGGATATTCTAGTTAAGGAGGAACTCAAAGGAAAGGAGAAATTATTCTACACAACTCTTAAACTACAAATATCTTCTCTAACAAGAGACCTAGTAAAGGCCACTCAGGCAGCAAGGCAAGCTGTAGCTAAAGTACCTACTTCTGGCTCTAATGTGCTTATGACTTTAATGGAGTGTTTGCAGAGAATAGACCACGCCCCAAAATTAAATTGCACTATCTTGAAAACAGAGATGGAGGAAGCAGCTACTTCTTAACCTGACATTATTGCTACAGATACAATACTAGTCACAGCAGATTTAGCAGCTGCATTAGTTGCATCCCAGCAATATTGTCTATAACCAAGATGAGAAAACAATGGATATTAGAAATAGATAGACATGGTCACATGCAAAGCAAAATCAGGAAACATTGGTTTTTATCTAGTGTAAATGTGAATGTTGGCATTTCTCAATTTTTTTTTAACCGTATGCCACAGAATTATCACTATTTGTCGTTGAGTGACATTCACATAGGGGGAACAATGACACTACAGTGAGTGTGGACTTTGTAGGCCACCTGTTTCATTGTTTGTCATATAGATACCTGATTCCTCTTGGCTAATAATTTCATGCTGTATCCTTCAAGCTAATGTATGACTAGCAGTATCACATTAAAATGGATAGCAAAAGTGGATTTGAAATGCATGGAACTTGTATTAGATGCACAAGTGCCTATCATTTAACACATGAGTACGTTGTTCAGGTGACCGATTTACAGTCCTTTGTAACTGTCACATTATAAACACTTCATAATAAAGGTATGATGGAAATATTCTCAATATCTGTACTGTCAACTACCTTTCCAATTCCTTGCATCCTAAGAACTGACATTGTCTTTCTTGCTTATATTTTAGCTTCATGCAAATTTCCTACCTTCGCTTATGCAACCCCCCAGCCCTTTGAAACTTCTACAGGAGGAGTTGGTCTTTGTGTGCTGATTACCTGCTACCGGATATTGGATTTCAAAGGCCCAAGCTGTATAAAGAAATGTTAAAACTGACCAGCATGGTTCTGGTTCTGAATCTGAGACACTTATAAACTTGTAGCCAGAAGGAAGATCTGGTTGTGGGTTTTGCAAGATTGATACCTACCAGAGCCAGAGGTTGGAGTTAGGGGGTGAGCTCTGGTAAGCTTTATAGCATGCCAGGTTCTTTTATTGTTTTTAATGTTTCATTTGTAATGATTTTACCTGAAGAGTAAATGTGCTTGCTTAGAAAGAGCTGTGTGCTAACTTATCACTGCAGACAATTACATTGCTTATGGCCTCAGGAGAAAAAGCAAACTCATACCTTTTAGATAGTTTGTCTTGCTGGAAATACGACCTGATAGGCAGGGCACAACGGAACCTTAAAGAGCCCCCAGTCAGGAGGCAGTGTTCTCTGCCCATGAGAGGTGATGGCTGAAGAGCTGTGAGCCTGAAGTGGGTACCCTAAGTGGACCATGGAGGGGAAATACAAGTGCAGTTACCATGAAGCTGCCATACTTACCGCTTACTTTACAGATTTGTATTGTGTACTATTCTTCTGATGCTTTATAAATAAAGCAACTTATCTTGTACTTGAATAGATTTGTTTATACCTCCACAGGTTGTTTTGTTTTTTTAAAGGCTTTGTTCTCAGCATCTACAGTAACAATTCTACACATGGCTGCATCTCAGTGATTTATATTTAGAAACATTCTTCCCTAATCTAGTGGTCTGCACCAGCTCAATGATGCAAGGTCACGCTAAATGCTTGATTTACCCACTTGAAAAGAGACGATATTTCTAAGAAAACTAAATAAGACAAATTCAAACCTCAGCCTCAGAAAAGCTGTACAATTCCAAAGCAGCACAAGAATTACACTTATTTCTTTTATTGTCTCTCTAGTTAAACCAGGCAAAGTATTTAAACAAATGATAGGTAGCTGTATTGATAGATGGCTTAAACTGTGACCCGTATCCACCCAATCACTTTTAGTGACAGATTACAGCAAATATGACATGGTCGTTTTCGGGGTAACCTATTTAAGAAATAAATTTGTAACAAATTTAGAGGCACAAATATAATGTAAGAAGTCTTCACTTCTATGATAAGCATTGATTATTTAATCATATTGTGCTCAGTTCTGCCACCTTTATTCATGCTGAGTAGGATCGTACTCTGCTGGTAGCCCCACTGAAATAAATGACTCAAACATCAGCTGAGAAATAGCTGAGAGGCACATCTTGGGGCTACCAATTCAATCCAGAACATAAATCATAGCAGCATACTTTTTCTTCCCTGAAATTCCAACCTCTCTATTCTAGAAAAGGAAGTTTGACAGATCCCTGCCCCAAAATGAAAACTGTTTCATTCTTTTTAAAAATGAGTCCTTTGACAGAAAGTTTTTTTTTATGGATATGAAAAAGTAAAATAAGAGAACAATGATAGCCTGATAAAGATTGAATGAAACAAACATGGGTATCGGAAAAACAAACAAAATAACTGGCAGGAGCACTGAGAGTAAACATACAGTACATCACAATAAGCAGCCTTGAGTCTGCAACTAATGGAAGAATTTTGGTAAAAGATGCTTCTCTAATGAAGTCAGGCTAGCCACTGCTGGATTGGATGGACCAGTGGTCTATAGAAATGTTGTTTGTGTCTACATGTTTAACAACACACAAAAACAAAAGAGAAATCTGGTACATTGAAAATGTATATGTTCTGCAATAGTAATTATGGTATTAATCCTGATTTACCTTTTCTCAATCTATTCTGATAAGAATTTTTTATATGAACTACAACAATGGATCATAGATCAAAAACTTATTTGTACTAATGTTTATAAAGTTCATAATAAGCTGTGTAAATAAAACTACCTTTAACATCAGGGCCTATGTCTTAGCTTCCCTCAGCTAAGCAAACAGGAACCATCAAGAAGCACACAGAAACTCCATGATGCTCTAGATACAGCATCGGGTAGAGAGGGCTGTTCTAACTTGAGTTAGCTGGTGACAGTCCCTAAGGGTCCTTTTGGCTACTGAGTACAGTTGGAGCAAAGTAGGCTCCAGACAACTCCGTTTTGCCTCTTGTGCCAGAACTACGGGAAGGGTAAAGTCCCTCTGGTCTGGTGGTATCAATGTTCACATAACAGAGTAAAGATGTTGGTGAATTTAAATGAAATATAAATAGTAGGCTGTCTAGAAGGGATCATGACTTTTTATGTCCAGCTGGTGACCTTCTATTGACTGTTTAAGTCTCTGTGGTGAACAAAAGGAAGTTGATTGTAACTCAGAGATGTACAGGTTTGGTGACTTAAAGAACAGAAATCTTGTCATTTCCTTGTGGTGTGGAGGGGGGCGGGGGCTGAAGAAGGTTAATCTGATTTCTCACTTCCAAAGGATGTTAGTGGAGGAATTCTTAACTCCCAGTCCAGGTAACAAGCTTGTTTGATTTTTTTTGTACCACTGTACTCTATTACTCATTGTCTCTAATACAGGTGGTACTACAGAATCAAACAAGCTTGTTACGAGTATATCTGCAGTTAGGGTGACCAGACAGCAAATGTGAAAAATCAGGATGGGTGTAGGGAGTAATAGGAGCCTATATAAGAAAAAGACCCACAAATCGGGACAATCCCTATAAAATCGGGACATCTAGGTCACCCTATCAGCAGTCTATGGAGAACTGGCTGGACACATGGTACTAACTCTCCTTGTTTTTGTTGCTGTGTCACATTAAAAGAAACATTTAAATACTTTCTGAATGTTCATTCGTCATTTAAGCAATTGCTGTAGTTCTTGAAATGGATGGGAAAGGGGCAGCTCATAATTTCTCTATAAAAATGTGGCCCATTATATGACAAAGTTTTAGAATACCTGCTCTAGTAGCTTTACCTCAGGTTTACCTGAGAGTGACTCACTCTTTCAGGCAGTATTCAAGCCACTATGGTGACATAAAGGATGTTGGGAAAAGATTTCTTGACTGGTTAGATATTGGATCGAAAGGCAATTTAGGATCTGCTTTGGTTAACGGTTAATAAGATGCTGGCCCAGTCTAAGTTCTTTCTTTTATATCCCTCTCTGGTGTACTGGTCTAGATATCCAAAACAGTTTAAGAGCCCCCACTGGAAAGCCAGAATGAAATGCAATTAGAAGATGATAGCCTCAGTAACTTCTGAAAACTTCACAGAGAATGGGTCATATTTTGATGTTGCGAGACATGCCAAGACACTTAAGCTTCTAGAAACCTGAATTTTAACAAGAGTGTTTTGAATATGTTGTGTGTATGCAGACTACCTTCTATGTCTACTTTGCTATTGGAGCTACAAGTGAAGCACCCATATGATCCATATATCAATAAAAAATGCACTAGTATTTCTCAGGTGAAATTGAATGATTTGTTCCTAAGTACAGCTGCATTGTACACTGTAGTGCTAGTTTGTCACACTCCATAGTACACCATGCCACTAACACCCTAGAACAAGGAATTTCATTCAGCTTGGAGATCTCAATGCATATTTCACAAGCTGGAGCTATACCATCAAGAAAGCTTCAGAGTGCCAATAAATGTAACTGTTTTTGCCACCACTTGTACAATGAGGATGGGGAAAGTTGATTACTTGGCCCTGGTCCTGAAGAAGGGCGAGAATAGTAGTTTTGAAGGGGTGGGGTGGACCCACAGGGAGAGAAGAAAAAAATTCAAAGAGTGCATTAAGTTTAAGTGCTTGTTTTCAGCCACAACTATGAACTTTTTGAGGTGTGCATATCACTATTTTGTATCCTAAAAATAGCATAAGTTGTATATTCCCTATAAGTACTAAATTAACTCTAAATTACTGTCTATGACTGCACTATTAGCTTTTTCAAGTCTCCACTTACATGTTCTCTGAACAGCAAAACAGCAGCAGAAGAAAGTCTTTAATCGGGGTGGGAGAAGCTTAAATTGTGCTGTGAACTTTCCCTAAGGGATCCTTTTCATGGCATACCCTAAGAAAAAAGTCTCTTGTTCAGGGACCAGTAAGGTAACTAATTATATTCAGTACATTTTTTAACCTAAACTCACATTTTATTTCCATGAAATGAAAGGAAGAATTACCCTCCAGATGATTCACAGAGAAAGCAGTCTGCCCAATACTAATTTCATTGCAGAGGATGATGGGAACCAAAAAGACATATGTGAGAAAAGATGACTAAATCTCAGCAAAAGTGACAGATGACACTGAGGAAGATTTTCATATTTATCTTTCAAATATAAGGCATTACAAACTTGGATGCAATAAGCAGAGTCCTTATCTCTGTGAAAATCTGACAGTGAAGTGGCATTGAAAATGCAGCAAATAATTCAGGGCTAAAATGGTCGTATTAGAGCTTTTGATTCCCAATGACGAAATTATATCTCCTCCATACTTTACCATGGAACTTGTATTCCAGCAGTACAGGGGGCAGTTCATTATGCCTTCAGAAGTCTAATTCTTTTCCATAGCAAGGGTGGGTGGGGAAAACGTCAGTTATTCTGTCTTACACCTAAAGATTTCATAAACATACCTATAACTTTTTTCATGCTATTGTATCAGTGTGGCTAATAGTCACCCCCCCCATTAGTGTCTTTTTCACTTTTGAATCTCTTAGAGAACGCAATCTACTTAGAAGTTGTACATCATATTCACAAGAGAACTAAACAACAGAAGACAATGAAAACACTGATTGCACCCAATCTGATCCTTGAGACCTAAGGATCACAGTTTGACTGGTCTTGCCCAGATGTGCAAGACACTTGTAACAAGTGATGTTTGAAGTTTTTTTAAACAAGGCTGCCCCCCCATTGAAAAATTTCTATGCCAACAAACAATTTATGGGAAAAAAATAATTTTCATAGAAAATTTTTGTTTTTCCAACAAAACTTGGAAATGAAATTTCTTGTAATGTTTGCTGAATCAGCTGTTCTTCTGGGGACTTATGGTATAGTGCAGTCCCTTCACATACATTCCAATAAGTGTTACAGTTTAAAAGCCACATTTATAGTGCTAAAAGGCAATATATCTGTGCATATATAATTAAGAACAATATTTGCTTTTCTGATTTTGTGCTTGCCTCTTTAAGAATTCTGGTAATAACAATGGGCACATTTTTTAAACCTGAGTGTCTAAAGGTATGCTGCTAAATGTAGGAAATGCTATGCTGAATCAGAGAAGACTAACTGTGTATTGTGTGAAAAAAACATTTCCTTTTATCAGTTTTGAATATGCCACTTTTCCATTTCATTGACTGTCTACTGATTATTTATTATTTGCACTGCAGTAACACTTACTGTCCCCAGTCAGAGCTTCGCTGTGCTAGGCACTCTGCAAACTATAAAAAATTGTAATCTTTTCTGGGACAGAGACTATCTAAAATAGATGAGGGACAACTGACAGAGGTGAACGAGGGAAGGGGGGAAAATAAGCAAGTAGTGAAACATCTATTTGGTATAATAAGCAGTGGTCACACTTCCTTCCAGTAGACTAGGTGACGAAACATTTATTCTGACTTTCCCTACCATCCCCTGACAAACACATCCTTTTTTACACAGACATTATTTCTATGGAAAAGGTGCAATTTATCACTTATTGTTCCTATATACTGCATGGAAAGTTTAGAAAAGAACTCCAGTTCTTGAACTTCCTTTTTTAAAAAAAAACAAAAAAAAAAACATTAAATGTGAAGAGGAAGAAAGATTAGATACTGTGTTATGTTGTTCCATATTATGACAATTTTCCGCAGTTTATCACCCACAATGGATTCTGCATTTCTTTAGGAATTGCTCTTCTTGCAGTTTCAGCATCCCACTGACACAGGACTGAGATGGTTGCAAACAACTCAGTTTTATTGATGAACCATAAGAACGTGAAATGCCTGTTTATGTCTGAGCCCTGAAGTGGTTGCAGCCAACTTGTTTCCCTCTCCCTCCTTGATTTGGAGATTGAGCATGAGACTAAATTGTATCACAGATAAGTTGCCTGAAGTCGCTGGCTAGAGAGATGACATTTCATCGGGATACAAAACAAATGAGCACAGGAAAAAAGTGAGAAAATAAGCTAAGGTGGTTGAGACTGCACACTGGACAGGTTTGCTTGTACTACTGTGTCTGGAGTAACTTGGAGCTTAACAAATCACTTACAGCTCATTTTGATAAAATATTTCAGCTATATTGTCAGAGTAAATCTTGTACCTGAGAACCTAAAAGAAGGGTTTTGTGCACATAGTGCAGGAAGGCTGGACAATTGCTTTTCATCTTTAGTTTACAGATGGCATGTAATCTCTTTTTCTGATTTCACTCAAAAAATGTTTACATTTTTAAATATTTAAGGCACTTTCCCCCAACTATTTACATTTACCATGCACACAAAAAATGGGACTGACAAAAATATTTTTAAAACAATTACAAATATTTCTTGAGGAATGCTTAAGAAGAATACTATTTTTTTAATATACAAAGTAATTCAACATGTACCTGAAGCTGTTCTTCTAGTGCAGCAGTAGCTTTATCTCCACCACTTTCATCCACCACAACTACCATATGAGTAAGAGAATTCACCCTTACTTGTTCCTGTTCCAAGTCTTCTTGAAACGCCTAAAAAGAAAAGAAAACAAAACACAATCTATTATCGCTCTTTAGACAGGAAGATTCCAGTCCCCAAACAGAATACAGTGTCAGAATAGAACCTCATTGACTAAAAATGGGAATACAGGAGCAGTAAGGTACAGTAACTACAATATGCAAAGTATATTTGTCCTTTTCTTGAAAACTATCTAGTACAAGCTGTTTTTCCTCTCTAAGTGTTTAGTCCTCTCATAAACATTCATAATGAAATTTTGGATTGAAAAAGATGTTGTTGAACTTGTGTAGTTGGCATTTTATAAATATCAATATCTTGTTCATTTTAAATGGGTATTAGATTACTTTATTAAAAGTGTTTGTATATGTTATAGTATTACATGCAAAAACTATGTTAAAGAACATTATTAAATTTGCAATGCCAAATACCCAAAATTTAGGAAATAGTAGGTTTCCTGTGCAACCTTAACTTTGCCCCCTCTTGTGTGGGTGCATTATGATGCAGTCTTTAATTACATGATCACATACTATTTTTTCCACAGGACCCCTGCTTCAATCAGTACAGAAGATGATTGGTGCCTACTTAATGAGCAGCTATTCGATGTTTTTTTCTCCTCATTGTTCAATGTGTAGCCCCTGCTTTATTTACCGTACTGTATTCAAACCTTGTTCTGACGATAGTTTACATTTCACCTTAATGGACATTTTTTTTCTTTTATTTACTCTGTATTAGCTGCCTCATGGCCTTTTCTTTGGCACTCAACATTGTAGTCTGAATACATTACAAACATTATGGATTTATATTCAGATGAGTGGTGGCATCCCCATTTAACAGACATAGAGAGATTAAGGCCAAAAGAAACTGTTAATTTTAGATGTCCACTCTCAGACTCTGAGGACCATAATAGTTAGCATTGTATAACACTTTATATATTGCAAGTACTATTCCTACTAACTTCAGCTGCAGCTGCAAATTCTTAGCACTTCTGGAAATCAAACTCCAGGTCTCAAATCAGGAACCCAGAAATGAACAAAAATAGAAATCACATGTAAAAAGTTTGGTTTCAGTGACTTGCCCAATATCACATAGGAACACTATAGAACTGAATTCCATAGGGCAGCATAAAACTGCCTTAGACATGAAACTATCCTTTCTCTTCCTGTGACCCTTGACTCATTCATTACACTCCTTCCAATTTCTGTAACAAGTGAAACACAGGTCCTACAGACAACAATATCCTTCACAATACAACCCTATTGTATCCCCAGAGCAGCTCTGTCCTGTGCAGTGAACAAAGCAACGGTCCGGTGGAAAAAGCTGGACTGTGATAATGTAATTAAAGATTATAATAAAACATATGTACAAAAGAGGGGAAATAAAGTTAGCAGCTTGGTGCCCCAGTCTCCTTCCCTAGACTTGTCCTAGTCTATCATATCCATGCTCCCCCACACCTGGCAGTTGTGCCCATTATTGCCTGACCTACAGGAGGGGATCACTCTCCGAGTGCAGGCTCCCTGTTATCAGTTCTGATGCCCAGACTCAGATTCAGTACAGTTAACATCAGCCCAGAGGTAAAAATTACAAAGAAAATCCTGCTCAGTCCCAGTCTGGAGCATGATCAGTGAAGACAGGACCTCTGGGGATTTATGCTGCTAAAATCTAACAAATCTCTAGTAAGTATAAGCAAATGGCAATATTTCAAAGTTTCATAACTTCACCAAATCTGGGTAGTTTTTAATGGAGATCATAAAAGCACATCCTGTCATAAAGATGACCCATCTCTCAAATGTTTAGTTCCTGCTCTAAAGCATCTAAAACACAAGTTAACAGATTATATTTAACATGGGGTGGGACTTTCCCCCCTACCCTCATTCTCAAGAATGACAGAACTGTTATGGTTGAAATTGTCAAAGAAAAAAAATCAGCGGAAGACAGATCTAGCATGGAAAACTTCAGCCCAAATGGTTAAAGTTTTGCAAAGTTTAAAACAACTGAAAATGGTCTTATATAGGGAAAAGTCAGGAAACCTTAATATGCAGAAGCCACCAGCCATGTGCATGTTTCATGTAACATGTTTCATAGTCTACATCTGTTTTCTCTTGGTAGTTATACTTACAAAGTAACACCCATGTACTGTCATTAACATTTTGATAATGGGGAGACTCATATAAATGCAGGGCAGGAAGCCACCTTCCAAGCAACATCTGATCCAGCCCCCTGAGCAGAGGCAGAACCAAAACCCTGACATGCATTTGACCACTCTGTTCTTAAAAGCATTTAATGATGGGGACTCCACAACATCCCTTGGAAGCCTGTTCCAGAGTTTAACCACCCTTATAATTAGTAAAAAAAAGAATTCTAGTATGTAACTTAAATCTCCCTTGCTGCAGATTAAACCCATAATATCTTGTCCTACCTTCAGGAGATAGGGAGAACAACTGATCCCTGTCTTCTTTATAACAGTCCTTAACATACTGCAAGATTTATCAGGTCCCTTCTCCCTAATCACTTTTATCTTAAGACTAAACATGCCCAGTTTTGTTTTGTTTTGTTTATTTGTTTTTTAGCCTTTCCTCATAGGTCAGGTTTTCTATACCTTTTATCATTATAATTTTTGTTACTGTCCTCAGAACTCTCTCCAATTTGTCCACATCTTCCTTAAAGTGTGGCACCCAAACTTGGACATAGTTATCTCCTGTGTCCTACATATGACACTCCAATTAATGCACCCCAGAATGATATTAGCCTTTTTTGCAACTGAATTGCATTGTTGACTTATATTCAGCTTGTGATCTACTGTAACTCCAGATCCTTTTCAGAAGTTCTAAAGTTATTTCCCAGTTTGTAGTTGTGCTTTGATTTTCCTTCCTCAGCGTACTACTTTGCATTTGGCTATATTGAATTAAATCTGGTTGATTTCAGCACAATTTCCAAAAAACACATGGGTGGACACTTTTCACTCTATACCCCTTCTGTGTAACAATCTAATCTTTATTACCCACTACATCTCAAGTGACATTTGTTACTCCCTGTGCTTAACTATCAATCCCAATTTGTATTTAGCTCAGTTACTGATTTCTTTCTCCAGATCTGAAGAATTGTTAGGTTCAAAAATTTGAACCTTCCGCCAACAGACGTTGGTTCAATAAAAGATGTTACCTTATCTATGTTGTCTCTCTGTCTGTCATGGCAATTCAGAGGAACACGCTATAAAGGAACAAAAATAGGATTCCTTCCCATTCTTAACTACTGCATTGTATCAAATCACTGGTGAAACAGAACTGGGCACCACTAACAGACAGTGACAAAAAGCACAAATGAACAAATGTTGGGATAACAAAAATAGTAAAGTAATATAGCGGCATCAAAAGCAGACTTAGACAGAGCTCCTATTCTGCTTCACGAACTACCTCCCCACTCTTGTCACTAGAAATGTGCTTAGCTGACTGATTCTCTGGCAATTAAATCAAGGAGTAACAAGATAAAACAATAATAAATCAATATAGTCTCAAATAATAAACTCTGCCTGCAGTGGACAAACTGCCCTTTTCGACAGCAGTATACAATAGATGTTTCAGAGAATACAGTAGTTTTCTCCGACAGATGATATATATAATTGTGCCATGAATCAAAGTAATGGGAACCAAAAAAGAAAAATGGAGCTAATCATACCCGCCCACTCAAACATGATTTTTGTGGAAGGAGCGCGAGCAGCTGTATACAATTGTTGTTCAACGACATGAAAACCAGAGAGAGCCCAGGTCTGAAAATTAGATCCACATCCTCCAGTCAGTGGGCATTTGGGTTAAAATGGTTTAATTAGAACTTCAGAAGGTTAAAAATCCAGTCAGCTTCCTGACTACATTGTTACAAGAGATTTGACAGGAGAGTACCCCAATTTTTGCAGTATAAGTCTCAGCCATACAGAATAAAATCCAATAAACTAGTTTCCTATGCCTAGAGGCAATGGGAATTAAACAAGGCCACAACTTACATTTATATTAGACTTGTTTAAAAATGAGGCAGGCATCATTCATGTAACAAAGACAAAAGATCAGAGGATAGTCATCTTTCAACATGACAGATGTTATAAAGAGAAATATATAACCAGAATTTAAGATACATAGAACAGGGGGATACTGTAAGCAAGGCAAATAGCCTTAAAGAATACAAGACTCTGCTCTCTCTCACTGTGTGCTGCCTGCATGTCCTCCCCTTATTAAAGTAAATAAATCAAAATCAGTGGTATGTTTACAGATTCTTAAAAAAACAAACAAACAAACAAAACCAATCCCCCACCCTGAAGGCCATTAATGACAGATCTGTTCCCAGGTCTACTATTATCATTACTTATAAAAAAAACGGATTCCCAAAATATACAGTTATCAGTTTGATCAGAAGTGGCACAGGCAGAGTGCGATACTAGCTCACAGAGATCTATGTAATTGCAGCGTCTTCCTTAGTAAAAAAGTCAAAATGTCTCCTGACACTTTTCAAATCAGGGTGAAAACCTGGCTCTACTGAAAACAATGGATTGGTTTTTAAAGGCTAGAACTTCACACAAAATAACCAGAACCACTAACATGTGTCAGATTGTGTGACCATTTCCAACTAACCTAGGTTAACATTACAAAACATGCATTGGGATACTGAAGGCATCCAGATAGGGGGAAAAAATCTAAGGTCAACCTTGATTAAAATCCAACTGCAGAGAAAGTTTCCCACATACCTAAACTCAAAAAGTGACAACTTTCCATGATTATTTTTATAATGTAAATTCTGCACAATTCTCCAGTAAAACTCTAAACTTCTGAAAATGTTTGCCAGTTTAACTGTACAAAATGAAATCTATACATAATTTTAAAAGTACATTTTTGTTTAATCACAAAATTTTAAATATGTAGCCTTTCTAGGCAAATTAACAATCCTTAGTTTCTCTCAGGTAGGCAAATTTCTTTCAGTTTTAAAAATCATTGCCAAAACTACTTGCAGCAGTAGATAAAACACCTAAAATACAGGTCAGATGACAAATAGCTTTTTTGCAGTTTCTTGGACAATTATGCCTAAGTAGCCTGGCAAATCTAATGTGAGATCTGTAAACATGTTCGTTTTTGTGGCCCTAAAACCCTCGGGAGTTTGTCTTTGGCACTGTTCAGATAGAAATGGTCCTTTCTGTATTGTTCAGCTGGAAGTCTCATACAACACTTAGATAGGAAGAGAAATTTGCTGGTAAGAATTCCTCTGTCTTTTCCTGGCCACGAATAACAATCAATCCTAGAACTGTTTTATTGAATGGTTTCTCTTCTCAGGATTGGAGTTCACTCACTTTACCTGGGCCCACGAAGAGAAATCAAAGTATCAGTCTCGAAAGCATGAGCGGAATTTGACACAACATGCAGGAAAGGGAGATTAAAAGGAACCAGATATACAGACTTTGAGTCAAGAGGCAGAAAATAAAATTAACAAAATAGATATTCTAGTTCAGCGGTCTTCAAAGTGAGGAGCGTGAGACCCCAGTGCCACCGCCAATCCCGCCCCGGAGACCGCTGAACTCCAGGGTGGTCTATTTTTGTCCCGCCGAAATGTCGCTGTGGAAAGCGGAAGTACAGGATATGTGCAAATTTTTCCTCTGTGAGCAGGGGCCATGGAGGAAAAACTTTGAAGATCGCTGTTCTAGGTGTGGAAGGAAACAAGGGAGATGAAGAGAAAGAATAACTATGACAGAAACACACAAGAGAAAAGAGAGGTTGCTGCATTCCATCCAACAAACCAACCCATCATTCTGGCTGCAACTACCCAATCAATCTGATGACATCTTCTCATTTCTGTCTTTCGAGCTCTCCAGTTCCTCCCAACAAATGCCAGAATATCAATACTATGTCGGAATTGGAAATGTATTCGTCCATGCTAAGGATGTGAAACTTTCTAAACCAGAGATTACTTATGCCTTATACTGAAATGAAATGGTGTTGTTCAGTGTGCCCTTGTTGCCAAGAAGACTAATGGCATTATGGGCTGTATAAGTAGGGGCATCGCCAGCAGATCGAGGGATGTGATTGTTCCCCTCTATTTGGCATTGGTGAGGCCTTATCTGGAGTACTGTGTCCAGCTTTGGGACCCACACTACAAGAAGGATGTGGAAAAATTGGAAAGAGTCCAGAGGGCAACAAAAATGATTTAGGGGCCTGGAGCACATGACTTATGAGGAGAGGCTGAGAGAACTGGGATTGTTTAGTCTACAGAAGAGAAGACGGAGGGGAGATTTGATAGCTGCTTTCAATTACCTGAAAAAGGGTTCCAAAGAGGATGGATCTAGACTGTTCTCAGTGGTACTAGATGACAGAACAAGGAGTAATGGTCTCAAGTTGCAGTGGAGAAGATTTAGGTTGGATATTAGGAAAAACTTTTTCACTAGGAGGGTGGTGAAGCACTGGAATGGGTTACCTAGGGAGGTGGTAGAATCTCCTTCCTTAGAGGTTTTTAAGGTCAGGCAAGACAAAGCCCTGGCTGGGATGATTTAGTTGGGGATTGGTCCTGCTTTGAGCAGGCGGTTGGACTAGATGACCTCCTGAGGTCCCTTCCAACCCTGATATTCTATGATTCTATGTTCATATTTAGTACAATAAAAAACTTGGCTTCAACTGTTTTCCCCATGCATTGTATACTTTCATGAATTTTTTTTTCTTTGCTGTAGTATGCAGCTTTGTTATACTGCAGGAATCAAGGGGCACTGATGCAGAATATAATACAAAATAAATTCTATGTGAATGTTGGAGGTAATTTTGAAATGTCTGTAAACATCTTGTCCTCTAGTTACTATCTACCCGCAGGTTCTGCCTGAGAAGAATTTTAATCCATGCTCAATGGGGAGGGAAAAATCTCTTTACTGTCTGAATGATCCCTTGGTAGAGAAGATGGAGTTGAAACTTTATTTTTTAAGTATTCTGAATACTCTGGAGACCAAGGGTGGAACTTCTGGCCCCAGAGAGGTCGGTGATGGAACACTTCATTGACGTCACTGTGGCCAGAATTTTACTTTCAAAACAAAGAAATGCACCCATTATATTTATTAAGATCAAAATTCTTAAAGGAAATGTAGTGTTTCACTGGCACAAGAAATTATTAGCTTTAATGCTATTAGCATTCAAATGAAATACACGTCAAAAGAAAAACAAGAACCTAGTTACCAATTTCTGAGCGAGCTTGTCCATGGAAAGCCTGGAAACTGAAATCTTCTATTTACCCACAGACCAATTACAGCATAGGCAGCAACAGCACCACTAGCTTTTCCAGACTTCCTCACTAGTATGAGAACTCTTCTGGGTCATGGTTAAGCGAAGAGTTCAGTCTCCATGCAGTTACTGACATCTGCTGCTGCCCCAGGGCCATATACTGGTTTAATTTCTGATGGTAGGTTTTGGGATGTAAAGACTTGCCCTCTGCAAATTGGACTAAAACCATCAACTCATTCCACATAAGCCACCAAGATTATAAAAGGGATTGGAGGGTAAAAACTTGTGGGTATTATAACTGAACTAGATTTGAACCACTAACATAGAGTTGAAGGACACAATCTCTTCACACTTTCCGGAATCACATCTCCCAGACCTTATGTTTTTTCAATATTTATCTTCCCATCTTTTATCATGATGCATACGTGTTTCTGTATACACACACACACAGATATATACACAGATACACAGAATATTACTGAACTTAGCACAATTTTAAAAGTCTGGTTTATATAATCTATTTTAAGACTAATTTTAAAAGTGATAATCACAGCCTTACCAGAATTCTATCTTATTTGTCATATTGAATTTATTTGCCTATGTTGATATTAGTTTAGTGTATTTTATTCATTTTTAACTCTTAATCATTCCAATTTAAGAAACACTTTTCTACATCAGAATGCAAACAAGCTTGGTCAAATATCTTTCTTTCCCCAATTGCTGGCTTGTTATTTTTTATAATTAAATACATTTTTTTTTAAAAAAAAATCTCAATTACGAAGCCAGAGACTACATTTGGATTACTTTACAATGCTCAGGGGCTACATACTCAGAGTCCCAGTACTGCTATTGGATCCCAATTATAACAACTAATCATATCTCGTTGCTACTAGAGCACACAAAGAAGAAAGCACAAAATGACAAGAGGAAAAAAACATGGGAGTAATAAAATCTGAAATGTTATGTTTTGTAATAAAAAGGATATTACAATTGCCTATTTTCTTGATATCCAGCTAGATTTTCTAGTCTAGTAAATTATGAATATGTGAAAGAATAAAGAAAATTCCAGTCATATTAAAAATTCTGAATTGCAATGCAGTCTCTATACAAAGACTTGGTCATTCTAAAAAGTTTAAACTTCAATCAATGAAATATTCTGAACTACTCTTCTATAATACTAGTTTTAGAGCTTTAAAATGTGAAAAGATCATTGATATACATTTCTTCTTTAAATATTTTGACTCCAAAAGTAACATACCTATGTAAAATAGCTTACCTTGTGTTCTTCGACTTGATGTTTTAAATCTTCTAGATCAGGACCCAGGGGCTCTGACTCAATTTTCTTTGTCCTTTCTTCTGTTTTTGCTAGCCAGTCAGATAACTGTCTTAGTTGCTGATTCTGCAGGTCCATGAGAATTTTATGTAAGCTAGAAACAAGGAAAATTATCATTTATATTTGTACATGTAAGAAACCAATAAGCAGAAATGTTTGCTTACACTTGCATTCCTTTTTTTAAAAGTTAAATACTTGTATCAGAAGGTGCTCAGAAGCCAGCCCTGGTACAGCACTACAGGTCTACCCACCTTGTCTTACTAAAGGGTTTAAACCACTATGTAGAAAGGCAATATATTCATCTGAGGATGGTACTTTGGTTTCCAAGCCCATTCCATTTGCTGAGACTGCCAAAAAAGGTGCCATTTTATGTTTTCAAACAGATAGAAACAGAGATCACAACTCATTTCTGTAGCATTGTATTAATAGACATCCGGTAGTACTGAAATTGGCCCATCCTGATCAGCCTGATTTGAACCAGTCAATGTGAAATATCTCACTTTACTAGCTGGGCATTGTCTATTTATTGCTGGCACTTCAACCCGGTACGACTTACTATTAAGAACTTGTCAAAAACTGGAAATTTCTATGGTATGGGACATGCTAATGTTTTGATTTGGGGGCGGGGAGAGAATCCTCATTTGCGACAAAGTCAAAACACACACACACTTTTTTGTTTTTAGACCATAAACATACACAAAGTTTCTATGCAAAACATGTTGAAATATTTTGTTTCAGCTTGTTTCACATCCAGCTATATCTGCATAAGCTGCTACCGTGTCCCATGGGAAGCTGTCATAGATGCTGACTCCATGGGTACTCCGGGGCTCAAGCACCCACGAAAAAAAATAGGGCATGAAAGCACACATCAGCCGCAGCTGTTTGGTGAGTGGGTGGGGTCTCAGGGAAGGGGGTGGGAAGAGGCAGAGCGAGAGCAGAGCTTCAGGGAAGGAGCAGGGTTAAAACACCTACAGGGAAAAATAAAATAAAAGTCAGTGCCTGGGGAGCTGTAGTTTGGTTGCCTCATGCCCCTATTCTACTCTATTGGCCATGATGAACAGGTACAGCCCAGGTGGGTGCAGCTCAGGGTTCAATGAAACATTGTTTCATTTAGATAGCCTGGCAGCTTTCAGTTCAGGTTTACCTGACCCCAAATGAAATATTTCATTTCTGCTTGTGTGGAAAATTTTGATTTTACTGAAACTGCATTTTCCTTTCCAAACCATTTTCATGGAAAAGTCCTGTAAGCTCTACTTACTAACCCCACAAACTAATAGCTGTTAAATTGGATGGGGGAGATGATGAAGCCTAGATTGACTCACTGGAGAATGTTCCACAAGAGGGAGAGTTGCTCATAATGTAAGCTATATTTAAAGAATTTCAAATCATATAAAAGTAAGTTTTAATTGCTAAGATGGTTAAAAAAAGTTCTAAATGGAACCATTTTCTATCTATATTTCTGTCTAAACTGAAAACAATTCAGTAAAATCACATTTATTTTACTGAAATTTAATTTAAGAGAAAAAACAGGAAAAAATGCTCCTCCAACACCCTATTCAACCTTTTTGGAATTAAACATTTCAATTTTTTAAAAAAATGTAGTATGATATTATATAGTATAATACAGTATATAGTTTAAAATATAAAATTCAAAGCCAAACAAAATGTTTCAATCAATCAGACTGTGGTATAATGCCCCATATTCTTCATAGTAATATTATGATAATGATTATGGCATAACTATGATGTATTTTATGAAAGATTGATTTTGTAACATATCACTGAAAAGCTTATGATTCACAGAATATGATTAGTCTATTTGTATGCATATACCATTTTGGTATCTGAAGTTAGGAATATTGCCTATGCTTCTATTACAAATATGTTTATGCATGGGGAACTCCTAGTAGTTAGAATGTAATCAGTCTAGATGGCTGGCTGGGAAGGGCCATAAGGAAAAACAATAGGTCTTAGAAGATGCTAATCTTCCACTGAGGAGCCTTCCCGAGGACTCTTCAAACAGCCTCCACATCATGGCTGTTCAGTCCTTACAGAGACACGTGACCAAGTCACCTGGTATTGGACTCCATCTTCAAATACCAGTATTTTTCCACTGACTGGGTATGGGAACCAAGACGGGAGACAAAAGGTTCCCGCTATATGCAAAAGCTATTTAAGGCAGGGGAGTGACATCATTGTGTTTTTTCACTGACTCCCCACTGGAAACACTTGAGGAACTAGACTAGGGGAGGAGGGCTGAACCCAGGTTAGAGGAATTTCTAGCCTGTGAAAAGACTACCTAGGGTTTTAAGCTGGAGGCTAGGGATAGAATTCAGAGTGACCTAGACAAATTGGAGGATTGGGCCAAAAGAAATTTGATGGACAAATACAGAGTCCTGCACTTAGGACGGAAGAATCCTATGCATCACTACAAACTGGGGACTGAATGGCTAAGTAGCAGTTCTGCAGCAAAGTACTGGGGAATTACAGTGGACAAGAAGCTGGATATGAGTCAGCATCATGCCCTTGTTGCCAAAAAGGCCAACAGCACAGAGGGCTGTATTAGTAGAAGCATTGCCAGCAGACCAATGGAAGTGATTATTCCGCTCTATTTGGCACTGGTGAGCATTGTGTCCAATTTTGGTCCCCAGTCTCCAAAAGAGATGTGGAAAAATTGGAAAGAGTCCAATGGAGGGCAACAAAATGATTAGGGAGCTGGAGCACATGACTTACGAGGAGAGTCTGAGGGAACTAGGGTGATTTAGTCTGCAGAAGAGAACACTGGGATGGGATTTGATAGCAGCCTTCAACTACCTGAAGAGGGCTTCCAAAGCTAGGTTGTTCTCAGTGGTGGCTGATGATAGAAAAAGCAATGGTCTCAAGTTGCAGTGGGGGAGGTCTAGGTTGGATATTAGGAAACACTAGTTCACTAGGAGGTTGGTGAAGCACTGGAATGGGTTACCTTCATCCTTAGAGGTTTTTAAGGCTCAGCTTGACAAAGCCCTGACTGGGATGATTTAGTTGGTGTTGGTGTATCAAAATATGTTCATCAAAAATTGTTCATGACTGCACATTCCTCAATACCCAGAATATTTTGATGCGTACTTTTCACCATGTGCATTAAAACTTTCCAATTTATAGGAAAGATAATAGTTATATTTAGCTTTAGCACCATTAATGCTTTTAATATTGTCAGGTGCAATGCTGAGCATAGTTCATTCTCTCAGCATGAACCTTCTCTGAAGTGCAGTGATGTTGTTAAAATCTTGACATTTATTTCATACAGTAGTGAAATTCATGAAATACCAGAATGAAGACAAACACCATGATGAAGTAAAAAGAAACAATTTTAATGACACTCAGTGTACTCATAACAATTATAATACTTATGAATCTTAACTATAGCTGGTTATAATGTTGGTGGTGAGGAGTTGAGAAGAGTCTTTGATTCACAAAACAGTAGTGCTAGAACTCCCTGGCCCTAGTTGCCCATGCTGGAATGAGAGAGGGTGGCTTGGTAACTTGTACAGATTCTAGGGGAGCCCCATAGACCCAACTTCCCATTTGGGAAGGAGATGGGTCTGGACTTAAAGGGGTCAGGGGCAACTTCCAGACCTGACACCTGAAACCACAAATCTTTCCTTCCAGAGTAGATCTGAAAGTGCCAAAAGAAACAACTTTATTTTTTAATGAAATTATTTTTCTCTATTTTGAGCAGCTCAAGCATGGAATTCAATCTGGGATTGTCTTTGAGGCCCTTCTTTACTGCATGTAGTCTAAGAAATACATTTTGGCTTTAGTAGTCTTGTTCTTTGGCTTTTGTTTTCTCTCTGTATTTATTAAAATGTATTGATTCTAAGTCTGCATATGAGATTTTATGTTTTATAAAATGTGTTATAGAAAGCAAACTTATGTTATTAAAATTATCAGTAGAGAGAAAACTTAACAAAAGTTCATCTTGCAAGTAAAAATATATATATAACCATGATGATGTTTTCCTTTCAAAACAAGATGTTCAGATGTGTTTTATAAGGTGACACACAATGGAGTTATATTCTTCATTAAGGGCTCAGTCTAGCACTCACTGAAGGCAATGGAAAACTCCCTTGACTTAACCAACGGAAAAAACATATTCTGACATTGTATTGCTGACAGAAAATGATTTAATTAAATCAAATCAAATCGAGAGTTAAATGGTAGATATAAACTACTTAGGCAATGATGCAAATCTCTCAGATAACATAACATTTATATAGATGATTTATAAAGATGATCTTTAGAAGTATCCTGTTGAACACCAAGCCTAGCTGAAACATGTCCACGCTACACTACAGTATGTTACTTATGCAAATGCTGGAAACAGAGATCCGAGTACAAAGGCAAGTTCTGATCAAGGATATATGTTCTACTTTTAGAACTCAGCACTCAACTAGGAATTTTGAGACTTAAAGTAAAACTTTCATAGTGGATGAAACTTTCATTTGTATGACATTATAATCCACATTTTTACTATAAAATTCCACTTGTATTTCATACATTTTCTTCTTATATTTAATAGTTATTGAAGAATCTGTACCCATACAAAGACTCTATTCCTTCTCAAGGTATCTTCTCATCCTACTTGATACAACACAAAGGTAGAAATGTCAAGTTTATAGAATCACAGTTGTTTCCATGGCAGTAACTTGTGATGTTAAAAACATGCAATAATGATTTCATTACAGTATCACACAGGAAAAGATGTTGGGCTTACAAATTCTTATCGAAACACAAATATCAAACAACAGGAGAGAAAATAACTGAGAAGCATGCTGCTTTTTTATTAATGTCCCTTTCATCAAGTTTATGCTAGTTTTAACATCCCTTAATCTAGAATAAGAGGAAAGTAGTAATTTTAAAAACCTGACAGCAGAGTCTGCATGTATTAAAAATCTCATTTTACCTACCATTTCTCCATATTAAGCCCATTATTAAAAGACCAAAATCAGATTTCTAATCTTTTTTTTTATTTAGATTCAAAACTGAATGCAAGAGCCTATTCTAAAACTGTGGTTAATAAAAGAGTAATTAAAGCTTTAGTCCCACTTATCAGAGAGGAGAAGGAAGATATTTGACTATCCAGAGCTTAAGTAAGAGATGCTATTATGAAAAAAATAGAAAGATTTAATACAATGCTAACCAAAATGAATACTATATATATCTTAAAATCTGACTTGTACAATATTTCTTGCACTGGTATTCAGTATTTCAGTTTAATTTTGATTCCAAAACATTTGATATTGCTCTAGCTACACTATTTTAATAGAATAAACTATTTAATTTTAAATGCATTTTTCCTTGATAACTGTAATGGAAATGCTGTGTTAATTATAACATCTACTGTTGTAAAGAAGTAATTATACTCTGTCTGGACCACATTGCACAATTAGGTAATTTTTGAGTCATTTTCCTCCAAAGCCCCAGAACTGTACAACTATCACTGGAAAATACTGAACTTGATCGACAAAAAGTCTGACTTAGCATAGCAAATCCAATATTCTTATTTATAAAATACTCTTAATTTAAGACAGAAGTGACAAAGAGTCCTGTGGCACCTTAAAGACTAACTGAAATTTTTTCAGAGCATGAGCTTTCGTGGGCTAATACCCACTTCGTCGGATGCATGCAGTGGAAG
>ML677385.1:9521263-9680814 GCA_007922305.1 Dermatemys mawii | reverse complement strand
CTTCCACTGCATGCATCCGACGAAGTGGGTATTAGCCCACGAAAGCTCATGCTCTGAAAAAATTTCAGTTAGTCTTTAAGGTGCCACAGGACTCTTTGTCACTTCTGCAATTCCAGACTAACACGGCTACCTCTCTGATTCTTAATTTAAGACACTGACATTATACTGGTGAAAATACTCATTTTTTAAATTTTTAACTATTTGTACATATTCCCTCCCTGTATTCCAATTTTAATTCTTCACAAAACATGCCAAACCATGCGGTATCTGGTAAACTATTATTTATTCCTAATTTTATTCAAAGGGAAATAGCTATAGTACATACAGCTCTTTATATTACAAATTAAGATTTTTATCTAGCTCTCAGTGTAAACACCACTAATGTTCTCTTCCTACATTCCTGGGTAGATATCAAATTCCTACTGCATTTTCTTGGCAGTGCATTCCTTAGTCTTATTTATCATTTGGATTACTGAGAAGCTTATGATCAGTTACACATCACGGTGTCGGACTATCTGTACATGCTAGGAGGGAAATTAATTATCCTATATTATGTATTTCATGTTCGTGAATTTAATCAAGGAGAACCTAGTGGTTCTGGTATTTTTTCCTCTATGTCACTCATGCCCGCTATGTTCGAAGCAAGAATAGGATACCAATTCAGGGCAGAGAAAAATATTTTCATCAGTATGTATGTATGTTTGGGTAAATACTAAATTTAATATTAGCAAATACTTGTTGGGGCATACTATGAGGCTATTAAAGGTCCAAAGCTGCCTTGTTTAAATCCATGGGAGTTTTACTATTGACTAAAAGGGGAGCAAGAAGAAGCCCTAAGTGACTGAAAAAGAATACCGAACAAAAGAGAATGGCACAGATTCTCAACATGTACCCAAAAAGCACCTTGCCAGATCCCCAAAGTCATTGCTATATTAACCAGGTCATGAAGCCTCAGCTATTTTGAAGGAGCTATTTGTTGTTGTTTTAAAGCAACCGACAGTAATCATTTCTCATCTCCTCCTGCCCAGGTTTGGAAGGGGGCCTTTGGGGGCATAGGGGGGAACTTTTTGAAAGAGGAGAATTCACATGGGCTGTGACATCAGTGGAAGGACAAGCAAGGAAAGCGGTAACAGGTGGTCTGGGCAGCAGGACTATGAGGAGTAGTTGGCTATCAAGCACATATTTAACAGCACAGTAGTAGAGGCCAGCTGCACCCAAGAAAGATGAGGGATGGGTAGCTAAGACAGAGGGTCTGAGGAAGATTAGGATAGTAGGAGAATGAGTCAGGAACTGTCAAGGAGAGCCAGCTTTATGAAAAAATACGGTTGCAGCAAAGTTGAAGTAGTATAAATCTGATTGAGCTTTTTCTGAGGTAATACTTTAGACATGGCTTAGTTTGGGTTGGTTCATGGCTATACAGCATACAGGCAACTTTCTGAAGTGGCTGGGTTATTCTCTGGAAACTCAATTTTCATTAAAAAGCCTCTGGTTGTTGGCATTGTAAAAAACCGCTCAAAACATGAACCAAGTGCTTGAGTCTGCAGAGAACCTGGAACAGTGACTCAGAGGCGCTAACTGCCCATTCATTTCATTTAACTCAGATGATCCAGTCATGACAACTGGCTTGGCAACATTGTGGACTATTTTATTCCTCATGTAAGAAACCAGAGGAAGGATTACAAATATGCATAACATATTAAGAGTGATTTCTCATTTGGTGCCACCACTTATTCTCCCCACCCAACAAAGAGCCAGGCTCAAATAACCTAGTGTCAGTGACTGGGACATAGGCTATCAGGCACAGTGGTTAAAGCAGAAGTCAGAGGCCAGAACCATGGGCCAGAGACAGAAATTGGAAAAAGAGGATCACGAGTGAGTTACCTGAAATGAGGCAAAGCAGGAGAAGGGCTGGATCTATGGCTGGAAACAGGCATGCATAAACACTGTCACAGCCATGGATGAATGCTTTGAGCAGCTGCTGAACTGCTTCTGGGATTAAGAGTCAGTCTGCTGACTCTTCCAATCCATCAGCACACTAGCTGAACTCATTAAGTTGCCTGGAGTCTGTCTTTGCTACAGGCACTGCTTCCTCACACCCAGAGAAGCCCAGGGGCATATGAGAGTCCTGCCAAGGGAAAGCTAAAATCAAGGAACCTAGTAGAGCCCTATATTTTGAATATCTGCACAATATTGTGAGCAGTGTCATTTCTCTAATTCACTTGTGGATGGAACTTGGAAAAATGCCACCAATCTTTCCTCCCCTGAACATTTGATCACTGCATAAAAAGGGGGTCAGAATCAATGAGTTAAGAATGCTGGGAGTGAGCAACATTTTTAAGACCTGTGGGGAAACCTGGAAGGCAAGCCAAGGGAATATCAAGCGATCACTGGAAGAAGTGGGTGCAACTTAAAGCATCAGCATGTCTATCCATCTAGTACTGGTGTGGGTCCCCAACACAGAAGAATGAATGCCAGTCAGCAATTCTGTTCAAGAGTGGCCCCAATGTTCCACTAAAGGGTTAATCAATCAATCCTCACATCTCCTCTTTGAGGTAGGTGAAGGAGATACAGGGACCACTTCAGCAATTGTTCAAATGCAGCAGCTGTTTAAACAGTACACAACAATACCACACAGTTGTCTAAAACAGAAGGTAGATAATACAGTCTCAAATAATTATTTAGCTAGGCCTTGACATTACATTCATCACAATACCACCTATGAAACTACCGAAGCAATTTTATAGATGAAATAATTCAGTTCAAATTTGGCCAAGTCTCCAGAAACAATATCTCTTTATTAAAAAAGCCTTGAGAGTGTAAAGGGGCCAGGATCTTGGTTTTACCTATTTGACGTAAAACAGTACTTTCCAATACACTGTTGGAACATTCATTCTATATACCTCTCATGGGCATAATCAAAAGTAGAGCTGTGCAAATAATGAATTTTTCAGTTACTGGAAGTTTCAAAAACAAGAAACTCATTTGAGATCAAATTGAATAAGCTTTTTGAATGTTTTGGCAAATGAAATTGTTATAAAAGTCATTTCACACTGAACACTTTCATTTATACAATCTAAATGTTTCAGTTTGATTTTTACTGTTCTTCAAATTGTTGATTTTTTAAATCAAAATTAAAGAATTTTTTAAACATATGCTTTGAATGGATTTTTTTTTATTTTGAAAAATGTTCAAAACATTTCAGTTTTTCTCCTTGAAGCCCAAAACAATTTGGCAAACCCAGCATGATTTGTGACACGTCTTTGTTGCCAAATATGCATTTTTTAAAAACAATCCACCAAACATACAAAAAGCAAACCAAACCCTCCATTTCTACCCCCAGAGTTTTGGCCAAAAATTGTCACCCAGCATTACTGAATCACAGCCCTGTGTCTTTATTATGTGGACTGACCAGAAGCAGCATAAAATGACAAATCCATAAACCCTTCCACATCTCAAGACTGTTCCCCCTGCAAGAGCACCCAGTGCACTGGGGGGCATGGATTTCATGTTGAAATCCTCATCACTACCCGGCCCAGCCCAGGAAAGCTAATGATCCAACCAGCAGACCAAATTCAATCATGAATCCTGATCACATGTCATCTGAGGCACATTATGCACATGCTAAGACGACCAGAGTACAGGCAGCCCCCTTCAAAATTCTACTGTATGATGTGCAGGGGAGTAATTACCTTCAGTCTAACTAAACTCCCCTGCAGTCTCAGGTGTTCTCTTTCACTTTGTTTTACACACTTTTGTGCAGCATTAGTTAGCTGGGATGTTTCATCCTAGAAGTGAATTCCCATATACGATACAGAAAACTTGCACAGTGATAAAAATTAAGATAAGAACATTGATGATTATTATATAAAATATCATCATTATTCTATGACAAGGGACATTACATCTGAGAACGAAATCATCTCTGAAAATAATTTTATCACATTTCTTTTTCTGTAGCATTTTTCCCTCCTTCCCCTTGTATTTTCCAGACATCAGCTTACTTCTATAAGTATGCATAAATGTTTTAATACTCATGTATATCTCTTCAGAGATGACTGTAACCTTTGTTTATGGTTTGGCTCTCATGAGTTTCTGTTACAAAATACTTTTCCATTGACTGAATGCTTTTTAATAGTTGTGAAATCCTCCATAAAGTAAACCTGATTACATTAGCTTTTCCTCTCCAGTAGTACATTTATCACACTGAGATGCTTCACTGTAGAGAATCTTATTTAAAAAAGCCTGCTGTTTTCCTTCGGGTCATTAATGCAGTTCTACAAGAGCCAAACATTTTTATTACATATGGTGAACACGTAACAGATTTCCTTTGGCCTCCTTTTACTGTAGCAATAGCAGCATTGCACTGCCCCAGAAAACTCTGATGCTCTCACTTGCTAACCCTCTTTTTAAACTATTGCATCACTTCTACTGTTATAATCACATCAGAAAAATCTCTCCTTTTTACTGATTGCTTGTTTTTGTTTCTCCCATAATGAAGAATGTGCAGGTTTTCCTTATGTTTTCTATGGCTGCTTTCCTACAACATGGGCAGTCTCACTGAGCTCATCTTTAAATATTTTTCTTCCCCGGAGGATGTATTTGTCAACCAAATTAATTATAATTTATTCAGGGAGAATACAATCATATATTGCTACAATGCCAGCCTGTCATCTCACATTCTTCCATTGTTTTTAATTCGTTCAAGGGAAATCCTAATAATGAAGAAGTCAGACTTTGACAATTTATCTTTCAAGGTATAATATATGCATATATAAATATGACATATTTAGACCTATTTTTCAGAAATCTCCCTTTTCCAGCCATGGCTCCCATCTCCTAATTTTACAGATGGAAATCTAAGGGTATATCTTCAATACCCTCCGATCCAGTAGGTAGTGATCAATCTATCGGGGATCGATTTATCACATCTCATTTAGATGCGATAAATCAATCCCCAAAGGCGCTCCCTGTTGACTCCAAAACTTCAGCTTGCCAAGAGGTGCAAATGTAGATCTCTACTCCAGATTTGTCATTTCCTGTTCAAACTCAAATCTCAGCCCTTTCCTTTAACATCTTCTTGTGGATGTCCACTCATGATGGCCACACTCAGAGACATGATATACTGAACTAGATGGACGATGGATCTGATCCATTACAGAAAATCTTGCATTCCTATGTTCCAAATCCTGTCCGACCTTGGCGGAAACTTATATCTAAATCCAAACTTGGTAGTTCAGATGTGACAGTGATAGGCATTGCATAAAAACCTAAATAAAACGCAGATGAATAGTCTGTATCCATCTCTAGTTGAAAAATATAATCATTTTAGGACACAATGCAATTATAGACTTCTGTTTCTATTTGATTTGAAGTTATCACATATTTTATTGTATAAAATGGATGATATTTGGGGTATTGGTGGAAATCATACCATTTTTGACTATCTCCCCTAAGGCAGGTTAGCTGGATTTATTCCCCAAATAAAAAGTAGCTTATAGCAGCATGACAAAATGCTGCTACACCACTGAAGAAACTCATCTCTTTTTAAAAACCTTATTCATGAAAAAAAACCCACAGGAAATATCCTTTTTAGTGTACAAAAGCAAGAGAAATCCTCAATACCTGAAGGCTCCTTAACCAATGCTGTCCCTCAGTGCATTAGGATTTGTAATGTTTATTTTTTCCCCTAAAATATGGCTTTATTTAGTACAGTAATAAATAGAAAAATCTGCATTCTAGTTAATTCTGGAAGATACAGTGAATGACAATATTGGCATCCGTGTACTATTATGAAAGAAACATCATCCCTAACAATTTCTACAGTTAACGTGAATGCAGTGCACGAGTCTGTCAGAGATCAAAGATCAATCTTCATCTTTCACCCTCCAGAATAGAAACTCTCTTATCACAAGTCCATAACATTACAGAATATTGCCTCTAACTGCTCCTGTTTAAATCCAGAAACAACCATCCCTTCTGATATGAACAGGAATATCCAATATATTTGTTATGTTCACCTCCCCAGTGTAAGTCAAAGAATTCACCTCCCAGATATGGACTGCATATTCAACCTTTAATGAAACTTCTTTACACATGTATGTCACAGACCTTGGGTTAATTCATTCCTCAAGACAATCTAGGATTATCATGTATTAAGCACGAATAACAGGGGGAAATTAAGACTACACAAACACATACAAACTTAAAAAAAGTATATCTCCATTTCAACCATCCAAGAATGGTGTTTTTATATCAATTACAATTTTAGATATTTTGAAATCATTGACAAATTAATCCAAATATAGTATATATAGAATATAAATGACTAATTTGCTGTCAGTTTGATGATTTTAAGATTTCTGAAATGATAGTTGATATACAAACACCACTCTTGGGATGGTTGGAATGGAGATGTACATTTCTTTTAAGTTAGCATTATGCTGAGAGGTGCTACTCACTGGATGGATCACAAACCTCACTGAGATTGGTGGGTATGACTATATCCTTAAAATTAGCAGAACAGTAAGGATCAATTAATCACAAGCCCACACCTAAGACAAAAGCAGAATGTGATCCTGCTCAGGAGTTTTGGACTTAACACCTTTGAGTATTGTTTGGGTAAGTGTGGGTGTGTGCACGTGCATGCATGTGCGGACAAGAAAAACACAAAGAACCAGAAAGTAGAACCAGAGCAGCTGAAAGTTCACTGTATGATCCTGGAAGAAGCCTAGGGAGACTTTTTTTTGGTTTTTTTTTAAATCAGGGGTGTAGGTTGAATAATCTGTTTCCTGATATTTGAGTCCTTCTGTATTCAGAGGCAGAGGATGTTTGTACGTTCTTCATAAACAAACAACTGGATCAAAGAAACAGCTGACCACAACCAATTTCTGTTCCTAGCTGGAACAACTCATTAGATCCCAGATTTTTACCTATCCACTTAGGTCAAAAGAGAGATAACTTTATACGGAACATATTTGTGCAAGTTACTGTATAACCAGTATTGAATACCTTAATAAATTTTACTTCTGTAAATATTTTATTTTTACATATTTGTTTCAGTGTGCGGGTATTTTAAATGAAAGATAAGTATTTTTCCCCCTTGTGCTTCACATTACAGTTGCATTTTGGGCCAAACAAGTGTAGGACATGACATCGAATTCAGAAAGTTACTCTCGGGTCACTGAGTGCAGTACTTCTTTGTGTGGGATGTCTTTCTTTGGCTGTTGCTTTAACATTTTAAACATGTTAAAGGCTTTTCATTTTGAAGTTACAAGAGAAATGAAAAACATGAGACAATTTGTCCAATGGGCAAAGTGGCTAGTTTTTCCCTTGTAACTTAAAATAAAAATCATGAAATTACCTCAACTTGAGGAAAAATTCAATTCCATTCTAAGAGGAGGTTACTCACCTTGTGCAGTAACTGATGTTCTTCAAGATGAGTATCCCTGTGGGTGCTCCACTTCAGGTCAAGGTGCGTCCTAGAGCCTTTGATTTGAGATTTCTATAGCTGTACTCCTACGGGCTGTGCACGCACTGTGCCTGGCTCTTGAGCTATTAGTGTTTGAACGTTGCGTGCACAGCCCGGGCTCCTCTGTTCCTTCTCTATAATGGAGTGTGTTCACCCACAGGGAAACTCCTTGAAGAACAGCAACTACTGCACAAGATGAGTAAACCCCTCTTCTTCGAGAGAGGGATGTCCCTGTGGGTGCTCCACTTCAGGTGACTGAAAAGCAATCTCCTTTAGGATGGTTGGGACTTCGGATGAGGGAAGAAGGCTGTTGACAAGACAGTTCTAACCAATCCAGTGTCAGACGCTGCAGTGTAGATGAGAGCGTAGTGGTTAGCGAAAGCAAGGTTCGATGCCCAGGTAGCTGCCTTGCATGTGTCAGAGAGTGGGACATTACAGAGAAAGGCCATGGAGGTGGAGATAGCTCTGGGGTAGCATGTGTTCTAATTGATGTAGGAGGTTGTATTTGCCTGATTTAGTAACAAAGGCATATGCAGTCAGCAATCCATTTGGAAAGTCTCTGCGTAGACATAGCATTTCCCTGTGAGTGCTGAGTCGCAGAGAAGGATAGTGCTATCCTATGAAGGATAGTGCTTCTAAGAAAGACTATAGTGATGATCTGTGGCCTGAAGCAAAGAAAATCTGGGGGCTCAGCTGAGCATCCAAACCTTGGTAGATGGCTTAGACCAAACTTGTTATCTTCTTGTTCCTTTGTAAATATAGGTGAGGTTCAGGAAGTGGCTTTATTTTGATCCATGTTCATACAGAGTATATGGATTAAAAATATTTTATTCAAACACTTAGGGTTTCCTAATATATCTTTAGTAAAATAAAAAAACATTTGTCAGGTGCTTTAGTATAAGATGTTAACTTTAGGATATTTTCTTATTATTATTTAGTAACTAAAAGTTTAACAGGCAGTTATGTATGCAGAGATATCTACCCTAAGCATTAACCTACTCACTCTTGTCTTCGCCATAACATTCTGCCTTTTGCTGCTCCTGCAACTAGCAGAATTGGGGCTAAGTGAGTCTTAGACAAAACAAATCTGAAGATGCGTAGCCACTGCTCCACTTGTTCAAAATGCTAAGTGAATTCTGGGAACTCTGCATGCTACAGTATAGCATATATGTTTTAAACAATAATTTATACACTAATGCAATCCTTGAATATAAACATGACTTAATTTGGACAAGGCTGAGGTGGTGATGATTGTGGGAAGCCACCAGATAATTCATCTGAGATTTGCCCATCTTTGTAATGTTTGAGGGTTTTGTTAGTCACTGAGACAGAATATACCTGCATACACACCTTGCACACTATTATAATCATCTTTGTACAAAGTATGCCTTTTGAAGTATCATTTGAAAACCTCATAATTCATTGGGCATTACTGTCCTCATAAAACATACATGGCAACATTACATTTGAAGTTATAAGATACCATTGCATGGTCTTCTCAATACATGTCCTAAACTCAGGTTCGAGAATAGGTGTGTCTCAAACAAAGGAATGTGTGTTCTGCTTAAGTTGCATTTAAGCAGTAAACAGAGACATCAAGCAGGAAGCTCCAATAAGGGAGGAAAAAGCATCAGGAAACATTCTTTCTTGTCGACATTCTGACTCCTAAATCTCAGCTGGAAATGTTTCTCAAGTGGCTGACTGACAGTATCAAAAGGAGCGATAAAAATCCCAGTGCACCCCTCCCTCTTTCTTTTGCTGTCCTTTAATTCACGCACCAGAAGGAACAAAGGAAACACCCACTGAAGGGATTCTGACCTAATGAGTTTGATCAGTAAGACTGCTGAGAGCATGTGATGAGAAAAACTTTGCTTTGAATTTAACAAAAATGGTTAAATTAGGCACCAGATCAGTTTTATCTTTATTTTTCTTATAATCATTTCTGATTCACTTAAAATCTTAGTCTTTGTGGTTAATTAACTTGTTTTATCTAATTCAGTGTGTTTAACCTGAAGTGTCTGCAAAACTTCAGTTGCGATAACAAGGTGTGTGAATATTATTTCTATGAAAGAAATATGGACTTTATATGAATTTGTATTGTCCAATACAAGACATACTTTTCTGGGGAGAAATCTAAGGGCTTGGTTACACTGGCACTTTATAGCGCTATAACCTCCTCCCCGTCCACACTGGCAAGGCACGTAGAGCGCTAAAACCGCGGAGTTATAGTGCTCCTCGTAATCCACCTCTGCATGGGGAATAAGGGCTGTAGAGCAGCTGCTGTAGCGCTACAGCAAGAATGTGGACACCCACTGCACTACAAGTGATCTCTTGAGATGCCTAGAGCCATTTAAGGCAATTGACGTCTCTTCCCTTTCTTTTGAACTCGGCTGGAGGAATGCGGAAGTACCTCTTTAGAGTTTCTCTCTTAACTCCGCAGATAAGCAATGCAAATGTTTAAGGAGGGAGCCTGT
Source organism: Dermatemys mawii (assembly GCA_007922305.1). Classification (NCBI taxonomy): domain Eukaryota; kingdom Metazoa; phylum Chordata; order Testudines; family Dermatemydidae; genus Dermatemys; species Dermatemys mawii. The sequence goes on along the minus strand of ML677385.1, from coordinate 9,670,872 downwards.
GTGAAAACAAAGCCTTCTGTGAACGGAGGCTCGCTGACAGGCTTTCAGAAGAACGAAAAAGCCACTGTGTCTCTCCCTCCACATACACACAACGCGTCCCCCCTCACCCCCCTCGTTTAAAAAGCACGTTGCACCCAGCTGAATACTGGGATACCTGCCCTAATGCACTGCTCTTAATGCCGCATTAAGTGCCCCAAATGTGGCCATGCTATACCGCTGGCGCGTCTGAGTGTGTACATACAATAGCGCTATACATATTACTGTATAAGGGGACCGCTATAACCAATAGCGCTATAATCTTGGAAGTGTAACCATACCCTTAGACTAGCAATGGTCACCCTTCAGTATAACCTTTACTTAAGAGCCAAGGTGTGGCTAGCTGCAGCACACACACAGACACAGACTTGCAAACTGGAGGCTGTTTGTGAGCAGCTCAGGCTGGAGGCTACAGAAGCAAAGCACTGTAGCTCAGACCCCAGGTTAGAGGGCTGGGATGACATAGCTACTCAAGAGTCTGGATTATACCCTGGATATGTCAGTTAGATACACTGATCAAATAGTAACTACTACCAAGATAAAGCTATCTGCTTCTGAACCTGGTCTTTGAACATGAATGTCTCTTTGTTACCTCCAAATTGGATTACACCAACATGCTCTGCAGCCGCCTCTACTTGAAAACAGAGGTGGTGCCAAATACAACTACAATGATTTTTAAGTGCAGTATCACAGGATGAACACATGGCACCAGAGCACACTGGCTGCAACCAGCCTTCCAGGATCTTAAACTATAGGTTTTGACCTTTAGCATCTTGAATGCCCTTAGTGCCTATCCATACTGGGGGCTTGCCTCCACTCCTTGAGTTGGCATTAGCAGAAACACTAAAGTTGGGAACACTCTGCTAAAGGAGCTGGTGGCAGAGCATTCTCTTCAAAGGCCCCTTGACTTTGCAAGTCACACCATCCCACTGAGCTGAAATAAACTCAAAGTATCATCTCTTCAGGACAGGCAACTGAAAATATGGCTGTGAGCTGGATATCTTTTGGCAATTTGATTTGGTTAATAACATTTTTGCTGCTTAGTAGCTGTATGTATTGCTGTGGGATTTTATTTTATTTTTAATTTTTGCAATGGCACATAATGGCCTCATCTTGTATCTCTCTATGAAGAAATTCAGTGGCATAAAGACATGGACTAGAGAAACACGAAGACCATACACAGTTTAGAGATCCTCTGAGTAAGATACAGAATGGTGTCCTATCTGTTGTGTTGTTGCAAGAGTAAAATAAAAGTATTTCACTGAAATCTGTGACTTCCAGCTTGAGTACTCGTAGCAGAAAACAAAGTTCTTCATTTTAGCAGTAAATCCCTACTACAATAAAAGACCTGAGTAAATTGTATATCAAACATCACAAAAGCCAGGCTTTGGCAGATTGAAGTCAATCACGGAGAAGAGGACCATCATCCAATAACACTGTATCCCTATAACTGGAGTTTAACTTCTGGATAGAAATTTTGTCAACATTTCACTCAGACCAACATTTTCCAGCTAGCTCTACTCTTGGCACAGACAGAAGCAGATTGCCACTTAAAGCACATCTGCTGTGACTGTCTCAGACATCTAGATACCAATGTAAGGTCCTTCTAGAACTTAATAGCTAATCACCAACACCTTGGAACAATCAAGAAGCAAATATAGACCCCCTAATCCCAAATCTTATGTACTGACATCCAGTTGAATTTACTTATTAGAGCAGCTATAATCTAGAGGAATTAATATTGTAGATCTATAAACACACTGGCAATGGTTAGTTGATTTTTTTTTTAATTCTCCCCTTGATTCATTTTGGTAGAATAATAAATACATTATAACAGTAAAATATCTTACACTTCAGTTCCTTTTGTTTTGTATAGAATCAAAAATATGAAAATGGATAAGTTAACAGAGATCCATAAGACATAATATGACCAAAGTAAACTGTTCTAAAGTTGAGTTATTTTATGCAGAAGAGGCTGAAGCAAGTCTCAGGAAATCAACAGATATGGAAAAAAAGTTGATAACCTGGACAGTACCCAATCCCTCTGAACAATCTAAAAGGCAACTGAATTATTTTATAAAGGCTGAGGGAAGGAAACTTGCAGGCATATTTCCTGCTCCCATTTCTGCAATCATATTTCTGCTCTAATCCCCTCCACATCCACATCATCAGTCTTCTTCACTATACCATGCCCTACCTATAGAAAATTTTCTTGTACTGAATTGTGTATGGAAATCAAAATGCAGAGAGTCCTGCAGCTAACCTGTAACTCATTTTTCTACTCTTAATCTATTCTTCCTTTGTAAAAGGCTTCAATTCCCTGTCCTCTCACTCATTTTCTACCTCAAACCCTTCATCTTTTTCCTTCTCCTCCCACTTAACATCACCTTACTTCTCCAACCCTTCAATTTTCTTGTGAGTGAAATGGTCCGTAGCTTTTCTGCTTTTAAGAAAATTATCATCATCTTCATCCTTTTGATTTCAAGGTTTACATCCTGGCTGCATATAGTGCAAAGGGGTACACATCTACCAAGCTAGCAAGTCTGGTAGTTAATTTAACTGCAGCATAAAAGCATAGTGTATGTTGCTTTTTCTTTAATATTAATATAAATTAAGTTGCTAATATCATATCAGAACATTTGATGTTTACTTTGCCCTTGTGTGTGTTAATAGGTAGAAGAATAAAGTATCCCATTTTTAAACATATCCATTCTTATATTAAGTATTACATGTGAACAAATAATAGTTGTTACGTTATTTTATTATTGGTACTTCACCTCTCATTTTAACTCAAGATCCTTTCTTACCTTTATATTTAACATACATTTAAATATTAAAAGTATACAACATAAAAATGAAATGGCTTAACCTATCAGATGTACAATAAAAAATCAGAATTGCCATAGGAACCAAGTTCAAACTACTTGACTAGTATAATGTGTCTTCAGATCAACTCATTGACAACAAATCTCAGCAACATTTCTCTGTCAATCTCCATTTATTAGATTAAAAATGTATTAATGTAGACTTCAAAGGTTCACCATCATCCCTCCTAAAACAAGAAACAAGTTTTTTCTTATAGAATAATTCCTATTCTATTGACTAAATGTTGAGTGCTGTTTGAGGAAATGTTCTGGATAAAATAACAAGCATAGGTTGTATAAAGAGTGTTTAAAATGCTGTTAAAATCTAAACTGTTGACAGCTTTCCATCTGTTCAACTTCCATTTTCAAATCAACATGAAAGTTTAGCGTCTGATGCACTTGAAACTGAAGACTAACTAAAATCTAGGATCAAGTATACATTTACAACGAAGTATCACCCTCGCCCTTTGTATTATTGCAATCTAAAAATTTAAACATTGTTTCCCCTTCCTCACATGCCCACACACACACACGATACTTACTTGCTTTGTTTTTCCATACTGGCTACCCTGAGACTTTCCCAACGAGAATTAAGCAGATTCATTTGTTCTTGGATTTCATTTTCTTCATCATCTGAAAGCTTCCCAACTGTTATAAGTTGACTCCCCCCTTGCAAAACATTACCAACACGTCCTTGGTGAGCTGTTAATTCCATCATAAAGCCCTGGAAAGAATAGTAAATCTTAACTAAGATAACTGGGAGAAGGAATACTTTGTAGAAATATCTTCAATTCCACATATTTTCAAAAAAAAGTTGGTTTAACTTTGGAATTCAATGTAAAAATAAACACAGTCACCTTTTATGTAAGAGGAAAGGCATCTAGTGTTAAATTTAAAGCCTACAAAGGCTTTAATTTAAAGCAAAGAACAAGGACTGACAATAGCACCAGTGAAAATTTTATGATTTTGATCTTAATGTACCATATAAATAGATGAACAACAATTAACAGACAATAAAATGTTTGCACTGGTTTCTCAGTCTCTGTACTTCACATATACCTCATGAGTGTGAAACTGCTCTTTGACTTCTTCTACATCACTGGATATATCTCCTTGTGCTTGTAATGCATCTTCAGTAGAGAGAAGCCAGGTGAGTACTTCTTCTAATGCAGTTTGATAGCTGTCCAGGTCCACTCCTACCTCCATCAGTGAGCTGCCAAATGACCTTTCTTCAGGAGTGTCCAAATACTGATTAAAAATAAAAATAAGAATTTTAGCATTAAACGGATGCACAAACAGCTACATTAGATGAACAACAGAATGCCATCCTCTTAATTCTATAGAACAATCCTCTTTTTAACAAAAGAACTTTGATGAATGGAGCATTTGGTGCAATGTAAAGGCAACTATTTGAAGTCAGTAAAGTAAGGATTATGAAAAAAAAAGACTAAATTCAGAAACAGACTAAATAAATGTTTTGTCCTAGAGCTCATGTTTTTCTACGTGTAGAATAGTTATTACACATGAAATCAAAAGTTAAAGTTACATATATGGTGTATTCTTCAGTAAGTATTTTAAAGAGGGTTTTTTTTCATTTCTACTTCTATCACCTGTCATTCAAGCACTTTTCTCTTTAGAATGACAGAAATACATTCAATTTCTATAGCATCTTGCGTAACTACACAATCCTACATGCTTTACATAGCAGTGAACTACCTGTTGGTACTGTATCACCAGCATGCAAACTGAGGCAAATGCAGTATAAAACACTTTTACATATGTTTTTAAATATATGCAATTGCGAGTTAGACTAATCTGCAGAGTATCATTTATCCAAGATCACATTATGAAGTTCACACAAGGTTGCAAGTCACCAGACCAAAAAATAAAAATAAAAAAAAAATCCAGGAAAAGATATCCACTATTATTATTCACTTTCCCCTCTAAGGCCCTCCACACATCTGCTCCCAGTCAAATGTCATTTACAAGCAAATACGTCATGCCACCATGCTGCAGGTTACAGAGAGAGTGGACAGTAACAAGCAACATTAAGTAGCCACTGTCCCTGTCACCCACTCCATTGGAGAAATGGTTATGAGACCAAGGTAAGAAATAAGGGGCTTGCTGATGATGGTTTCACCCTGCTAATTAGCGAACAAGCTGTAGAGAAGGAAAAAGTAAATCTGATAGCAAGTTAGGAGAATAATGATTTATTTTCATCTTGCTTTTATCACAAAGGATTTCAAGGGTGTTTTAAAAAACTGATAGAATACTACATAGTTATCATTCTATTGACATGCAGACATCTATGGCAGCAATAAGAGATAGGAACTGCTTAAACTATGCACAGTAGTTTAGGATTGAGAGTGAAGACTTCCTTATCCAATTGAAGTTAAAGAGGGAATTTAAAGTGGGTAGAATGTAATTATTCAGACTGAAATTTGGCAGCTCTACCCTGATAAAAAGTGCCAAAGGGCCTTCACAGAAAACAAGTGGTTAATGTAATTTTGGCATTACATCCCAGACAAAAATAGACAGCACCAGTAATAAGTTGCCAATATTTTATGAAGAGGATCCCACAAACATTTTCCTCATTAATGTGTGAAAAACTTATGTTTCAGAGACATATGCACAGCAAGAAAGCAGAGGCAAACTGATTAGTTTGTTTTCCAGCTTCAACCAAATACTGTCTCATAACAAAAGAAAGAGGTAACAAGTAAGTATCTAAACAATTCCAGCTACCAACTAGCGCTGATAGTGCCTAGCTTATACATTTCAAGATATCATATCCCAAGTTGAAATGATGCAGGAAGGTAAGAATAATAATATTAGTTTGCAATAATGAACCTCTATGAAAAGAGATAATTTATCATCATTATTATATCAGCAGTTACTCTCCTCCATGAAACTGTGGAATATTCCCACCTGTGAAGCATTAGAGAAATGTATCAAAGTCTAGCAAAACAGCGGAGACAGAGTAAGGTTACCTTATTTGTACCACTAGAGATCTATGGTCAAAGGGTTAGTTACAACATACTGGACAAGTTTCCGATCTGACAACTCTTCCCTCCATAAATCCAAAATGAATTATTTTCTGATCTGTGTTAAAAGGGTAGAATTTAAAAATGAACCATCAACTCCTACTCCACTGAAAGGATATTTTTGAAAGCAAAGTTCTTCGAGTCATCAGGGAATATGAAGAGAATATGAAGAGACTGATCAAATGTCTGTCATTCTTTCAGTTTCTCGTGAAACAGTAAATATTGACTTTGATTTCAGTATCAATAGGTGATCTGCATATAATACAGGGAAAGCAAAAAGACAGCTTCAGCCACACACACAATCCAAAAGATAACTGGCCACACTTGAACCACACTCAAAACTCAACATAAAGAGGAGGAAGAAGTAGAGCTGGTAATTGCGATGTGGTGGACCACAGCAGTGACCCTGACCCCAGGCAGCTGGAAAGTGTGGGGTAGGGCAGATTGTATTGGAATTGTGAGCTATCTCTGTAAGAATCGAGGGGAGTGTGGGGGTAGGTGTAAGTGTAGCAGTTCTGGTCCTACTTGCATATTTTAAAGACTTTATAAGCAGAGGCTTTTTTTGCTTGCAAAGATAATTTTATCCCTAAATACTTAGGACACAATTCCACCACCCTAATTCACATTGCACATTTATTTGAGCATAAGCTTTCGTGAGCTAAAACCCACTTCATCAGATGTATAAAGTGGAACATACAGTAGGAAGCTATACATATATATACACACACAGAGAGAACATGAAAAGATGGGGTTGCCATACCAACTCTATGAAGCTAATTAATTAAGGTGAGCTATTACCAGCAGGAGAAAAAAAATTGTAGTGATAATCAGGATAGCCCATTTCAAACAGCTGACAAGAAGACGTGAGTAACAGTAGGGGAAAATTAACATGGGGAAATAGATTTCAGTGAGAGTAATGACCCAGTCACTCCCAGTCTTTATTCAAGCCTAATGTAATGGTATCCAGTTTGCAAATTAATTCCAGTTCAGTTTCTCATTGAAATGGACCATCCTAATTATCACGACAATGTTTTTTCTCCTGCTGATAAAAGCTCGCCTTAATTAATTAGCCTCTTAGAGTTGGTATGGCAACCCCCATCTTTTCATATTCTCTGTGTATATATCTTCCTACTGTATGTTCCACTCTATACATCTGCAGAAGTGGGTTTTAGCCATGAAATCTTATGCCCAAATAAATGTGTTAGTCTCTAAGGTTCCACAAGTATTCCTCATTCTTTTTGCAGATACAGACTAACATGGCTACCACTCTGAATCCTGTCACCAGTCTGTGTTTCTCATTCATGTATCTATTGTGTTAATTTAGACTATAAGCTCTTTGAGACATGGACCGACTCTTGCTGTGCGTTTGTACAGTCTGCTACAAGAGGTCATGATTTTGGATTAGTCATGTATTTAACTACTGTAATAAGACAAATAAATGTGATGGGAATAAAGAAAGGGACTGGAACTTGGGAATTAACACTAACACATTACACCTTAAAATGTTCATTATAATCAGGGCCAGTAAGGTGTGCAACTGTGAAAGAACGAGGCCTTATTTGAATGTTTTTCTTTTGGGATCCTATTTAAATAGAAAGCTTGTGTTCAAACACTTCATATTGTCATTTTGCTAGAAAACATAGCTGAAGTAAATAAGCAAGCTTTTCTTTACAGAACAGGATGTACCCTCGCCATTTCAACTCACTGATTCTGGTTTTTGGGTGCACCCTCTTTACAGAGCTGTCACACAGGAAAAATGTGTGTAATGAAATACTATAGTGCTGAGTGCAGAATCCCACCCCACCCCCCCGCTCCCTCCCCAATACAGACCAATGAAAACTTTACTAAATGGAGCAGAAATGTTGTATGAATTAGAGTCTTTAACATTCACAATTCATCATGACTCAGACCCACCACAAGAAATTCAAACTCACAAAGACTCTCCAGTGAATCCAAACTTATTGGGGGCCTATTTCTAAATACTTAATTTTGAATGGTCTCCTCAGCTTCAGAAGATCTTAAATTACATAGTATGCCAATGTACTATCCCTGCTTTCCCCTCTTTTGTGTTTAAAAAGGAGGGAAGAAAACAATATTACTTGCCAGTTTCATAGTATGCTCAATGGGAAAGAAAAGGGTACAAATATTAGTAGTAGGTATGGAGAAGTGTTATAAAACTCTGACTTCTATGGCTACCCACAGCTGATGGATCTAATATGGAAATTATTAAATCCTAAAAAAAAAATCCTTTAAGTTTAGTGAAAGTGAATTTCTTCAGTCAAAAATCAACATTCACATATTCTAAGAGCAGTTTCTATACTCAATCTGTGCATCTTTCAGCTTTCCCCAAGGTGACTGCAAGAGTCTTTGAATGTATCAGTTAAGTTTCAATCCTGATACAATAATACATCAATCTAATTTGAAAGCTGACCCTGGAACATGTTAATTTTTATTTCAATTAAACACCACTTTCCTAGCACAATCAAAAGTTATCAATTATAATGAAAAGTAATCAGCCCTCACTGGGTAAAATTATTTTTCCACACTTTTATAAATGCATAAAAAAGTAAAAGGAAATTATACAATTAATTACTTATATTTAATTGAACAGTACTAAGCCCCAAGGTTAATTTTTAAATACATTACAAATATTTACATTTATGCCTTTGTATACATATCAAAGCAACTTTAAAACACTTTGCAAGATAGATTGTTGAAGATATAACGTATTTCATCTTTTGTCACCTGTACAAAAATGAAAAATATTTACTTTTATCCATTGATGCCCATTGTTGTTATTCTTCACTCACCAAAATCTACCTCTGACAATCAGTATCTCTCAAATCTCACACTGGAAAAAGTGCGAAATGTTGGGAGGTAATATAAGAATGTCTCAAAGCGTTTACAAATATTGGCTGTAGTAAATTTGAATTCCACCACCATGATTCATTCAAAAACAACAGTTCTGGCTGACCCCAAGTTACTGACAGACTAGCCAGTCAAACATCCATAGCTGGGCTTACACAGACAAAGTAGAGCAACCATCTTTATACTAGAGTTGGTCAGTAAGACTTCAAAAGAACCATCTTCCATCAAAAAACACTGTTCAAACACTGTTCAAATGAAATCAAAATGGCTTCATTAAGTTGTTTTGTTTGTCTGGCTAAACCGAAAGGAGCACAGGAGACATCTGATATGGGTTTAATCAGGCTGCAACTTTATTATTAGATGTCTGGGACTACCTGGCAGATAAACCTGCTTTGTGCAAAAGGGGGCTTTGGTGAATTTTTGCAGTAGTTTTCTCTCCTCCTCCCCACCCAGTCAAAGCACTGCTCTCCATTTGGCCAGCCAGCCATATATCCTCCCTGCCCCTGCTTAAAGGTATGCTGCGGTCATTAGGAGAAAAAACAGAGGGGAGAGTTTCAACAATGTCAAAATGTCAAAGCTTTTAGAAGAAAGCATTTCTTTAAAATGTTTATATAAGATATAATATTTTGAAAGTAAAAAAAAAATTGAAGGATCCTGAACTTATTTTGGGCGGGGGAGGGGGGCACAGGGGATGGGAGGTGGCTTTTCTTTCATGGGGAATTTTGAAGTTTTGGGGTTTCATTTGTTAGTCAAAATGAAACCAAATTTCAAGAGCTCAATCTTTTGCACAAAGGATTTTCCTTTCTTTCCTCAGCTCTATTCCTCTGCGGGGAAAGCCCTGTAATGCCTCCCAAAATGACTAGCAACACAATACAGTGGAATGAAATCTGATATATTTAGAGGCTGATCCTGTCTCTTTTGCAGGAAATTAACTTCAGTTGGCCTCTGCATGGGCAAAGGGGTCCACCTACGTGGAGTTCATTGCAGGAAATGGGTTTATGAGCATGTTGAGAGTTCATCTGTTTCAACATTATCTGTGCAGGGCTCCTGTCTTTTAAGGGGAACTTAAGTTATGGAACAGAACAAAAGGGCAAGAAAACCAAATAAAATAAATAAGACCAGATGATGTTTACAGGAATGTGCAAAAGGGACATTTATCTCAACAGTTCTCCCTAATTTAGAATTTATCAAAATCAAGTATTGTTTTTTATTACATTATATTATATCCTCACATATTCTAGTCCTCCCTTCCCTTGAATATGCCAACTGCTGATATTTCTTCCCTGTAATCCTTTTGGACACATTCCATTGTGATGCTTGAGAGGCAAGAGAGTTCCCAAACCTTGGGCTGCAGCCTGAGCCCTTAAGTCTACATTGCACCAGGCAACCACAAGTTTTTAACTGAAAGATAGACATCCCTTTGAGGTTTCATTCACCAAAACAACACCCACACATCACGCAAAGTATGGAACAGAGACTAGCCAAGCACCATCAATATTCTTACTAGGTACAGCAGGGACTGGGAGTGGACTGCAAGGTGTTTATAAAAATAACTGTTTGAAAAGCACAAAAGTGAGAGATAAAGGAAGTGAGGAAGTTCAAGATGGAAAAAAAGGTAACAGAACAAAAAAAATAGAACAAGAAATTAAGAAGCCCAATGATACATGGCAATCAGAAGTAACAAAAAAAAATGAACTAAATATTACAAAAAAATAAACACGGGGTTAAAAAAACCCAAATCTACACAATAAAAGGAAGCAGTGTTATTGAAACTGATGATGTGGGAGAGACGAACCATAAGTTAGAATTTATGACCCAGAGCTCTATACACAAGGGAATATTAAAAAGAGTGTGAAAGAGTGTTTCTCTAAAGATTAATTTTTAAAAAATGAAATTAACTCATTCCAAAGGAACTTCCATTTTGACTTCTCTTGTCAAAAGAAGCTAGCATTTTTGGTTTCCTCTGAAGTAGGCATTACTGGAGTTCAAGTTGCTGTCAGAGAATGCATCCAATGAAATGGGTTTTAGTTTATGCCCAAATCAATTTGTTGTTAGTCTTTAAGGTGCCACAAGGACTCCTAGTTGTTTTTGCTGATACAGACTAACACAGCTACCGCTCTGAAACCTGTCAGAGAATTGTTTGTTTGTTTTAATTTTAAACAAACCTGGCAACAACAGCTTCAACCCTGCTGTTAGTACTTCAAAAGGCAGAGAAACAGGGTCTGGGACTGAATCAGGAATCAAAAACACAGGTTTCATTTGAAAGTGAAGGCTTTTTATTCTTTGTTCATTTAAATAAATGTAAATTCTAAAATGCATAAATAGCTTTAAGAAATTGATATTTTAGAACCAATTATTCTCCAAATAGCTCTGAAATGTAACCAGGTTATTAATTTTAAACAAAATTGAAATCTGTAAGTAGAATATCTATTTAAACTTAAGTAATAAATAGTATAATGCACTATGGCAGGTTATATGCCTACCACCAGAGAACTCATGCAGTTACCTAGGTAAGCATTGCATTATTAGAGAGAAATGTCATATGAGGGATAGCAGACTCAAAGATCATATTCATTGCTCTTTCCCTACGCAGAAAAAAACAGAGAAACTTCCACTGAAATCGTAGGTATTTATGCTAAACAAGCCCTACAGAATTCAGGATCAAATCCACAGAAGGAAAGATAGAATAGTGAAAAAGGAGAAAAGTTACACCGTAAACCACAGTTTTATTTTGTAGGGAGTTTAGTGTTCCTGTTTATGTGATAAGGATGCAAGGTGTTATGAATTCCATGTATGCCAATTATAAAATACATATCTCATCATGATTTCTCCATCTCTCCTAGTCACCCAGAGCAGCAATTCTGGTGTCATAACAGAGACCATTCTCTCTCTTTGCTACCACAATTTGTATCTGGTTCTTTCTTTATACTACCTTCGTCACCATCTCTACCACCATATTCCTGGTGCTTGTCCATGGCATCTCTTGCCTTTGACTATAGCAACTGTCTTGCTGACTCTAGCATTGTCCCCCTTACTTCTCTTATCCAATAAACTGCTGATGCCTATCAATCCCCCTCAGCCAAGTCCCTCCAACAGCTTCTCAGTTTCAGCACTAAGACATTCAGGCATATCATTCACACTCCTTCCTATATATAACTTCTTTTTCTACCACCCTCTTTCTAAAGGGCCATGCGCTGCCAAAGTAGAAGGCTTTGTTTCCTTCTGCAAGCAATCTCCTGCTCAAAATTCCTTCTTAAGATTTAATTATTTCAGTCCACCTTTCATTGATGACCCCTTAACCTAGTCCTCATGCTGCATACTACCCATTTATCCTGAGAGAGGGAAGAAAAATCCTGGCAACGATATGATTCACTATAGTGCTCATCATCCCTGTATCTAAATTTGATCTGGAAGTCCGTAATGGATTAGAGGGACTTTCCAGTCTCTCCACCTTACTTGAATGTTCTGCCTGGTCCCGTGTTTGAATATTATTTATCATTCTGGTAACAGTGGAAACATTTATCAAAGAGAAAAACCTTGCAGAATGTCCTAAAGATCAAGAGACTTGAATTAATCTAATCTCCTCTGGAAGTTTAACAATGAAGTCTTGTTACTCAAGAATGCTAATGGAGCCCAGATTTGTTACCCTCTTGGACAAAGCCGTGTCTTTTTTTCCCTGAGAGACCAGTGTGGAAGATATGTTCTGTAGCACAGAGTGATGGGCTGTTTAGATATTGAGATATAATATTTTATTATGGTGGGTAAATATAAATGTCAGAGGTGGGAGAGAAATTTATCTAATTTATAATGTTTATAGTGTTTGGTTTAAATTTTATAAATGCAGCCATACATTATACTAAACAAATCTTATTGTAGCATTCATCCTCACATTATTTGTCAAACTTAGTGGGGTCAAGGACCTGATCCTGAAGGGTTTTCCACTAAGAACTCCCATGGAGGGGAATGGGTATTCTCCATTAAAGAGGACCTGCAGCATTGTAAGAGTCTTCCGTCAGGGACATGACACTTGACACACACGTCTATAAGCAGGAACTACGTGTACAAAAATGTTTTCTGGCAAAATAGATTTTACTAGTGACACACACAGCATGTGAAAAGAACCACGACAACTAACAATAGGCATTTCTATGAGATCTAGTTCCTATAACGTCTGATACACAGAAGTAGCAAAATTGTCTTCTATAATTTCATTGATTGACTTTTAACATGGCATGAACTATTAAAAAAATCTTAAAAAGCTTTATTAAAGAACTTGATTCATCCTCTGAGCATGCAAACAAGGCACTCGAACCTCTTAAAACTAGCCTTTTATATTAACCAAGGAACCAGGAAAAACATATAAATAAAATACAACACAATGAAACTACATTATGATTTTTCAAACAGGGGAGGATGGAACAAGGTTTTAAAGTCATCATTTTTTTTTTCTGTTTTTCTCTGAAGGGTTGGTGTTGCTTTCCATTAATGCCTCACTAAAGCCCAGCTATCACAACATATTTTCAGTACAGGTAGAGAAGACGAGGGAGACCAAAGACTTAATTTTTCTCTATAGCCCTAAGCAACACACTGTCAACAGTGTGCAATGAAAACAAGAGGCAGCACACAGTGATGTGCCAGCTGTAATATTGGAATACAAAACGATGGCACCTGCCAAGCCCCTGGATAGTTATAAATGACTGAGCCATAGAGGTTAAGGCCAGAAGGGCCACTATAGTTAGTTTGACCTCCTGTATATCATAGGCCATTAGCACCATCCAACATCCGCACACTAAACCCCCAAGCTGAAATTAGACCAAAGTTATAGCCCATAGATTAGACTAGACTATTATGTGCCTCAGACACAGAATAAGAGGGACTGGTGTACATCAGTGCCCAAGGCCCCCGCAATGGCAAGGGAATGGTTAAGAGAGAAATACCCATATAATCCTGGCAAGTGACCCTCATCCACACACTGCAGAGGAAGGCAAAAATCCCCAAGGTCACTGCAAATTCCTTCAAGACCCCACATAGGATGATGAGTTAGACCCTGAGGATGTCAGCAATAACCAGCCGCCAAGTACTTCAGAGGCAGAAAGAATGCTCTGTGCACATCAAAGCCCTGGCTTTCCCTGTTCAATGTCCCATCTCCAGTCATGGTGATCCCTGATATATCAAAGGAAGAGACCTCCCCCGCCACAAAAAACAACAAACCCCACCCCCAATACATTGCTTCTAATATAGGTATTTTTTTCATATTTGTACATAGGAGAATTTAAAAAAAAAAAATGCTTGAGTCTTGCCAAACCATATGATACTATGTGACAAGATTTTCTTCTAACAATGAATTGTATTAGAATATCAGAAGTTGCATTGCCCTGTACCTAAAGCTTTTCCCACTTCCCTCCTGATTTGCTTCTGGATATAGATTTGAAGACCCAGTCTCACAGACCCATAATTATTAAAAAACACACACACAAAAAACCATGCCTCCCAAGGAAATATTTTCTCTAACACACAAACACCCATTGCTTTTAAAAAAAGAAAGTTAACTTTGCTATTACATATGACACCAAAATTCAAGGATTTACATGAAACATTTTATACACCAACTGCTTCATGGCATTTGGTCAGGACTTTTCCTTTCAGATGGAAACTCAACCACAACAATCCACGTCTTCCACGTCCAGACTGGGTTTTTGGAATACATTCTACATGAGTATCAAGAATCAGAGGGGTAGCCGTGTTAGTCTGGATCTGCAGAAGCAGCAAAGAGTCCTGTGGCACCTTACAGACTAACAAAAGTATTGAAGCATAAGCTTTCATGGCTAATACCCACTTTGTCGGATGCATGTGGTTACCTAAGGACTACTGGGAAACTTCAGCTGCTGCAGAATGTAGCCACCAGATTTCAGGGAACACAGTGCAGATCTCAGATGTAATAATGATCTCTGTTTACAGATCCAGTTTAAGCTTTCAAGTTTTGATCTTTTGTGCCCTAAATTATTTGAAGTCGGGATACGTCACTTCTTGGGCGATATGGTGAAAATCAAAGTCAGCAGATGTGTTCAAGATAACAGGACAGAGCAGAAGAAAGGGCATTTTCAGTGAGGGGTCTGAACTTCCAAATTTTCTTCCCTTGTTGGATCACCAGAGCCTTCATTTATTGATCACTCTGTAGAGCTTATCTGTTTTCCAGGCTTTCTGTGGGGGAGGGAAGACTAAATGGATAGGAATGGTAGGGAGGATTTTGTTTTGGGGTTTTTTTTTGCTATCAGCTGAATAATCTATTCACATGGACATTTTGAGTACATGAAATTATTATTAATTTTATTAACATTTCTAAAGCCCATTTCTAAGGCACATTTAAAATAAGTTAATTTAAAATTCTCTCTCAGGCCCATATATAGTCTTCATGCAGGATATTAATACTTTGACAAAAGGGAGGGAGGCATGACTGGCACCAGCTTTTTTGCCACCAAAGGTGGTGAAGGAAAAACAAATTCCTTACCCTGCTGAAATGCTGCCTACGGCGGAGTCATTACGCTACCGTCAGATTGCCACCGAGGCATCAGTACGCCGCCCCACAGTTCCTGCCGCCCTAGAAGGAGGTCTAAGGGCTTTAGCTCCATGTTCCAGCAGGTGCCACCAATGGGGCAGGCTGTACATGTCTTGTGGCTGTAGAACATCTGAAGACTGTTCTATGTGGCTTGGAGGGTCAGTAAGTTTGGCCACTCTTAGCATAGTGTTCAAGACAAATAATCTACAGAAAATACTGAAATGTCTCTGGTTTACCCACGTAGAGGCTCTACATCCCCTAATATGGCTCCTGCAGAAGCTGTGCTGCCAAAGGCTACATCTCAATTTTCATTACCTATCACATTATTGAAGGGGAACTCCAAATAAATGGAGTTTGACAGAGTCAACATAAACTTTCTCGAGAATTTACTTGAAGGCTTGTGAAATGACAGTGCTGAAGACAGCAACCATCTCCAATCCCATACACCAAGCCTGAACCCTGCAGAATTAATTAAGAAGAGTTGAGGAGAAGAGCATGCTGCCATCCTTCTAGACCCATGTGTTTTCATTCCCAGCTGCAGAACCAAATGATTTCAGGAGTGATAGTTCAGTAGTTAATGTGCTAGGCTGGGTTATGGATTCAATTCCCTGCTGCATTATCAACTTCTTCAGGGACCCTTGGCAATTAATCTCTCTGTGCTTCAGTTCCCAAGCTTACAGATGGGAATAATATTTTCATGCCTCTCAGAGCTGTTGCAAGGATAAATGCATTAAAGATTGTGAAGTATTGAGATACTACAGTATGAGAGGCCATACATTTAAGGGGGATCCGTTCTCTACTGACTACATCTCTGCATGGCACACAAAAATGATATTAAAAGGATATCATTACGGTTGCAAAGTGCAGCTAGGAAATTCCAGAATTAAATTTGCATGTGCAAGCTTTATTTGATTCCCTTGCGCATGTACATCATGATACAGTCTTCAATGACACATTCACGCTTTTTCTACAGGAACCTTGCCATATTCAGCATACAGAATGTGTAGTGCTCACTTAATGAGCAGTTATTCAGCATTTTCTTTTCTCTTTATTGTTCAATATGTGGCCCTAGGCTCTCCTATATTGTTCAATATGTGGCCCTATTTACTGTGCACTATTTAGACACTGCTCAAGGACAGAATTATTCATTACTTTTTGGGCTTTTCTAAGGTGCTCATCGTTACTGTATCCGAGTACTTCACTTTAATGAATTTTTACACCACCTCTGTAAGAGGAGTGAGTATTATTATTTTCATTATACAGATAAGGAAATGAGGCACAGAGAGATTAAGGTCAAAAGTATCCATTAATTTTGTGTGCCCAATCTGACTCCTAAAACTTGATTTTTCAGAGTACTTAGATAGAATTATATAGCACTTCATATGTGCAAAGCACAGCTCACATGGATTTCAATTCCAGCCAAGAGTTCTCAGCACTTCTGAGAATCAAACCTAGTGCCTCAGGTCAGGTATCCTGTAAGGAAGGACTGGCTTAAGTGATTTGCTCAGCATCACACAGAAACACGGTTGTACAGAAAGAGAGAGAAGCCAGTTCTCCACGGGTGCATTCAACTGCACTGGAAATCATTTCCCCCTCTTTCTGCAATCTCCTGCTTCATTCACAAAATACTTTCTAGCTTCTGCAACAAATGAGACGAGGGTTCTACAGATAACATTCTCCTTTCATCATATAACCCTGATTCATCCTCAGAGCAGGTTCCTCCTATTCACTGAATAAGGCAATAATCTTGGGAAAAATATAGTATGCAATTAACTACTATATCATAATCCAAATGCAGAAGATGCCCAAATTAAAGTTTCTCTTTCTTCCCCAGCAAGGGGATTACACAGAGCATAGAAGAGAAATTCTTCCAGCTCCCAGTTCTGGTGCCCAGATCCAAATCTGGCATAGCTGCAGCAGCTCAGAGCTGCAAATGCAGGAAAAGTCCTGCTTATCATTGAATGAAACATACATAGAGTGGGGAATCTTTGGGGAATTTAGCTGGTAAAATCTAATCAGTGTCTACTGAGCATGTAGAAACTCATTCCTCCCCCAGACTTATAACTTGGTCAAATTTTCACAGAAATGGCCTCTTGCCCCTTGCCAAATATCAAATCCTTGTTCCAAACCATGGAGGTACTGGGAAGAAGAGGTCACCAGAATTTTTTAATTTGTGCAAAAAACCAAAGAAATAGGCAAACAGCAGTGTATGGAAAATTTCAGCCCAAACAGGTAACATTTGGCAAAGTTAAAAACACCTGAAAGTATTGAACATCCTTAACAATAGGTAATGATACCAAGCTCACCTATTATAACGGATTTTTTTCCCATGGGCATCTTCAGAATAGGGTGCTTTTCATATTGGCAGAATTTCTTCCCTTATCTCTGAAGAGTCGATACATCCCACAATACCGTATCAAATATAGCTATCAATTTTTCTTAATTATTGGTCATTGGCCACTGCCAAAGGCAGGGTGCAGTACCTATCTTAATGAACTAATGGTATTATTTGCTAAGGCAAACTGTATGTTCCAGTGTACAATAAAGCAGACACAAGGATGAAAAGGCAGGATGCTATGGTGGACTGACTACTTAATGGTAATTGCCTTGGAAGAAAATAAACAAAGGGAAATCATAATGACCTGAGCAAAGAAAGGATATAAATTTCAGTGTAAAGAAATATTTGTAGGATGAGGCAATGAGTAACCAAGTATTAAAGGTTATATAAAATCCTCAATGCTGAAAAGGGTACATACATATTTTGACAGTTGGTTAACATTTTATTTTTGTCTTGCTGTATGGTTGAGTTAAGGAATGACTGACTTGAGAGAAAGGGTACAAGGGAGAGATGCATACATAGAGCTTCCTTTTTTATTTAGATTCACCACGGTTTACTCTGGAGGATTTTCTGCTTCAAAGGAATTGATTTGAAGATGAAAGGACCAACATTCTAGCTTCTTCTGCTGCTGCAGCAGTGAGCACTGTATTAATTTGAACTGAATCTGTCAAGGCCAGAGGAATTTGTAATGTGTGTTAGATAAATGTATTATTCTCATATTATAAATATTCTGGGTCTATGCTTTAAGCATCTTTTCTTTACTTCATAAATAAAGAGCCACTAAATAAGGATTGGTGGGGGTGGAAATCCAATGAAGCCACCTAAGCTGAAAACCATAACTGCAAAGTGAGCTGAAATGCGAGAGGTAAGCAGATTAAAAACTGTATTAAATTTTCAAAGTCAAAGTTTTTTCAATGTTTGACTTATGTATACTGGGATCTTTTTGTATCAAAGATGGGCTTTAGAACAGATTAAAAGTTCATTATTTTCTCATGCTTAATTTAATTTGTAAAGGTATTAGAAATAAAAGATTTTACCAAGGATAAGAAACAATCCAGTCAATTTCCTTCACAATAATCACTGTTGGTTTATTTTTGTAAATTGCTGAGCATTTGCAGATCACATGGACTTCCATGGGATTCCTGAGTGCTCAAATTATGTTTGTAAATCAGCCCAGTAGGTCTTAAATGAGTTAGGATAGTTTGAATAAGCATAATTAAGAAAGTTTATAAATCAGGTTACTATCACTAAAGCTTCTCTTATTAATTTATATTTGATGTTTGTACACTATATTATCTACAGTAACAGTGTGTCTTGCTGAAGGAGAGTTGCTGATGGACGAAGGAAATATCAATATTAAATGTTTAGCAAAAATATCCAGGAGTCAAATGTAATTAGTTAAGTTATTTAGTTACTGACTATGCATCATGTCCTCATTTATGATAATAAGCCCCCATTAAAGCTCAATGATACACTTTACTCCCCCCTACCTTTTTAACAAAGGTTGATAGGAACATAGGACAAAAACAATTGCAGCATGTTAATACAGCAATCAGTCAGAGGAGAGATGGAAAAGACCTGTCTTCAGTGGGGCTATTCCTCCCTGATGATCACAACCTTCAAAAATGTGTAGATTTTCATTCCAAAGCATCACTGAGCATCGGCAATAAGAACTGTTCCCACAGGATCCAAAACAGCTTAAGGGTCTAAAACTGTCATAGAATAAGAGGCACACAATACCAAGTAGGCCCCCAAGATAAAACAGTCTTGTAGTATACATTATTGCCAATGTGAGACTCCATTCGTGAATTAATTGAGTCAAACTGCAAACCCAAAGTCTTGACTAAATTGTCCTGAGTATTTATGCTGCTTTTAATTGTGGATTTGTTTTTCAGGAGCAAGACATACTAATTAAGAACTGTGATTTATTAAATATTTCGAATTGATGAAACTATTTATTTTCTGGAGAATAGGAGTGGGTTGAACTCCCATAGGACAAATATCAACCTACAACTTCTTATTCTGATACTTATTTCAAACAAAACATATGGATCTTATAATATTGAACTACAAAAACAGGATAGTTCTGTTAAGTATCTTCAACTTTTAAATACATATCATGGTAGGATCCACTTTAGGATCACCCCTCTGCAGGCTAAATCCAAGATTTGATAGTCAAACAAACCAATGTAGATACTGAATTTAAAATGAGGAAGTGGTTTTAAAGTGTTATGTAAAATGACATGAAAGTCTACATTTATTTATTTTGCTGTTTATTCATTTTTGAAACAATCCAGAGAATCAAATGCAATACAAGAACAAGCATGTACATTGCTAATTGTAGTTTTGGGGGTACTAGTTTAGGCTGCTCAAACAGTTTCAGTTTAAATAAGAAACTTCATCTTAACTAAGGGGTTTATACTATTGTTCATGGCCATAGTATCCAAGTAAAAATTGGATAACAAGACTGAAGTTTCTAGGGCTTCACAATTGCCAAATCTTCCCCATTTTTGGTGTAAAAACTCTGCATGGAACAGATTTCATGAGGGCATGTTTTTGTTTTCGGATTGACTGATTTGTTAGTTTCCAGGTTTTCATGGGGGAAGAGTTGGAGACTTCTTGTGGGTAAGAGGGCTTGATGTCAACACTCTGAGTCTCTCTCCTGTTATGGTCAAAATGCTTTGCCAAAGAGAAAAAGGTTTTGTATTGTTTCCTAAAGATGACCAAACTCGAAATTCACCTAAGTTCTTGCAGAAATTGTTCCATAACCAAATTCCCTCAAAGAAGAATGCTTTGTCCTTAGTTTTCATATGTCATCCTGGGCTTTATAAAGCCATCCCTAAAACTGAACTGAAGCCAAAATATATATAAGAAAGTTTTCTGTTGCTCCAAAACAATAAATTCACAGCCAAAAACCCAAAGCAGCTAGTTTTTTTGGTTAAGTACATGTGCACCGTAGTGTAAAATAACAGATAAGTAACAAGAATATCTTGCCTCAACATATCGCTGAAAATAGCAAATTAAAAAACAGAACTTCAATTTAAGGGACTCCCCGCCCACACACACCTTTTAATTTATGGCCTGGGATTTATAAATCCAGATAATGCCATATGTTGTCATTTCGTCTACTTATATATTTAAATATATAAGAATGGGGAAGATATTAACAAAGATACTCTCTCAATATTGTCCTGAAAGTCATATTTAGAAACTATGCAGTCTTCCAGAAGTGGCTCTTTGAATCTTCGATACCCACAAACTAACTGGGGGAATGTAAGTGTAAGAGCATCAATGAGGGGTTTGCTGTGCTCCAACACTGTGTCTTAAAATCTTACGTATCCCTTTAATGCTGCTGCCATCATGTTCGTCCCTGTAGGATGCCGGAAGAAATTGTAATGGTGGGCAGCTAGGAGCGCCCTCCACTCCTGACTACAGGGCAAGAAAGAGTATTATCAGTCATGATGCTGTTATTGGGTGCTGCTTTGTTATTACATACTTTGCATACCAGTGCTCTCCGGTTTTCAGTGCCTGCTTGTCTTGTGCAATACTAATGAGACACCTGTTGCATTATGTAATACTAATAAGACAAAAACAAGGTATTAGTTATTCATGAGGTATGCATGAGATGTAAATGTTCCTGTTATTTCTCTGCCTGTGTTCCCACGCGCGGGTGGGCTTCACCCCGAGCACTGCTCCGGTGCGTCGGGCTTTCCCCATCTCAGTGGCAGCAACAAAGGGAGCCCCCGTTGCAGGTGTGCCACTTTTGCCTTCAATAAACTCACTACTTCTATTCAGCAGCTGTGTGTGTGCCTCGTTCCTACGGGACCCTGAGTATCCTGTAACATTTGGCGCAGTGAGCAGGGTCCCGTGGAACGATGCCCCTTCGGCCAAAGGCTGGGGAAGCAGGGAAGTTGTCGCTGTCCCTGCAGCGCATACCGGGATGGCCCCTGACGGAGCGATGGTGGCTGGTTGTGTGGGTGGTTGCTGGCTGGGCGGCCCCAGTGGATTGGCCTGAATTCCACCAGGTTGCTGGGGTCACGCCAGTGCAGCTCGTAGAGGGGCTGCACCGGTTGCGGGTCAGCCGGCGGTCTGGGATGGAGCGACGTACTATGGGTGAGTTGGCGTGGCTGTTCCTAACTGCACTCTGGGCCCAGGATGATGAGCTTCTGCGTCTGCAGAGGCTTGTAGAAGGTAAAATGCAAGAGTGTTTGGCACAAGCAGAGGCGCGGGTGGTAGCACAGGAGGTGGTGACCTCGCAGGCGGAGAGGGCTCAAGCCCTCACGCGCCGTTGTGAGGCACTTGTAGCGTGTATTGCCAATAAGCGACAGGTGAAACAGGGGCGAAAGCTCGACACGGTCGCCCAGGTCAGGGTGGTCATGGAAGCCCCTTCGTGGGACCCTGAGACCTGGGATGGCAACATTTGGAGTTCCTCCTCAGCTTCGGAGAGTGAGGAGGCTGACCCCCGCCTACAGGCATGCCTGGTGCAAGAGTTGCGAGTGGAGGGTGGTTCATTTCAGGAGGTTGTCTGTACCTCCAAAACGAGAGAGCTACAGGAGATTGTGAAAACTTTTCGTCAGGAACGAAGAGAGGAGAGAGGAGCAGAAGCCGGCGCACCTGGTGGAACTGAGCGTCCCAGTAGACTGGAGTCTTCTGCGTGCCTTGTGACGGGGAGGCGGGTCCCCTGTCTGGTGCGCGGCCATGTGCCTGACTCAGAAGGCAGAGGACCGCCGCCCCTTTGTTCCGCTCACGATCCAGCGGCCATATGGAGGGACCCAGCCCATCCTGGCCTTGCTGGACACGGGAGCCGAAATCACCATTCTCCACTCCACGCAGGCGGTGGGGCGCTAGACTGTGGTATGGGGCCTGGGTGGCTCAGAGACGCGGGCGTTCACTGTGACTGTCACTCTCACCCTGGGTAAGTCGCTGCCCTCCCACGCGACAGTGCTAGTGGCACCCGTCAGTAAGTACATTTTGGGTATTGATGTTCTGCAGGGGTGACAAGTGGAGACGCAGTATGGCCTTTTTACTTTTGGCCTGCAGGCCTCCCCTGGCATGCAGCCATTGATTTTGCTAATGCTTTTTTTTTCAATTGCTATTGCTTCCGAAAGCTAGGATCAGTTTGCATTCACCTGGGAAACGTGCCAGTAACAGCAGAGACGAAACGCTGCGTGCTGTGACCTGTGGGAACCAGCCTGATGCCTCCCTCCACTGGGAAGCGAGGACTGCTCTCTCTGTGACCTGTGTCCACTCCTCCGCTTTTTCACAGGTGCAAAGTGAAGCAACAACGACCACGGAGGGCACACCCCCACCCCCCGGCCAGTGTCTGGCAGACTAATCCCGGGAAGGAAGCTAAGGCCGCGACCATCCTCGCCACAGGAGAGGGCAGGGCTGTTGTGTTGCCGGAGCAGGAGGACTGCCCCCAGACGGCCTCATGGCACCGCCTAACCAAGCACTTTTTTTTTTTTAACTTTTTTGCAGGGTTTCCTGTATGTTGCCAACAGCATGACTGCGAACACATGGGTAACTCTGGCCCAGAGTGCCCTTAATGCTACTGCTTTTTGCCCCCGTTATTTGTTCTCCTCTACCCTTTCACTGGAGTCTCTTGAGAGAGCGTGCGGGGGAATGTAGGATGCCGGAAGAAATTGTAACGGTGGGCAGCTAGGAGCACTCTCCCCTGCTGACTCCAGGGAAAGAAAGGGTATTATCGGTCACGCTGCTGTTATCAGGTGCTGCTTTGTTATTACATACTTTGCATACCATGTACTCTCCGGTTTTCAGTGCCTGCTTGTCTTGTGCAGTACTAATGAGACACCTGCTTGCATTATGTAATACTAATAAAACAAAAACAAGGTATTAGTTATTCATGAGGTACGCATGAGATGTAAATGTTCCTGTTATTTCTCTGCCTGTGTTCCCATGCGCATTGAAAACTGCTTAAAAAAAATAAAAGCCCAGAGGGAAAAAAAACTACTTTCCTTTCCATCATGGTACTAACTGATGGCATCTGGATTATCTAGGGGATCCTAATTAAACTAACTACGGGTATCAAAAGCCAGTGCTTTCTGCATCCTCAAAGAAGAAATGAGCACAGATTTCAAGTCAGTTATGGGCACTCCAGCTGCTTCCTGACAAATACAGGCCTCCATGTGCCACAAATATTCCAAAATCTGTGCTTCCCTTTCATTTCAGTACAAATTTAAATTTTAACTATAAAAGGGAAAGTGGTTTTGCTTACAAACATATGCAAATGAATAATTACCATCAACAAGAAGAGTTGCATTTTTTTTTATGGGGGAAACAGTATTGCATGAGTGCACATAATGACATTTTACTTAGTCACTGTGATATATACTGTGCATTGATTTTGCATGTGGAAATGAAATATTTATTAGAATGATTAAAGCATCTTGGTTGTTTTAAAACAACTGTATATTGTAGGGATCGATTTTATTGTAGTCATCAACTTTATTGTAGTCAGTTATCACCCCTCCCCACAAAATATTTGGTTGTGTACCAAGAAGTTTATATACGGCATGTACTATTTGTTCAGCCATTTGTAGGATGAGGAAGATATCCACTATATGATGTTCACACTAAAGGCTAATATGCTAAACCCACATATTTAGGAGCCATATTTATACTCTTTCCGAGGCAGTCTAAAGCCTTGGTGTTATCTGGTAATGCTGCAAAAAAGGCAGTGTAAAACAACAGTACATGCAGTTACCTTCAACGCCAGACTTCCCACTATTCTGTCACACAAATTTATCTTTGTAGTTCATGCTAAATTATTTCTCAAATATAATAGGTAGCTTCTATGCTATAGAAACATATTAAGCACAAAACTTTATTTTATAGT
Source organism: Dermatemys mawii (assembly GCA_007922305.1). Classification (NCBI taxonomy): domain Eukaryota; kingdom Metazoa; phylum Chordata; order Testudines; family Dermatemydidae; genus Dermatemys; species Dermatemys mawii. Next base: position 9,646,313 of record ML677385.1, on the reverse strand, counting down.
AAGGTGAGTTCTGTTGCTAAAAGGAAATTCACTTAACTAATACTCATTCTTCATAGATAATATGTAACCAAAGGGTAGGAAGTGGGTACATAAAAAGAATACTTAGAGAACAACCGTGAATTAAACTAATGGGTTTTGCTGACAAACTACAGGAAGGACATTTTGTTTGGCTTATGTAATTACCAGATGTACATGCCAAATGTACATTCAACAGATGTAAACGCCAAAAATTCAAAGTTTGCTTGTTTTAAAAACGTACTATATATAATAAGGGGGATTGTCCTTTAGGAACATTTCCTTCCTCTTCCTCCTTTCTGACAATCCCTCTTTTTAATATTTTACTTCCTCCTTTCTCATCTACCTCTGGAGTCTACAGCATCTCCCTTCTGAGATCTGCCAAGAAGCCATGTCTGGATTACCGCTGCATTTTTTTCTTTTAAGATCTGTGTTCTCCCCCCCGCATAAATAACTGTTTTAATTCTTCCATTAGCAACAGTGTATTTAACATAGCAATCCACTGAATATTTCATAATACATTCTTGTGAGGCATTCTTCATGCAAAAGTAAAAAAATTCCATAAGGTTTCACATATGATTATAGCTTATACCGGAGAGTAATACATATTTTGTCCTTACTGTATAAAGCACTTCACTTCTTTAAAATACCATACCAGCATTAAGGATTGCACCAATACAGATGAATATAAATCACAGTATTACTTACAGGTACCATAGCATCTGTACATGTGGTAGGAATGAAGAAAGGCATTAAACCAAGTAAAAGAGAGAATGAGTGAGGTTGGGAAAATTAGAAGGCTCAGGACATAAGATCTTATTGATAAAGTCCAGGCTCAAGATCACAGACAAGACCAAGGGATTTGTCTTGGAACTGGCTTTAAAATGATTCATGGAGACAGCATACAGAGGGAAAAAGGGAAGATGTGGTGGGACATCATAGGAAAAACATTTACTGCAACGCTGCAGAGAGAAATAGGAAAACAGCATATGGATGTGTTTAAGGAGGGAATGAGCTAACAAGCAGGAATAGATGAAATCGGAGACATGGGATGGGGAGGTGGGGGTGGGGATTTCATGAAGAATCTTGGCCACTAGGAGAGAGAGAGGTTGGAATGGATCCTGAAGTGGAATGGAAAAGAGGTAAATCAGGATGACTGCAAAGAGGTAGTACTGCTGAACATTGCACAATGTTCAGTGAAAATACCAAATATTTAAGTCAATATTTTTTCATGAGTAGGGATTTTTAATAAGATGGAGAGAGGAAAAAAAAGCTGGCAAACTAATATTTGGGTTATAGAAGGAGACTATTTTGGTCATGAAACCACCACTAGATGACAACTTCCCATCACTGCTAACCCAGCAGTAAAAGGTTCCATTTTACATCCCCAGGCCCCTGAACCATTCAACAAATCAGTTTAAATTCTTTTCTTGAGACACTGTTAGATGTTATAAATCTATTTTATTTTCCCTGAAAGTCACTCTGAACTAGCTGAATGCATTCTACATACAAAGATAATGTTCACACAAGAAGTATGCCAACAGTATTTCTGCAACAGAAAACCATTTCTGCTGATAATCACAACAAAAGAAATCTGTTTCTTGTTCCATGTCAGAGTAATTTGCATTCCCCCTTTACTCAAATCTCTAAAGGACCTGAAACAAAAATTGTGATAAATGCATACTCTGATTCTATACAGTAGCATTTTCAAATCTCAACAGCTTTAACATCCAAAATCATGTTACACAAACTCTTAAAACAAAAAGTCAAGGGTGTCTAAGACTCTAGAGAAAACCTTATGAATACAGAAAATTCAAATGCTGAAAAGAGCAGTTCCAAAACTATGAAAAAAACCCTAATTTTCTGTTTTTACTTCCACAGATGGACTACACTAACAGATTATTTTACTACAGTCAAACGGGCAGTAAATAAAAAGACACTTACCATATATAACATTAGCGATTTATAACAGTAATATGCTGGAGGGGACACTTGGCAGCTCAAGAAAAACACTTAAAATTCTGCACTGAAGTGAATGGAGCATCAGGGTGATGGTACTGGATTTTGTTCACTCACTCTCTGGATACCACTAAATCATCCCTGCCATTAAAGAATCATCCCTGGGATAATAAAATACATTTCTGAAGAAGAGGGTTTTTTAAAAAAAACTTTTGAAACAGATAGCCAGAGTGTCAGGTTCACCAAGTGTCAGGTGTTAAACATGGCTGGAAAAGGATTTGCCCAAAGCCACTTATAAGTCATCTCAAGCCCCTCCAACTTGTTCCTTCTCCCCCAACACACACACACCCCGCAAATGTACATCAAGGTGTGTCAAATGACACAACCTGTCCATCATGTTAGATCACTGTAACTCTGTATATTTCTATAAGTACTAACATTCCCAGCACATATAATTCCATTTATCCAGTAGTGGCTGTCTCCTTCCTTAGATTTATATTTTGTTTTAAATGGGGAGAACAAATTAATAGCTTCTCCAGTGTCTCAGCCCTGCTGTCTGCAAATATCCCCCTCTTCTACTTGTATTGTACATATGGTTTATGACAGACAAGAGAATATTTTTGTGGGATCCACTCATGAAAGTGTTGGCAGTATATCACCAGAATACAAACTGAAAACACAAAACATACTGGAAACCACAGGTAGACTGGCTTCCTGATTGTTATCATAGAACAGAAATTTAAAATGAGAGATGCTTTCTACTTCACTGAACAAAATACAAAGTACAAGAAAGATACCTGGTATCAGACATAGCAATAGACTTTCTGTTAAAAAGTGAAAAAAAACCTCTATAAAACATAAGATGAAAAACCTGAGAGACCGAGACTGCAGAAATAACAGCACAATATGTAGATAGCTGTCACCGAATCAGAGATGAACACCAATACAAAATAGATGAATAGTATCAAAGTCTATTACAACAGTGTAAACCAGAGGTGGGGAAACTGTGGCCTGCCGGCCACTTTCATCAGGCCCGCGAGGTTGGGCCAGGGAGTGGAGCATGGCAAGCCATGCGGCCCTGCACTGCCAGCTGGAGGACCGGGCTCAGCGCTGCAAGCCCTGCAGCCCTGCGCTCGGGGCTGGGCCCTGCACTCGGGGCTGGGCCCCACGCGGAAAGCCTCGCAGTTCTGCGCTCCCGGCCGGGGGGCCGGGCCCAGCATGGAAAAGCCCACAGCTCCACGCTCCGAGCTGGGCTGAGCACGGTAAGACGCGGGGCCCGAACTCCTGGCCTGGGGTGCTAGGCAGAGCACGGCAAGACGCAGCCAGGTGGAGCACTGCAAGCTGCGGGGCCAGGCGCCCAGCTGAGCAGGTAAGCCAGTTGGGAAGGTATGCTTAGGTGGTAGGGGAGGGGGGTCTTGGGAGGGGGCAGTCAGGGAACAGATAACAGGGGGGCTAGATAAGGGGTGGGGCCCTGGGATGCAATTAGAGTGGGGTGGGTCTCGGTGGGGGGCGATCAGGGGACAAGGAAGGCGGGGTTGGACAGATTGGTTGTGTGAGGGGTATAGTCAGGGAGCGGGAAGTGGGTGGGGCCTTCCCTACCTAGCCCTCTGCACAATTTTGAAGCCTCATGTGGCCCTCGGGCCAAAAAATTTGCCCACCCGTGGTGTAAACTGTCCTAGATATAGATCATGTATCAACTTCTGCAAACTTGTGTACTTTGTCACGTCAACGAAGTTATGAAATAGAGAAAGGGAGAAAAGTAGTCAGAGACCTAGATGGGAAACTAAAGACTTAAAAGATTTCCACTACAAAAAATATTCACTAAACCAAGAAATTCACACAGCAAATACTTAGAACAAAGCACTGAAAACCGCTAACAATATGCCTAGACTCTCCTCCATATGTAAATTCAATTTATAGTCATGCAGGTCTGCATATCACTCCTACGTTAACAAATTCATGTAATTCTTTCGGAAAGTGAAAACTGAAGAGTATGGAAGATTTTCACTTGTGCATAGGAAGAAATAGAAGCTTATTATGGTAATTTTTGCAAGTCATTTGCAAAATATCACATTCTAGAAGCTAGTTTATAAGGAAAGTTTTACAGTTTTTTGTCCCCATTGATCCAGTGCTGCTAAACATGCTAAAAATGTAAGTTTACAAACAGAGTTAAAACTAAACTATGAAGTATTCACCATTTAAAATAATTTTTGATTAGCAATACATTCATCAGCTTAGTTGGAACTAGATACCTCATCACACCATCCAAAGTTCATTTAATTTGCTATAAAACAAGCTGAGGCAACACAAATCAAAGTGCTAAGCACCAATCCTCTAAACAAAATCAGGCCTCTTGGCAGTGTCTCAAGTTGAGCACCAAAAAGAGAAGGCATCCAAAATTTCAAGTCACTTGAATAGAGTGGCCACAATGTCTTTTGCTATTCTAAAATACTCTATCAAAACATACATATAAAAATACGTAATAAGGCAATCATAGTGTCACAATGTTCTGTAGAATTATTTTTTCCTGTGTTCTATAAAGATCTCCATTTCCCAAAGAGGAATATAGTGGGTATATTCTGTATCCTCCCCCCAATTTTCATTGCACTTGTGTTATTTTTCAGGTATAATTTCAGGGTAAACTCGCTTGATCCTTCTGATTGCCTCCCTTAACCATTCCCCACTTTCTATACATTTTAGTGGTTCTCTTTTCAAGCAAGTCATGGTCGAGTCATGGAGAGGAGTCACTTGGGTGTGACACAAAATATTTCCCTCCATAATGCTGACCTGAAAATGTGAGAGACAGACTCTGATCTCCCACATGACAGCATGGGCATCCTTCTGCTTGACCATCAGGCAAACCCATTTCATTTTACATTTTAAGAAATTATTTTATGAAGAAAATATATTTTGTAGATTATTTTCCTGACACATTTAGGCTGATTCCTAGCAAACAAACACTTACTGTGCTAACAGTGTGATCATTACCAAACACCACTGAGTTTCATACACTTTACTATATTATCCTTTGTAGAAAAGTATACGCGTATACATACTTTTACAAATTTACCTGAAGTTCTCAATTAGGCATCATGTCAAAAGGTGCTGCCTTTGCTACCTGGTGTAGCATGTTGCCTGCCCCATTTGGATGTCTCTTAGTCTGGAATGGGTTACCTAGGGAGGTGGTAGAATCTCCTTCCTTAGAGGTTTTTAAGGCCAGGCTTGACAAAGCCCTGGCTGGGATGATTTCATTGGTGTTAGTCCTGCTTTAAGCAGGGGGTTTGACTAGATGATATCATAGAATATTATGGTTGGAAGGGACCTCAGTTGAGGTCCTTCCAACCATAATATTCTATGATTCTACTAACAATATACACACAGGCCATTTCCTTTCTGAATGTGGATTTTTAATCTTTAGATTCCCAACATCACAGAACATAGAGAAGGCATGTGTCAGAAGGAGCTATCCACCCAACTTTCTCTGTACCATCCAGCTCAATCTCTGAGCTATTCCCTTACTTCCTATTGCAGTCAATTACATATTTTTCCCTTGTTAAGTTAATTATCTCAACACCCAGTCAACACTCTCACCTTAACAGGTTAATTGTCTCCAATAAATCCTGTAATCTTCTTTGCTATGCAATTAGCCAAGTGACCAGGGTGCTAGAGCTAGTATTCTGTCACAGATGGTCAAACTGGTTGGAAAAAAGAGCCACCAAAAGGCTTTACACATAATTCAAACTCAAACAAAATCTTGTTTTAGCTTTAAATCCATTTGATTAACCTCCTTCCCACTCATACCCACATACTTTGACAGGCCTGCATATTTCCAGAACAAGAAAAGAAAATGTTATCATGGTCTTTCCAGCATAGCTGAAAACCTGAGCTACTTCATATCTCACCTGCTTTCATGACATTTCAAGCCAAGAGGTTCCGATGAGCTTTTGACATATGTCCTTTTTGATATATGATATAGCATTATTGCATCTAACTCAATAAGAGCTTAACATGATTGAGAGTTAAGTATAATTTCTCAATACAATCACACCCACACACACGATCCCATACCTCAGATACAAATATCTCCAAAGTTTGGGTTGAGGGAGTATTCAATATTCACAAGATGTGAATTTGGCTGCTCAGCTTCATATCTAGTCAAGATGTATTCACTGATAGTGGTTAGGACACCATAAAAAAAATCCCAAAACGTCTGCTGAATGAGAGATAGTACAGTATACGGTCTGCATTTCATCAAATCCTCTGACGAAACCCTGGTACTTTTATGATCAGTACAGTTAAACAGTCTGACCTTTCAAATGTCAATATGGTCTGTAAATATTCAGAGCTGACTGACTGTCACAAACACGAATTACTTATTGAGTGAGTAGATACCCCAGGACTCTCACACATTTCTTACAAACCTCAGTCAAACATAACTCAATGGACTCTGATTCAGTTGTTTTACAAGTTTAAACACAGAAGAAAACTTGGTAGCTTCCTTTCACACTATACATATTTATGCTGAGATGAAAGTTCGGCATCTAACTTTATGAGCCTCATTTGAATATCCCACCTTTACATCCCAACTTCAGATGCATTTGCATTGCACTTACAAATAATTTTAAAATAGTTTAGATTTACCCATAAAAAGTGATGGATGAGTTATACAGCAGCTGTGTGAAAGGCATAGCATGGCATTCTCACAACTATTTCAGAAAAAAAGTGAAATAGATGCGTTCCTCTCAATTATGGCTATACCTGTGGTGAAGGTGATTGAAATGCTGCAGAGTATGCATCGTTTTTTCAGAGCCAATAGCTACTAAAAAACCAAAACTACTTAAATTTTATGTAATTATAACACTATTATATCTTCTTTACTATAATGGTGTCAGATATAAGGGCACAACATATACATGCCTGAATAGTGAGAAAGGCATGCGACAGATATTGCAACCATATGCAGTATCTTTGGGGACATGTGACAAAACCATTGGTGCTAAATAGCAAAAAGGTTCAGCATTCTATACAAGCAATATCTGTCTTAGACCTGCCAAACTCACTGCACCTAGCACGCCACTTTTATGGTATTTATCTATAAATGCTAGCAAGTTATTTTGTCTTTGTGAGATGTTTATATGGGTAATATTTAAGGATTAATGTATGCTGAAATTTATGCCCTTGGAGTGAAAGTGAGTTATCAGGGAATAATATGTCTCAGAGATGGCCCATTCAAATGGGAGGGGGTTGTCCCCTCCCTGTTTATGTAATGTACTGCAGCGTTGTCCCCCATGCACCAACCCAGGAAAGTCAATGGAAAGCTAAAGAGAAGTTATACACACCAAAAACAGAAATGAAAAGTGAATGATAGACAAGGGCTGTGAATAAAGACAAAAGACTGATTCAGTATATTACAGGGTGGAGATCCATTCACTGAGGAGGTACCTTAATGAGAGTGGGTGGTTCATGAACACAGAATCCATTGATTAGGAACACTGGACATTAGGGGGCTCTTTGAAGAGACTGGGGGTGGGTGCCTGTATTGTCAACCTACTGGGCAAAGGTGGGGCTGTTATAGCCCAGATGGGTGCTTGAGTGACTGAAAGGCTGATGATTGTGGTGTTAGGGAGTTAACACCCAGCTGGCACAGGCAAGACTCCCTACTGTTGCAGGCAGGTGGCAACAAGGTTATGTTTCCCAATAAACATCACAGGATCATATTCTTTTAAGTTTGCATGTGGCTCTGGGCCAGGGATTGTATACAGCTCCAGCGGGGACCATTATCACAGCTCCCCCAGGAATCGATAAGAGTGGGCGGTGATAAAGGTGAATCACTTAGGCTGTAAATAGATTCCAGAGAAGTACCATTCCCTAGAGTGGTTTTCATGTATTGATTCTATCCGAGTTTTCCAGAGGTCAACAGACAAAAAAGAGGGATGAGAGATTGATATTAAAAAGTCTGGGTTTAAATTGACTCCAGGCCTTCTTTTTTGATCTAGCAAATGGACAGAGTCCCAACCTTGCAAAAGACTTTGGCATACTAGGACCACATAAGACTAATGGAGACCTCTGATAAGCTGTTAGCTTAGCATGTATATGGGAATGTTTATTATTTTTACAGGGTTTTGCTATAACACTAATATGAATAAATGTGCTTGCTTAGAAGGGGCTGTGCGGCATCTTGTAACTGCTGACAATACGCTGTTCATAGCCCTCAGAGAGAAAGCAATGCACAGATGCTGGCCTTTAGGCAGACAGCCTGCTGGGGATATCACAGAGTAAGGCAGGAGGCTGTTCAACCTTAAAACCACCCACTCAGAAATGAATGCAATGACTAAAGACTAGAGATGACACTAGACACTCCTGGAGTGACCTCAAGAGGGTGAGTGAGGAGAGATACAGATGCAGTTACCCTGAAACTGTGACAAGTAGAAGAACCCAGGTCTCCTGACTACCAATCCAGTGCTCTATCCACTAGGCAACAAAGCTGCCCCACATAGGATGCTGTCTCCCTAGGATACATAGATTTGAATTATGAAGAGGAACAGAGAGGAAGACTTACAACAGCAGCAAATGACTGCGCTCGTCACTGCATTCAACTCACAAACTGAAAATACCTAACATTGGTATTGCTCCCAGCACTCCATTTGCTTATGCCTCATCTAGGTGAAAAGTGCAATTAATTCGCTCAGCTGATGTTGGCACTATACAGAATATAGTGCCAAGTTAAACTTATGTCACTGATCAAGCTAATGAAATACAAAATATTACAGCAAGCAATGTGTCTAATATATTCTTATGTGTTTAGCAGCCAAATGAACCATCTCAGCATTACTGGTTTTTGTTTCGTTTTTAGAGCTAAAGTCTGGATAAATTAATTGATAACACTGAAGATAAGGAAATTGTTTTTTCATAAGTTTGGGAATAAACAAAGAAAGCAGACAAGCATTGGGGAAATTTGACATTTACTTCTACCAGCCCAAATAAATGTCCAGAGATGAACCTAGTGTGTAAGAAATATTCAACTTTTAATAACGATCTTATCCCAAAAAAATCATAAAACAAAATGAGCACAAATACCATCATATGGTAAAATATTTATGGAAGATTTGAAGAACCCACACGAAACACAGTGCGATTTGAAATTCTATAATATTTAAAACACAGAAATCACCCAGACTATTTCATTGGTTCAACATGCCTGTTAGATTAAACAACTTGGGGAAATTCTAATGTTTTAATCTGCGGAAATATATGGGGAGAAAGTAGACAATAATATTATGTTACAAGCACCTTATAAGTGAAAAAGTTATGCTTTATTGGGGTAGGGGAGTCAACTGAAAATAAAAGAAACAAATATCAGGTGTTAGAAGTAGCTGAAAAGTTTACCACAAAAGACACTATATAGACTATGCCTGGGGTATTATCATCTGCAGATGACACCAAGCTGGGAGTGGTTGTAACCACTTTGGAGAACAGGATTAGAATTCAAGATGACCCTGACAAATTGAGAATTGGTCTAAAATCAACAAGATTTTATTCAATAAAGACAAGGTCAAAGTACTATACTTACACAGGAAAAATCAAATGCACAGCTACTAAATGGGGAATAATGGGTAAATGGTAGTACTGCTGAAAAGGATCTAGGGATTATAGTGAATCACAAACTGAATATGAATCAACCATGTGATGCAATTGCAAAAAAAGCTAATATTCTAGGCTGTATTAATAGTAGAGTCTTATGTAAGATATGGGAGGTAGTTGACCTTCACTACTCAGCACTAATGAGGCCTCATCTGGAATATGGTATCCAGTTTTAGTTATCGTACTTTAAGAAACATATGGACAAATTGGAGAGAATCCATAGGATAGAAACAAAACTGATAAAACACTTAGAAAACCTGACCTATGGGAAAAAATTAAGAAAGGTTAAAATAACTGGGTATGTTTAGTCTTGAGAAAGGACAACAGAGTGGGGACCTAATAACAGTCTTTAAATATGTTAAGGGCCATTAAAAAGAGGGCAATGAAATTGTTTTTCATGTCTACCATAGGTGGGACAAGAACAAATGAGCTTAAATGCGCAGCAAGGCAGATTTAGATTAGATATTAAGAAAAACTTTCTAACTATATGTGGCTAAGCTCTGGAATGGGCTTCCAAGGGAGGTTTTGGGATTTTTAAGAACAGGTTAGGCAAGTGCTGCAAATGTGGCCACACCAGTGTGCACACAGCTGTCAGCGTGGACAGACTGCAACACTTTCCCTAGAGCGCTCTTCGAAGGCGGTTTAACCCAAAGCACTCTACATCTCCAAGCACTCTACAACTCCAAGCCCTTAGTTACTAAAACACACATACACTCCTGAAGAGAAAGCTAAACTACATTGTTTTATTTAATCCAATTTCTTGTAAAATCCCAAAGATTCTGGTCCATTACAGCTTGTTTTAAGGACTCCCTCTCTCTGTTTTCCTGCATAGCTAAACTTTTTTCTAGCAATCACTAAACACTCTAGTTCGCTTTTTGCAATGCAGATTTCCATATATGTCAGTTTTATTTCATGGCTTGTCTATTGTATGTTTGGCCTTGGAAATATTTTTTAAAAATTAACGTTAAAACTCTAGTTCTGCTTGCCTTATTGTAATTTAAGAGGGCATCTCTGAGGGATACATTGCCACAGAGTAAACAGGAGGCTATTTGGATCATAGCCTCAAAGCAAGGACAACTCTTCTCTTAATTCACTGAAAAGCCAGTGAATTTGCACTACTGCTCGGTACCCTAGTGTCTCTTGTATGTGAGTGCTAAAGAGGCATGGAGTTGAGATCTGTGAGAAGCAATCTCTGACAAGCAAGATCAAATAAATGCGATGGAAGAGGGTAAAGTACTGTGGTAAATTCCTACTACGACAAGATTCCAGAAGACTAGAAGGCTTCTAGTGATCACTCTCATAATAATAATGTGTCCTAGCTAAGTAAATTCAGTTAAAGTGTCATAAATATTAAATAGCATTCAAAATGAAGTTCTGTTTTCTAAGCTAGTTATTGTACGTACTACCTGCTAGGAAAAGTCCAATACTGTATACAAGAAAATTCATGCCAGTGGGAGCACAAAGAACTTGAGAAGAAATATTTCTTATTTATAAAATAGCACTAACGACCTCAAGGTCAGAAATTTCCTGACAGTTAATGAATGGCAAGGTTGAGGGCCTGAGGTAAAGCTACAGTTTCCAATTCCCCTCACAAGTCATTAAATACCAGGAAATGCCCTTCTCCTTGGCTATTATTGCTTAATTATAAGATCAAATTATTTTAATTCAAACCTACTGAAGCTTGTCAGTCACAGACTGGCAAAAATAATCCAGCATTCAAATGCTGCAATTTACTTAAAAATAAAGGTACTGCAAAAGTAACCCAGCCATTGCCAAAAGAACAAGAATCTATGAAACTATGGGCATGATACGTCAGACCCAGCTATGATATGTCAGGTCCAATTTTGAAACATGGATATATCCAGCAGAATAGCCACATCTCATATCTGGACTTTCAAACAGAGCTAGTCAGGAATTTTTGTACAAAACAGTGTTTTCATTGGAAAATGATTCCTTGAACATGAAACATATTAGGTTTGATAAACTTTTGATGAACTAAAGACAGAGTGCTAATAGATCCCTGCCTGCTTTCTTGTCAGTTCATATGGAACATTGCTGGGAACACTGGAGCTTCCAGGGTCTGTGGCTCTGGGACATCCCTGTCATGCAGACTGCCCTATAGCTGAGAAATAGGGGCTTCCTGGTTCTGCAGTACTGGGGTAGCCATACAGCACCATACAGACTAGAGTGGGGACCCCATGGCTTCCAGACTTCTGGGCTGCCTCCCAGAAGTGTCCAACTCCTGGAGCCTGGGCACTCAGTTGCCAAGAGTTGGGCAGCTTGAGGAGCCAGCTAGCCAAAAAGTCTGGAAGTCCTGGGATCCCCAACCCACGACATGGCTACCCCAAAGCCACACACCTTGGAAGGTGCTGACCGAAACTGACTTGATTCTTGTAAGTTTCACTACCATTGATCACTGAACAGAAGTGGTGAAATTGAGAAGAATCATGTCAATTTCAGTCAGTAGCTTCCAGGATATGAGGGAGTATATTTTGTTTCAGAAACACCATGAATTAATAGTTCTGAAACAAACAAAAAAATTAAATTTTCCATACACCAGAAATTCAAAAGTTTTGGCAGCTTTATTTTCAAATAAGACTGCAAAAGGCATATTTATATATACAAATAGTAATCTATAAACAAAATGTAGATGTTGGATATCCTATTTAAAGTTATGTTTGAAATTGTGCTCCCACTTCATCTTTTAATAAACATAAAGCCAAGTTTGGGGGGGGGGGTTAAAAAAGCTTTTCCAAAGAAAAATGATTGCCCCCTCATGAAGGATCTTGTGCGTTCAAAACATTGAAATCCCTCAACAGTTGAGTGCTGTAAAGACAATATCTTAAAGCCCTGCAGGTTTACATAGGAAATTTTTTGGGAAAATTAAACCAGTATTATTCTGAATCAGGTGGAAAGTAGAGTTATGCCTGTTGTGACAAAGCTCCAAATTTGTACTTGTGGGTCCTGCGCTTCCTGGCAGATTTAGGGGCCTCAGAAACTCATCTAGGCCCCAGAGTGACCTCCCTTTCTCAGTATAATTGGCAACAGTCACCGCCTAGTGAGTTACCTTCATCACAGGCCAGTATGGAAGATGGAAAAGGGGGGAGCCCGGGCCCACCCTCTACTCCAGGCTCCAGCCCAGGGACCCTAATAGTATCAGCTAAGATGGCTGACCTTTTATCCACAAAACACAATACAATATCCTGGGCTACTTCCCCACAGCAGTCCCCGCTTCTGCAAACTCCACTTCACCCTTGCCTCAGGGCCTCCTTCCTTCTGTATGATATGTTGTCTACCACTCAGTCTCGCCAACAGCACAACTTCCTCTCACAGCTCCTGACACCCACAGCCCACCTGAGTAACTGGGAGGTTTTTATCTAGTTCAGCCAGTCCCTGATTGGCTTCAGGTGTCCCAATTAGGCTAGCTGTTTCTACTCCTTTCTAGAAGGTTCTTAATTGGCCCCAGGTGTCTTGATTGGCCTGGAGTAGCCTTTGTTTGGCTATCCAGGGAACAGGGACCTGCACACCCTGAGACTACTGTACCTTCCTTCCAGCACTCTCCTATATCCTTCTGATCTGACTCCGTCCCACTGTGTACAAAATTAGAACTGGTCAGAGAGCAAGTGTGCTTGGAAAAAATGAAGGAGAAATTATATGATGGAAAATGCTCCTTGTTCAGATATCCAGTAAGCTAAAGTGTTACAAAAAAAAAGGCAGACTTTAACAGACATTAAACTTAGGGTATAGCTACACTACCCACTGGATGGGCGGGTAGCGCTCAATGTATCGGGGATTGATTTATTGCGTCTCATCTTGACGTGATAAATCATTTCCCAAATCGACACCTGTACTCCACCTCTGCAGGAGGAGTAAGCAGAGTTGGTGGCGGAGCGGCCGTGGTTGACCCACCACCATGGGTAAGTTGACCTAAGGTACTGCAACTTCAGCTACGCTATTCACATAGCTGAAGTTGCATATTTCAGGTCGACCCTCCTCTTACAGAAGCCCAGCCCAAAGACACTTGAGAGGGATTCAAAAAGTATCTTTGACAAAGCTCTGAAAACTAGGTTGAAGGTCCCTTTTTTCTAAGGGAAGCCACATAGACAGCTTCACTAATGGGACTGCCTTTGGGGAACAGAAAATATGCAACTGCAGAGCAAGGCAGGTAAACAGTCTGTACTGGCTGAGAGGTAACTGAGATGTAAACCTTGCTCATATAAATAATGTGCACTTAGGCCTTTCTTAATCCTGCTATAAGGAATTCAATGATAAAGGATTTGGAAGCTGATAGGAAATTTATACCCTGAGATTTGCAGCAGTTTATAAAAGCTCTCCATATTCATTGGTAGGTAAGGGAGAGAGACATTTTTTCCCTAGGTTTCAACAGAATGTCCACCATTTATGTGAGCAATAACATTTTAAGAGGCCTGAATTTTCAAACAGGATGCAGTTCGGCTCAGCCTAAAGAATCAACATAAAAGGCGGCTCTATTTAAATAGGGTGAGGGAAATTGTGATTGTGTGTGTGCGCGACAGATGCATTATAATCAAGGCAATGAGGATTGACTGGCATGGTCATTGTGAATCTTTTTGATATCTCCAGCAAGAAGTCAGAAAGGAATGAAGACATTAAAGAGGATGGGGTAAGACTAATAGGGGAAGTAGTGCAGAGGATAAATGGTCAGAGGATCAAGAAAGTGGGGCAGAAAGGACTAGTAAAAGTGAACAGAGATTGGAAAGGGCCAAAAGGGAAGACACAAAGAGAAAAGTTGTGATCGATGATGGGAGGTGAGGTAAGTCATCCAGGGGACAGTGCCATAGTGCCAAAAGTGGGCACGAGTCCAAAAAGTAGGAAGTCCAGTATTGCTATCTGTGGCCAAAATGAGAAGGCTGGTTGCTGCTGTGGTGGGGGCCACTGAAGTCTAGGGGTTTCCAAAGACCAATGGCCAAAGAGACTGGCTGTTCCTGGAACACATGATTGGAGGAGAGGAAGGTGGGAAAACCACTGACTCTGAGGGCCTTGGAATGACTCTTGACCAGCATGTTGGGGCTGAAGGGAAAGACAGATAGACTGCACTCACCAGTGTTTGTTGCCAGTGAATGACTTCTGTGATGGTAGCTTGTGGAGAGGAGGGGCTTCTGAGGAAGGTAACTGATAATGGGAATGGGGTACAGGTCTTACATAGTCTGCTCATCAAGCAGGAGAGTGACATTCCATATTCTGAGGTGAAGTGCTTTGGCTGGAAACTTTTTTCTTTCTGGCCAATACAGTTTATTTTTTCTGATCATATTTTGCTCCCTTTGACAGCTGACATATGCAAGTCATCCTGTAATGGCTTTACAATAGAATTAGAGAAAGATGTTTCAAAATATTTAGGAAAAGTGTTCTTCTTGCATTTGCAACTGTTTTGAGTACCAAGTTGTTCACATTCATGCTTAGACTAGATATCTTACTGGACCATTTTCTCCAAATCAGAACTCCATCAAACATAACCAAACGAAGACACTAGCTCCTGAGGTAATTTAGATCAATGCAATTTCAGCAGAGTGCTGCGGAAGATTCTTCTTGGATAGTCACTATGTTAATGAAAGACACCTCTTCTTTGAGTCTCTTAGTGAAAAAACAGACTCAGGATCTTGTAATTATAGTTGTATAAATATAAGAGACTGCAGAAGTCTGACAGGAATGACTGCCTACATATCTGCAAAGAAAACCATCATCTCTAGGAAATGAAGACCTTGCCAGCCAGTCACCTGGGAAGGTCTTTGAAATTGGTAGATCAAGTGAAAGAGACTCTTGAGTTCTCCTATGAGTAAACTACAAAGTGAGGTATCTTATTCTGAAATTAACCACATGGGAATTTAAGAAAGAAATATGGAAAAAAGAGAAGTTGGATTAGCAACCTTTATTGCTTACAAGAAAAAAAAATGAACTGGCTTAGACGTGGGATTATGAAAGTATGTCATATATCTCATATATCTCATATATCTTTTAATATATATATATATATATATATATATATATATATATATATATAAAAAGATATATGAAAGTATGTCATATATCTCATATATCTTATATATATATCTATATATCTATATCTATATATCTGTTATATATATCTCATATATATAGAGATATAGATATAGATATAGATATAGATATATATCAGTTATCACTGTGGACTGTGTTTCCTGGATTAGGAAAGTAAAGTTCTTCATCTTAAACCTTGACGTGCTGATTCAAAGATGAGAGGTTAACAGCTAACTGGAAACTTGGTTGTTTACTTTATTATTAAGAGTACCTGCTAGAGGAGTGCTGGTCTCTAATAATGGATAAACAGGTGGCAAGTTATAATCATTATTACTGACTGGCTAAGAATTGCACCAATCAGCATGGTGGGTGCATCTTCTCTGTCTCATCCATCTGTTATTTCTTAATTATTAGACTGTAAGCCCTTTGGTACAGGGACAATAAATTAGTAATGTTTGTACAGTCCCTATCACAATAGGATCCAAATAAAGTAATTATCATCATCATCCTGAACACACACAAGATATAAATCTGAGATTTATTTTTGAGATTTATTTCTCAGATATAAATCTGAGATTTTGATCTTTTGCGAGGACTGGAGCATAGGAACAAATATTAAATGATGCAAATAAGTTCTTCTGTGAGATATCTTTTGTGAATTACTTTGTGTACATTTGACTTCTATTGTATTGTTGTAAATGTTAAAAATGGTGGCTATATTTATGAAAAGTCAAGCTAAATCATCAGTTTCTATAGTGCTATAGTATTAGTTTAATATTTCAGTAGAAGAAATTAATTGCATCAATATTAAAACTAACTATTGTATTAATCTTTACAGTAACATGATTGATATTATGTCTTCAGCAAAGGTATATGGACATTTGTAAAGAATTTCCTTCATGGGCTCCATAAATGACATCATAGTTCAGCAAACTATCTGACATCATAACAGAAGACTCAAACAGGGAGTTGAATTAAAATCGTTATTTTCAAATATATTTTTACAATTTAGTCAGAATGAATGGCTCCCCCACTACAGAACACAAATTGCTACGCTGGGCTGAATAGATGCAATTTTCTTTTCCAAAAGAAATCCAAGGCAATCATACCACATTATACAATTTATTACAACCTATATGACACTACAATTCTTATACTTTTTGAACTATGTAATAACGAGAATTCTGAAAATACTTAGTAAGAGGATTCCTAACCTCTTTTTCTCACTGCACTGAGTTTCACTGAATTCATTCAATGAGGTGCATAGACTCTGATCTTGACTTTGGACGGAATCTGTATGTGGGATATTTAAGACTACAGTATATCTATAGTATTTTATTATCTAAGTTAAATTAGTTCAAATAAAGAACATTCACAGTGAATATTTCTCCTGCCCTCTCCCCTCAACTACCTGAGCTCACTGAAAAGCATTATGCAACATTTTCTGTAATGAACATAGAAAAAAATATAGATATCTGCTTTTCTATAAACAAATCACCTTAAAAAACGTTGACTGTCAAGTGTGTCTATTACCTCTTACATTTAAATTGGAGTTGACTTTTAAAATCAATTCTTTTTAACATTTCTAAAACCAAGTACAACAGAAAAAAAAAGACAATTTCTAACAGCACGACGGTATTTGAACATTGCTTAACATTTAAAAAATAGGATGACACATTTTACCAGCCAGATTGAAGTGTTCAGCAAAAAGGCACTACTTTGACAGACCCTAACAAAATTGAAAAAAGGTAGATCATTGAGATAGGAAAAAACCAAAGTATACACACAATTTCACAGCAAGCACAGGCATATTTCAATAAATTTTCAGAACAAACAGTAATGTTGACAGACCTGTGGAGGGAACTGCCTCCCTTTTTGGTCAGAGGACATGACATAAGCAGCCTGTGTGTACGCATAGCTTTTGAAGCGAGGTTTAGGAGGAGGTGAAGGGCTGTGCACGTGACCCTGTGCTACACTGACTGTGATCTAAGAAGAAGAAATTAAGGGGGAAAAAAGCAGATATACATTGATAAACAGGTAGAGTACAGAAGTAAAGTACTGTTTTCAAGACTAAAAGAAGGGAAACAAGAGGGGGCACTAGCAGCTGAATTTCATCTTAGAGATAGGGCGAGCATGCAGCAGTCAAAATTAGGCAAAAAGTAGGGAAGTGTTTTCATTTAGTCTGACATCACATCACGAAAGGCAGAAAGACTCTTGCTTGAGCTGCCAGGCATAATACCAGTACTAAGTAAAAGATTTCTCTCTCTATTCCAGCGAAAGCTGAAAACAAGTAACCTGGTGTTATAAGTGTGAAGTAGCCTAAAATTAGTGTTTACCTGTAAGGGGTTAAGCTAAAGGTAACCTAAGGGGTGGACAACTGACCAATAAGAAATTCCTTAGAAGACAAAGGATTTTAAGTTTTAGTTTCTTTTTGGGTCTTTTTCTGTTCACCTCGGCTATGGGATGAACACAGCTATGTTTTTTACTGTAACTATAGATTCTATTAAGTACTGTAGTTAGTAAGTTTACCTTCTTTTTATCACTTGGAGGGTTCTCAGTAGTGAGTGTTGGCTGGGTGCTTTTTAAGATTGTAAGCTTTAGCAAAAATCTTAACAGTGGGAGAAAATTGCCTCGGGGGAGAGGTTTGGTTTTTAAATCCTTTTGTTGATTATGGTAGATGCTGTTCTATTAATGGTTATAAGGAATTTATTCCTTTCTTTTTTTCTTTTATTAAAATCTTTTTTTAAAAAAAGCTAACTGCTTGTTTTTCATTGTGTAAAATCCTGGTTTTGAATCGGGCATGTCTCGCAGGATCAGGCGAGGTTTGGTTTTTTTTCTCTCAAGCTTCTCAGGGAAGGAAGTAGTTTGGGGAAGTTAGTGAAAAGGGAAAAAAGGGTCCCAAACTACCCTAAACCTAGTTTGGTGGTGGCAGCGTACCAGGTCCAAATACAAAAAAAATTGTGTTTTGGAAAAAAAAACATTTTAACTCAAGCTGGTAAAATAAGCTTGGGGGGGGGGGTGTTATTTCTTTTTTCATGCGGGTCCCCACATCTGTACCCTAAAGTTCAGAGTGGGGAATTCAAAACCAAAATTTTACACAATAAAAAACAAGCAGTTAGCTTTTTTTTTTAAAAAAAAAAATTAATAAAAAAAAAAAAGAAAGGAATAAATTCCTTATAACCATTAATAGAACAGCATCTACCATAATCAACAAAAGGATTTAAAAACCAAACCTCTCCCCCGAGGCAATTTTCTCCCACTGTTAAGATTTTTGCTAAAGCTTACAATCTTAAAAAGCACCCACCAAACACTCACCACTAAAAACCCTCCAAGTGATAAAAAAGGTAAACTTACTAACTACAGTACTTAATAAAATCTATAGTTACAGTAAAAAAACAGCTGTGTTCATCCCATAGCCGAGGTGAACAGAAAAAGACCCAAAAAGAAACTAAAACTTAAAATCCTTTGTCTTCTAAGGAATTTCTCATTGGTCAGTTGTCCACCTCTTAGGTTACCTTTAGCTTAACCCCTTACAGGTAAACACTAATATTAGGCTACTTCACACTTATAACACCTGGTAGCAAGTCTTTAATAAATGAAGCGAGCATTCATCAGGCCAACTAGCATGAACAGGACTGAGCAAGACAGAGTTAACTCAACAGAGTGAGTAAATTAGGTATAAGTATCCAGCCACTTCAGCAGAGACTGGCTGAAGGCGGACTCAGAAGCATAACTGAGGTAGCAAGCACAAGAGAAAGCACCTGTGTGACTTTGCTGATCTAAAAGAGCAAACTGTAGATAAGCACAGCTGAGTTCAAATACTAGTTAGTTTAAATTAATCATCAACCAATGAAAACACATTTAACAAACAGAATAGACAACAATTATTCCATGTCTTATATCTGTGTTATTTCATATAAACAGCATTCTTATTTCAACGGACCATTGCCTAGATTATTGATATGTTAGAATGGTACAGCATTTTTTTTTAAAGAGAAACCACCATATTTGTTATTTAACAATATTTGCAACACCCTTACCTTTTATTCTGTTCCTTCTCAAAAACCAGAATATTTATGGCAGAGATTGGCAACCTTTGGCATGTGGCCTGTCAGGGAAATCCGCTGGTGGGCTGGAATGGTTTGTTTACCTGCGGTGTCCATAGGTTCGACTGATCGCGGCTCCCCCTGGCCACAGTTCGCTGCTCCGGTCCAATGGGTGCTGCGGGAAGTGGCGGCCAGCATATGCCTCGGTGCGCACCACTTCCTGCAGCCTCCAGTGGCCTAGAACACCAAACTGCAGCCAGTGGGAGCTGCGATCCACTGAACGCGCAGATGCTGCAGATAAACAAGCTGTCCTGATGTGCTAGCAGAATTCCCTGATGGGCATGTGCCAAAGGTTGCAGGTCCCTGATTTATGACATGCTTTTAGGAGACTATATCTGATGTTATAAAGTAGAAATATAAAGCAAAAATCTGCTGAATTTTTACTTTAAAACAGCCCCATACTGCATGCAAAGCAATACAAAATACAGTTCATGCAGACAGTTATATTCGATAAATTTGTTCACTGTAGTTACAGATATGCCTGCAGATTCTCTCTCTCTCTCTGGCCCTCTTGAAACATATCTTAAAACTGTCATGTTGTGAACAGAAACATGAAAGAACTCACTGGACAAACCTTACTGAATTAAGGGTAGCATTCTGGGAAACTCCAGATGAAAAGGTAGACTAAACTTGTCATGGGAGTGCCTGTTCTGAGCTAAAGCTGTGATGAACTTCTAAGTTCACAAGGACTCTCCTATGGTGAGTGGTTGAAGGATTTATACTGCCAGATCCCATATTAGAGTTGGGGTGATCTCTGCTAAGCTTTGTTGGCATGTATAGAAGTTATTTTATTGTTTTTAATATATTTTCTCTGTAATACTTTTTACCTTAAAAATAAAGTGGACTTGCTTAGAAAACCTTGTTTAGTAACATATCTGTAACAATCATGCTGTTACCAGTCTCTGAAGAGAAAGCAAGCAGGTGTGTTTAGGCAGACTGTCGTTACTGAGAAATACAGTGAAGGCACAGAACACTACAGCCTGGAAATACCCTGGTCAGCAGGGAGAGAGATGCAGGTCTTCACCAAAGAGAGGCAACAACAGTTGGGTGCCTGAGCATAGGTGCCTTGCTGGATCACTCACTGGAAAAACAAGTGCAGTTGCCCTGAAGTGTGACACTCACCTGTTCAGAGAAGCGTTGTTGTTGATGTAATTGTGTGTGTTCTTCTCTAGTGACCTTTGATTGCCGTGGCAATGTTTCCACTTCCTGGATGGCCTCAATGGTGACTTGCTGGGGTAGAACTTGGAAAAGTGATGTCACATACATTAAGATTGACTTCTTATCTGGATAGGCAGTTGCAATATCTGGAAAATATGTTAACATAGATCATTTCTGTTTCCCAAGTAGAGAGTATGTAATTAAAAAAACCCAAAACAATCAATTTCAAAGGAAGCTGACAGACTAATGAGCAGGCGATTGCCCATGTGAGTCCTCTAGAGACTAATTAAAGCATTATATTCAGCTCCAAACTTTCCTATCAAACTTGCATACCAATGAGAAAGAGACAATGTTTCAAATGGTAATTGTTTTTTTCATTCACACACATTTCTCTTAGGTAATTCTTCTTCAGTGTAACTGCAAATACTGTACAGTCTATCTGAGTGACCTTCATTAGGTAGGACAATGAAGAGAAAGTCAAGTAAGCTACATTTTCTTTTGGACCATGTTAATGTTACGGTGAACATAGGCAACCTTAGTAGTTAAATAATTATAGATTATACTACATTTTAATGCTCTTTGGTTCTGTGGAAAAATCAGTTTTTTTCTGATGATTAGGTAAATGCAAAAGGTGAATGCACAATGTCTGAATTTCCTGTCTCTTCAGAAACAGTCACTGTTGTACGTAGCCTAAGCATTCTAAGTTTATGAATGTTAGATGTGATAGTATAAGTCTAGTAATCACATTCCATCTCTATTTGAACACTACCAGCAAGCATAGAAGCTTTTACAGGAAGACAAAACAGATCTGATTTTCTGTGCATAGCCATGATACACCAGCAGGGAAAAAACGCTGATCAAACCCAACATTCAAGTCAATAACAATTTATTAAAAAGTAAGTAATGCGGTAGCTCTTTCAAGTAGTTTCTTTGTTATTTGGCATTAAAATTTACGTCCTGCACTCAGTTCAGTAAATCAAGATGTAAAAAGACTGTTTAAGAAATGTATCATTAATCTCAACAATGCTTAAACATAAGCATTGGCAGAAGGCCAAGAGATATCCATAGCAATGAGGTTTTACTGTCATATATCTCCTAGCTTAGTTAAGATCTCTAAGGTCCAGAAAAAGTTCAGTTCACATATTTATTTATTCTTATCACTGATGTAATAGCACTACAAGGTGGTACTTGATTCTCCTCCTTGGAATTTGAAAAGCACTAGAGCAGACATTATACATTAATTCTCCATACATTTTTGATGAGCAGGCAAAGGGCATCTGGCCCAACATGGCCAACTTTACCTTTGGTTTATCTTGATTCCACCTTCCTGATTTTTTTCCACCCTTCAAACACTTGTTTCCCCAAGACTTAAGCATTTGAACTCATACGTTTTGTACTTTTTATTTTAATTAGCATTGCCCACTAAATTACTCCATTGACTCATTACCATTTGTTTTACTTTGTCCAAGATATCTGACGTACTTGACAAAATATTATGTAGAATCTATTTTCATTGTTTCACTATTTTGGAGCTTTGAAGTTCAGTTCCACTCTTAAAAAGTGACAGCAAAAAATGACATCTGAGTTCAATGTTTACAGTATCAGTGATTAAAAGATCAACTATACTCATTTTAAAATGTCATAAGCAGTTCATATTTTGTCAACAAGTTATCCTCAGTCAATAGACAACATATTTCTGGTAGAAGTGAATATTTTGTAGAAATCAGTGAAGGTGGGAGGAGAGTGCTCAAAGGCTAAATATCCTTTGGGTTAGAAAATGGTACATAATCCTACTCAAAAGCAATCCAGAATTTTATAACATTAGAGTTCCATAGAAGTGTGTATAAATTACATAAATATAAACAAATGATAAATGTTTCCAATTCTTAAAATGAGCTTTGGCTATAGTGAATCATAGACTTTTCGAGGCATAGCATCTTAAATGGAAGAATTTTTTAGTTCAGTGATTCTCAAACTTTTGCATCGGTGACTCTTTTCACATAGCAAACCTCTCAATGTGAACCCCTATAAATTATTTTTTTAATATATATTTAGCACTACTATAACTGTTAGAGATGAAACATTACTTGAGGGTAGAGCCTGACAGCTCACAACCCACCACACAATAACCTTGCAACTCCCTGAGGGGTCACGACCCCCAGTTTGAGAACCCCGGTTTTAGTTATATCTATCCCTGTCTTTGCACATCCTCCTTTCTCAAAATTAAGATTTTCCTCTCTATCCCCAGAACAAATATATGCCTAGATTCATTTGGGGGTTGATTCTATTCACTTTTGGTATCAGCCTGGTGGCAGAGTAGCTTTCAAGAAGTAGAAAGATTTGATACTTTACAAGTAACTCTGTGCTATTATGTTAACTACTAGAGCACATTCAGTACTTTTTAATGACATTTTGAAAACCTAATTTTGAAACATTTTGCATTACATAGGTGGCAGAAGCAAAACTGAATTCTGAGTTCTGTAAATGAGAAAATCCCCTTGATTTCCAACTACAGAAGGCAGACAGTCACTAAGAAGGAAATAAAGAGAGCTAAAACTGAAAAATTCCTACACAATACATAAAAACTTTGGGTTACTATAGCTGCTCTATCACACAATTGTTCAAAGTAGCATATAATGAATTCTGCCTCTCATGTAATTCGTTAGGGCATATTATAACATATAGATTGCTCCCACATAAAAATATTAATACATACACAGCATTGAAGTAGAGGAAATTAATAGCTCTCGTCATAATTACCAAATATTTATGTCTTCCAGTGAATACCAACGGGATTCAGGCCGCTAACTGAATAAATCATGTTTGAAAATGGGATTTAGGCACTTTTGAAAAAAAAATACATCTTTTCAGAAGAAACTTTCAAAATATGCAATAATTAAATCAATTTACAATACATTGGAGATAAGTTCAATCTTATTTAAGTATAAGAAACATTAATTTCTATATTGCAAACTCTTCCTGGCAGGCACGATGTCTTCACATATGTTTGTTCAGAGCTTAACACATTGAGGCACCTGTACTGATTGGAGTGCCTTAGGTGCTATTATAGTATAAATATTTAAAATGATAATGCAAAGCAGGACACAATGACATTCATTGTCATAAGCAATTTTTAATTAATCTCTAAAGAAACCTTGGGAGTCATCTCTCAATGTGAAGGCTGAGGACAAATAAGCAGATGCTGTGTTCCATTATGGGGGAAGTTATTTGATTCAGAAAGGTCTTTCTGAGACAGACAGCACAGCAACTTTAAATATATATATAATATATACACAAACACATTTCTATAGATGAATTTCTAAGAGTTTTCTGTTTATTATAAATGGTTCAACTGCATTTACACATCCACATTCTTGAACAGCACAGTAAAGACTGCTTTTAACAATTTGGGGAGTCTTGTAATTTCAGAAAAAAATAGTGTTTCAGAAAAAATAAAAAGATTGATTTCCCGATTTGTGAAAAATTAGAGTTCATATTTCCTCCTCAAGAAAAAAAAAACCCAGCACATTACTAACAACTGTAGAATATTCCTTATTTTCACAGAATTTCATTTTCAAGCTTCTTGTCCATGAAGGCAGAGTATTAAAAATCATTTTCATAAAATACAGACAAAAATAATGGTATTTACATGTAATTTTTTTCCAGTATGCCTTAATCTTGAGATGGAGGAGATGAGTATAGCTTTGTTATGAAACTATTTCTAAAAAAAAAAATATTCTTGGTTAATCAGGCTGAACAAAGTCTGATTAGCCAGCTGCCTGGGGCAACCTTGAAACACCTCTGGGAAAGGTAAGCATAAAAATTCATTACCTAGACCCCAGGACACTGTTTTCAAGTTTACTGCCAATCACAGGAGAGTAACATGAATTGTTGGACAGGATTAAAATGACTTATCGCAGGCAAGATGTATGAATTCAAGGATAATGGAGATTGGTAAGGCTGTCATAAAGCTTGAGTGATGCTACACCTTCACCCAAAAATATCATTTCTTCAAAAACAGATCAAGATTCATTTACAGATCTTCCAATGAATTTCTGTAGTTGGGGCAAGAGACTCCTGCCCCTGGGAACAATGAATTTAGGCTGGGATTTTCTAAAGAGACATCAAATGCCTCACACCCAGAGCAGATCTGCCTGATGATTTATTTATGTGATTACCCATTTAGGAGAATCTGATTGAGACCACCAACATACTTCAGATATGCTACCAAAACCCATGAGGTGGTAACAGTTTTGATCACTATTGAATTGGACCAGATATGAGCCAGAATCCCCAAATGAAGTAAATAGTTATGTAGCAACAGAAGGTCAAAGTTAGCAAAAATCCTTCCTCCAGTATATCAAGGATTGTACACCAACCAGAATGACAAGAAAGAATTCATTCTTACGTGTATGTGTAAGAGACGGGTTGAAATCAAAACATCATATCCAATACCCTCAAATCTGTGAAAATGTAGGTCCAAGCTTTGTAGCTCATAACACTCCTGGTGTATACTTATGATTCTCTCTTTAGTAGATCTCTGCATTCAGTATAGTTTTGTGCCTGTATGACACAAACATGATTCAGTCTAGAATTCCTACCATAGCTAGGAACTCTTCAGTCACAGATTTAATAGAAGCTGAATTGATTATTTGCTTTTGAATTTTCAATAAAACTTCTACTAATAGTGGCAGAATACCAATAAATATTGAGAAAGTGATTTTTTTTTTGAAAAAATCGGTATTTAGGAAATACTAGTTTTCTAAACAAACATTGGAAATAACTACAATAATTATTCGTTATTAAAATTCAAGGGTGGATAGAGGATTGATAGATAGATTCAGAACACTATCTGATCTAATTCACACACACCCCTTCCCTGTATAAAGAATTAGTTACTCCTTTTATAAATTTTGTTCCTAAGCATGGTTACAGACTATGAAAGTGGACTGAGGAGAGGATAAATCTTCTTCCTCCTGTGTTCAAAGATGAAGAGTAAGGCGGGCTGGCTCCAAGGCATTGGTAAGGAGATAGATTAAATCAAGTCCAGAACAGGAGTGATCATGATTATCTAAGAATTGTTCAATGGCATATATGAATGAGCACACTGATTACAGTCCAGTACCCAATGCATAGTTTTCTGCATAATATCCATCAAGTACAAGCAAGCTAAAGAATGAGTGAGCATGGACCAAAGTACAGTACACTCTAATCTCACGAAAGTGGTCAGAGAGAGCAGTGAGCCTTGTGGTGTGACTCTTCAGGCTGTGTCTTTTTGCAGGGCCTGGATAATCCATTCGCCCATGATAAGCAGGGAGGTGTCTGAGAGAAGTGCCACCACCTTCTGCAGAATCAAAGTTTTCTTTCACAAACAAACAAAAAGGTTCTAGCTTTTATGGGTTCAAATATCCACTCCCACGTGAAAGGAGGGCAAACAGAATCAGTAGTGTCTCCCTAGGTTCACAGAGACTAAGTGCTAGTTAGACCTCTGTTCCTGTTCAGAGCTTTCTGCCTGTGGCAGAACTGACACTGACAAAAATCAGCAAAGATCTCTTTAACCTTTATCTTTATCTTTAACCTTTATCTTTAACCTGGCTCTTGCCTACCTATTTATACCTGCCCCTGGATTCTTCCACTGCATGCATCCGACGAAGTGGGTATTAGCCCACGAAAGCTTATGCTCTAATACTTTCGTTAGTCTTTAAGGTGCCACAGGACTCTTTGTCACTTCCATAGTAACCTTTAGTTATTTACTTACAAAGCTGCTAATACATCTCTGAAACAAGCCAAAGGGAATAATAATCAAAGGTTAATCGCTGCATGTCAAACATGTTGTTTTCCTATCCATCAACGCCAGTGTAAGCTTTGAGAAAAAAGGTGGGCTTTGGAAAATGCCCGAGCATGACAAATACAGGTTCTGCAAAGTATAGATTATATAGACAAATTATGTCAAACCAGCTATTAAAATCCTGATCTAAATGCATAAAAAATGGATGTGAAAGAGTGGAGCACTAGGAAAATCCAAAGAGAAGGTCAATCTACTTTGTTTACTAAAGCTGCAAACCAATGTTCCATCTTCATCCAAGCTGAAGTGAACAAGCCCCTCAAACCTTACTGGTATGTGCCTGGTTGATATGCTCATCATAGTAGACCGGGAAGGCTCATTAGGCTCATTATTTTGAGTTAAATAATAGCTAGGCATTTCTGTAGTGCTTGCAGTCTGAAGACCTCAAAGTACTTTACAGATGAGGGCTGGAAAATGTTACTAGTGAAAGATTTTTCTGTAGGAAAATGCTGATTCCACAGAATTAAAACCCTTTGTAGGAATGTACTGATTCTGTCAAAAATGTTTGGTGGAAATCAGGTAGACAATCAGACAAGCTGGTTTCCCATTAGCCAGACTGGTTGGGCTGCCTGTCTCCCCAGCTGACAGAGAAGAGCATTACCAGGATTCCCAGGCTGCCTGGTTATCAGACTATATTTTCCACAAGTGAAATCTGTGACAGAGTTCATACAAATTGCCGGAATTCACAGAGTGATCTCAAAAGAATTTCTGTAGAAACCCCAGGAAAGATCCTGCAGGTTTTCCCCCCAGAGTAGACTGAAGGAATTCCAGATAACATCTATGTTTAACACTCAATATAATATCAGAAAATTGTTTTACCTATTGCTTTGGGCCTGAAGAACAACATGGTAACAATGTTCATGTTGACTTGAGAAGTTACTTATACTATGGATCATCACTACCAACCATTCATGTTGATAGGATTGCTTGCTCAACTGCTTCAAGTTATATATCTGCTTAAATGCTTTGAGGAATCACTTTGAAAGAATTGTGACATATGATTAGAGAGATTGTATTGATAACCTAGTACAGTTACCTATAAAATAAAGCATTATCAATTAGCTAAAACATGACAAGTCCATTTCAATTACAATTGCTTAAAGTACAATACAAAATTTAAAAAATTGCATTAAGTGTGGTTAATTACATCTACTAGGAGGGGTGGATAATAGCATAATGGCTTTCATATCTAATTGTTTACATGACTATCTGTTGTATAAAATGTTTCACAGACAATAATTCTGGAAGGTAACAGTAACAAAATACAGGAGTACCTGTTGTGAGGGAAAGAACTACAAAAATTCTAGTAGTTTGAGTAGTTTTTTTGAGAAGTTTTTGTGGAAAAACCTGTGAAGCATTGTGTTCAATGTGAAATCTGTCATGAAGAATGGGACACAAGGTAGTTGGAGAAATATACAAGTCTAAAAATCTATAAAGCACGTTGAATGGACTTCATTTAAGAACATTATGCACGCATTAGATAATGGATATCCCACTTTATAAAAGAATAATGGTTCTTTAAAAATGCAGTCCAGAGCAACTAAAAGATATAAAAGTTTAAAAGGCATGAATTATATAAAAAGATGGGGAAAGTTAGAAACAGTCAGTTTTTCTTTTAGAAGAAAGTTTTCCCAAAATTAAATAAGGCACCAAAGTTACATTCAATCAGCAAATTTCAGACCCAGGTTCAGATTCTGAAGGAAGATTTGAAAATACAGACACACATATATATGCACTTGCTTGGATATAAATGTAACAGGACAATAACAAATTTGGTTGTTTTTATGAAACGGGGGAAATCTATAACTAAGAATCTGTGCTGAAGGCTGAAGAAGTTGAGGGATTCTGCCTCTGACATGCACTTCCCTTTCACTAGATCCCACCACTCTATGGAATTTTGCCTTCACAGACTGGGATGGTGTGGTAGATTACTAGGCATATGATGGCAGATTCTTCTCCAAAACTCATGGAGCAAAGTGGCACTTATTACTGCAGACAAATTACCCAATAATTTGTGCAACTTCTCCCTAGAAAAGGCCAACTAGGATTCATGGCCAACTGGATGCTTTCAGTGGGGGAGGGAGAGAAGAAGAAAAAGGGAAGGGCTCTTGGATTCCATTAGGTCAAAATATAAAGTAACTGTTTTGTGTTTTCTTTTGCTGGATGCAAAGAAGAAGAAAAAATGGAGGAAAAGACTTCTCAATTTTTGACCAGTTTTAGGCATGATACTATTTCCAGCAGCTTCTGAAAGTTTCCTTTCTCAATGAACATTTTCATTGGTTCCACACAGTACTATTTAAAGAAAACATAGAAGAAATCTCTGAGTTTCACAACCTAGCATGATTAACAAATTATAACACACCTTCCTTTCCATGTTCAGAACAGTATGTTGATTATCCAACTTTCATGGAGCAAATACATTTGGTTAATTATGGTTTCACATAACCCAGAGAATTTTTCAATGCAATTAGTAGTGATTGAGAATCATGGCTCCATTTTCTGTAACAAGGAATTCTGAATTATTGAGGTTTTATTGTGACTGATACAGAACATTCACCGAGAGTATAAACTGATCCAGAACAGACCAAGTGCCTTTTATGGCAAATTAGGATCAGCATAAAAGTGAGCTATGGAGAAGTGCATGAAAGGTTATTTCTTTTTACAAAGTATATTTTTATGAGCATATGAACATGAATACATTTTACCCTCAGAAATAAAATTTAAGCTAAAATAAATGGTCACATACAACAGTAATAGACTTATACCTAAAGTACCTAAAAGTGAAAATTATGTTTGAATACTTAAATCTAAGCATGCAAAGTAATCCTCCCCAAAGCAGGAGGAGGAAGCACAATATTTAAGAGATCAATATTGGTGGAATGTAGCAAATGAATTAATATGCTTATCTCATTTCTACTAGGGTGATCCATAAGGAAACGTGCAGATCTAAAATATTTCACTGAGAATTTTACAACATGCTTTTCTAAACAAATCACTTGATCATGTGCATTTTGTATATGCACTTTCCCCCCAAAAGAGCTGTTTAAACAAACAATAAAATTATTCTGTAAAATAATAAATCAAACTGCCCCCCAAAATATGTTATGGCATATAAAATAAACTCAAACTGGACAGTCAAATCTCTTAGGTACGTATTCCAGAACATTTAATTAATTTTCAGCAGGAAACCTCCAGTTGTATATACATTTCTGGGGTACTAACACCAGGGCACATAGAAAATGCCTTTTGGATCTGAAATTCTATCACCTGCATGGCTACTTTAAGAAACCCCAAGATAGATTCTCCTTTCCCTAACCCCTCTATACTTGTGTGTCTCTTCTTAGATTGTGACCTCTTTGGAGTAAGTAGCAGATGGTGGCAGTTGCCATAAATAAATACATTTAAAATAATTACAGATACCTGATTTCAATAGGAGCTGAAAATGCATGACACCTTTGGAATACCAAGCCACTTATTTAGGTCACTCACTATGTATTTAGCTAGCTAACTTCATGAATAAATATTTGAATTTTTTAGTAAAAATGACTTCCCTATATCAGAACTGGAGTGAGGATTTAGGAATTCTTGGCTCTGATTGCCATGCTTCAAGCGCTGGACCATGACACTTGTATTCTTCTCAAACAGAGAATAGTCTTCTCTATTATTTTCTGTTCATCAAACTGTTAAGTATATTCAAGGAGGATACTAGAGCACTGAACTCCTAACAGTGTACTGTGGATGAGGAATTGTTAGCCCTTTCACTCTGTTACAGACACGAGCACCTCTTTCTCTCTCGCACCCTCCAGTTCCCATGTTCGTTTTTCATTCTCATTTTACTATCCATTTTTAATTCTCTTGGTAAGCGAAACACCATTCTTATATTTGTCTTCTGTACTTAATGATATATAGTGTACTCTCCGATTGCATGTTGTTTCTGCCTTTTAATTATGTCTGAATTGCATCTGTTTGTTATGTTAAATCCTAAAAAAGTTTGCAGGGTCATATAGTTACTGGTAAACTGGTGACTATATGTAACAGATGTCATCTTCAGCCATGACAGACAGTTAATTCCCTCATCCTATCTTGTTAAGGTTCAGAATAGAACATTCCCTTTGTCCCCCTACTCATGCACCTTATGTGAACTGTAAAGAGCAGTGCATCATATGAATGAGCACTGCATGGATGGTATGACTAAAAATGGGAACTTTTTTTGAAGAATGGCCAATTAAATCTAAACTCTCACTTATAGTTGTCATTGCAGAAATCCTAAAGTTGTCAGGGGAAAACAAAATCAGAGTGGCCAGTCAAGAGACTGAGTCAGAAAAAAAACCAACACATTTTTGTATCCTCTATTTAACCAGAGAGTACCATGAAGCCTGAAGGATTTATAGGACACTGACAACTTGGAATCTAGCCAATTTCACAAAATTCAAGCAGTTTCAGATATTAAATCTGCCCCTGAATCCCCTGCACATATTTTTATTTACACAAATCACATTTTCCCATTTCAAAAGCATTCTTGTCTGTCCTGTTGCTGGATGAAAGGCCTCACACAAACAACTGGGTAAAATGATTCAACCATAAAAGAAACTGTGAAATTGACTATACAGAAAGACAATGAACAGTCGTAGGTGTTACTTATAACAGTAGATTAAAAAATAATCAGAAGTGTGACATTTTAGGGGACAGTTCCTTTAAATATAGAAATTACCTACATTTTTTTAACTAACAATCAGATTCAAAGCACATAATCCTTAGTATAAAAAAAGTATTATGATGGAGTAAACAATGATGGAAGCTTTACAACGGCACATGTGTTTATAGATACTATATCAGTGCGGTAAAGACAGTAGTTGAGGCTGTGCATTTGAACATGAAGAACTAGTTGTGAGCACTGTGGCTGGTTTTATGATGATTTTAAAGGAAGTTTGTTGTAGAGTTGAGGTGTGTTTAGGTATTATCTGATTTGTATAAGAAGAGATTTTAGAGAGACAATAGGAAGTTAAGACTCATTTAAAAAAAAATTATACAATTTATACTGAACTTCTGAAAAAAAATAATCCCAGGTTAAATTTTGTTCAAGATACAGACAAAAGCTCAGTATAGATTCTATTTTATTCTGATTTGGTTCACATATTTTAGTTTCTGATATAGCTGTGCAAAAGAGCCAGAACAGCATCCAACCACAGTGCTGTAAATGTCTCCTCAAGTTACATTTCACACTGTGGAACATTTTCTTGGGGATCTAAAACCTATTTTCCCTACCCGGCTTCCATGTTTGCCTTCCTAAAATGTTTTTTATTTGCAGGTAATACCTTGCCCCTGCCCTCTTCCACATTCTCCCTTAGCTAATTTTGGAATCTCCTCTTTTACAATGCCTTCTGTAGTCAACACTAGCTACATTTCAGCTATACATTTTAATGCACATTAATCCTCCAGAGTACCTTCTTGTCCCTCTATAATTTACCAAACCTTAATAAGGGTTTTTAATTATTCAATTACTATCATACCCATGTTTTCTAAAACTATAACTTTTTCTTCATGACTCGGTGTCCTTAGGAACTACAGTATGCTTAAGAATCTCACTAGCAATATAAACAGGTCCATTGCATATATTCCAAGCATATAACTGGTAAGCAAAAGATAAAAACAAAATACACGAAAAAATTCTGGAGGAAAAAGATGATCCTAACCAACTGTAATCTAAACTGACTTTAGGAATTGATTAAAACCATTGATATTTTTATTACATTGAAAAACCTGAGTATTTCTATTCATAAATCATATACAACTGCTCTATATAACTTGATAGATTAAGGTAGGTCTATCAGACAACAGAATACAGCAACACTCAAACTATAATCATTTAATTTAGGTCTGAACATTACAAGACATTTACATCTAGCAAGAAGGCAGTAGAGTGTGTTGATAATGAACAAATGCTTAAAAAACAGGAAAAACATGTTAGTTGCAGAATTGTTTCTCCTGTACATTTGAGGAAAGAGAATTCTCTCTTATCATTTCAACCAGCAGTCAACCATTTGGCAAAATCTGATAAAAACACCAGTGTCTCTCTTGGCATATTATCCTATGCTCTTCACCTTCCAAATGTTTATTACAATTTTTGAAGGGTATTCTTGACTACTGTGGGTGAAATTGCAACAGCTGAGGTTCAGATAATGAGGAAATATTTGCTTAAGATGAAAGTGTCGTGAATCACTAACTTCTAGAAGTGAATGTTTCCAAAGTTTTGGAGTGGGAATTTGGGCCATTAGAGAAAGAATCCTATTTTAACATTCAGATCTGGATGCAGATGCGTTTTTATTTTGTCCATCCCTAAATTTGTCTTCTTTAAAACTTTAATCTCATAATTTTCTGTTACCTACTACAAAGCTCATGAAGACAAATTACCCTATGGGCTTATTATTCCTTTCCTTTGCTTGAAGCAACCTATTCATAATCCCTGCATAGCCCTTCATTATTGTTAGGTGTTATCAATTATTTCATTTTCAGTCTAATTTCATGTTTTTTCATGAAATATTTTTTTTAAATCTTATTCCCAGAATTTGATAAACATTTCCAAATAAAGTTTTTGTTAGCACATGTCCTCCAAATCTCCTTCTGCATGTTAGGTTTTATAATCAATCTCTTCTAGGCTAAATAATTAAACAAACAAAGACTGTGTTGGCATAAGTCTCAAACAAACTGTGCATGAACACCATAGTGATCAAAGTGCAATTAGGCACAGCCTGGGTTAGTGTATTAGGCCTACAATAAGGAGCAGTGAGGGTTATTTTTTGTTCATGTTAATTACTCAGCACTGGAAAGATTGATCTCAAATCCAAACACAGAGTAGATGTGAAGGTCATTCACTAACAGAATAATTGAACTTTCTAAAATGCACTAAGCAAACTGAAAAGCTTTCGAACAGTACTAAGACCTGAGATAGGAGCTTGATTCTGTCCCACAACAGTTGATACCATTGCTATTACCGAAAGCACCCAACAGATGCATTTTCAATCCTTCTGAAGGATATCTAGAACTGTGAACATAATTGATGTTACAGTTAGCTGGTAATTCTGAAAATTTGAAAAAATGTAATTTCAGACCAACCCCAAAATAATTTTTGGTGAAAGCAATAAAATAAAATAAATAAATAATGTTTGTATCCAAAGGACAGTTTAGTTTGCTCCAAAACAAAAAAACATTGTTTCAATTTTGAGTGTTTTAGGGTTTTTAAATTAAAAAAAATGAATTAATTTTGAATAAAAAATTCAAAACATTATTTTTAAAATGTCAAAACAATACATTTCAAATTATTTCAATTTTTGTTTTCAACCCAAAAAGGACACAAATTGAGAAAGTGTTTCCGGTGTCACCAAATCTGCATCTTTCGCTGGAAAGAGTTTTGGCTGAAAATAATTTCACTGAAACCAAAGCAAAGAACCACAAATTTGTGTTGCCAGATAAATAATGCATGAACTGATTTTCTATTAATGTAAGTGTTATATTGCTTAGAAATCAAGAAAGTCAAGTCCCCCTGGTATTAGACACTCTACATATATATCATTTTCATAAAGTAAATTACAGACTCTTATGTCTCCAACCACTGATTTCTATCAAAGCATTTATTTAAAAAACAAAAACAAAAACAAAAACAAAAAAACAGTTCACCTTTAAATTGACATGGTACAATACTTCTTTCTTTTAAAATACATTGTTGCAGTTTTAGGGTAACTGTCCCTTTGATCCCCTCCAATGGACTGCTGTAGGATTGTACTCCTGAGCAGTCACCTCTTTATGTGCTAGGTCCCACATCCCTTCTCTCCAGACCAGGGGTCGGCAACTGGCGGCACGCGTGCCAAAGGCCGCACGCGAGCCGCTTTTCAGTGGCACGGAGCGGACTGAGTGGGGTAGGTGGGTCGGGAACCCCAGACCGGCAGCGGCGAACCCTCCCCTCTCCTGGGGAGCGCGGCACTGACCCCGCTTCTCCCGCAGGAGCCCAGCCCCCGCCCGCCGGACCAAGCCCTGGGGCACCTCCGCCTCCGGCCGGGAGGGGCGCAGGGTGATGTACGGAGCCAGGGCTGTGGGAGGACAGAACATCACCGGCACCGCCCGCCGCCCCCCGCGCAGGAAGAGGCGCGTGTGCAGCGGGGCGAGCGGCTCTTCGCAGGCCGCCGCCGCCGCCGCCCAAGCCCTCCCCGGAGGCCCCTGGGCAGGGGACGATGCGGTGCCCAGAGACTGGGCGCTGCTGAGCGATGCCCCCAGGCCACGGGGGAGCGCAGTGGAGGGGGCTGCCGCTGGGTTCCCCACCCGCCCGCTCCGCCCGCTGCCCCATAGGTGGGTGTCGGTGCGGTGCCCGGGGACAACGTGTGTGTGTGTGGGGGGGGGGGGGTGCAGAGTTACAGCGGCGCAGAGCCATGTGCGCGGAAAGCGGCGATTGCCCTCCGCCGCCAAAATGCTGGGGGAGGGCCCGCCGGACCGCCCGTCCTTTGAGCCGCACTTCAGGTCCAGCCCTTCGGGGCCAGGGGAAACCTGCTTCCCTCGCTCCTCAGCTGCACCCCTAGGTCCTTCGGTACACGAGAGGCGCAACGTCCTGTCCCCGAAAACCTGCCACTCACTCCCCGCCCGCCTCTCCCCACTCCCTTCCCATCTACCCCCCACTCCAGCGTCCCGCTCCCTATACTGCCTCCCTTCCACCCCCTTCCTGTCTGCCCCACTGCCTCCCCCATCTTCCATTCCCATCTGTGCCCCAGACACCCTCTCCCTTCAACTCCGGCTTCCTGTCTGCCCCACCACCTCCCTATTTTCCTTCTACCCCGCATTGTCTCCCTTCCCATCTGCCCCACTACCTGCTCCACGACCTTGCCCCTTCCCATCTGCCCCCACATCCTCTCCCTTTTACCCCTTTCTTTGTGTTGGCTCCTCACACTGCCTCCCCCACTCCTTTATACCTGCAGCATGTTTGCTCCCTCACAACCATTCCCCTCCCTTTCCCCACTCCCTTCTATCCCTTCCCCTCTGCCCCCCTCGTTGCAAGTCTGGGGTTCCCTCCACTAGCCCCTATAACTGTAAAATGTACTACTAGCATGCAAAACCTTAAGTTAATGAAGACTCAGCACACCACTTCTCAAAGGTTGCTGACCCCTGCTCCAGACTATGGTTGTAGGCTGCTGTTCCCTTAGGTTCACAGTGATATCCCAGGGACAGCTCATTAAAGCGTAGCACCTGTGCTGTGTTTCCTCT
The DNA here is from genome assembly GCA_007922305.1 of Dermatemys mawii. Lineage (NCBI taxonomy): Eukaryota > Metazoa > Chordata > Testudines > Dermatemydidae > Dermatemys > Dermatemys mawii. Next base: position 9,610,310 of record ML677385.1, on the reverse strand, counting down.
CCAAGGGCTATGAACAGTGTATGCTAATAATTACAAGTTACCATGTAGAATTCATTTATTCAGGGATAAAAGTGTATAGAGAAAAATATTAAAACAATAAAAGGAACTACATGCAAACTAAATGCACGAGAATCATCCATTAGTCACATGGGCCATGGCAGGTTAAAGCCCTTCTAACCTCTCGTTTCCCTCTCCTTGGACAAAAGTCCAAATGAAGGGGCCGTAGTCTGTTTAAACACAGCTTTTGTACTCCAAAAGCCTTTGTTCTTAGACTCCTGAAACAGGTAAAAACAGTCTCTGCCCCTATCTTGAAGAGAGAGTTTCAAAAGCTGAGATCTTGTAACCTGTCTTAGCATTTTGCATGAATCAGCCCTCTAGTTTTAATTCCTGGAGGATCTGTGATAATCCTTCCCCCTCGGAATAGAATACAATCCTTTAAAAACATTGCACATGGTTGCAATATCTGTCACACAAGTGATCTAGTGAATATCCCAGAAGAAATAGAATGGTCCTAGTTTTGCATAGGTGATGTTTGTTTTTGTTCCCACTGTAGCAGCTCCATTTCTAAACAATCTATGCCCCGCTTCTGAAGACACTAGCAGACCTCTGCACCTACACACAGAGGCCCACTGCAGTCAGTGTGTCTCTTTGTGGGTGCAGGGTTCTGCTCAAGAAAGAGTTTGCTGGATTGGGGTAGCACAAGTTGATACAGAAGTCAAGAGTGCCTAAAAATGATGGGGAATTGCATAATATGCAACTTCAATAGCATCTGTATTACACATTCTGTGCCCTTCTGCTAAAATACCTTAAACTACTCTTGTGAATGCTGAGTGTCTGCCAAAGTCTGAAATCCAAGAGTGATAGCCCTTGAGATTCAAGTCTTCTTTTTAATCCAGAGAACAAGTACATCACTGATAGTTGCACAGCACTTTTATCCATCCACTATTTTGTTTCTTACCTAGCCTGAAGGGATCAGCCTTAGGGTTGAGAGGTCAGCCAAAGATCATGTCTAAACAATGGATCTGATCCTATAAAATTTTAAGCAAGTGAATAACTTTACTTACTCCAGCAGGCCCACTGATTTCAATGGGACAACTCAAGTAAGTAAAATTTCTCACGTTTAAATCTGTGTAGGACTTGGCTCTACAACTTTAACAGTACGGGGACATTGTTACAATACAAGTGAAAGTTGTAGCGATACAGGCATTATCCTCGTCTCTGCAATCCTGAAGCATCCAAAATTTTACGGTTATAGGGACAGTGTTTGGTGCCATCCAGACTGTAACTTCCAATTGTTTTGTGACTGGAACAGCAGGAATCAATTGCAATTGTAATGTAGACAAAGTCCTTATGGTCCAGCTATACTGGAAGGACAGGAGATGGTTTAATCAGGCCGCAGCTTTATTATTCAATGTCCGGGACTACCAAGCAGATAAGAGTGTACAGTGCAGGGAACTCCATGATCATTTTAATATTCACATGGGGATTTCTGTCAACACCACCCTTTCCATCTTGGTCCTCAGCCAACCTGCTGCTGGGACCTTACCATCCCCTCCACCCTCAAATGACAGTTAAGGTGTTCTTCCTTCCCCCACCTCAACTCTTCTATCTGCCTTGTCCATTTTATTTTGTAGTATCTCCATTAACAATTGTTTTTAAGTCCAGGAAAAGATTATAGTCATACAAAAAGTTTTGGTGGATTTTTTTTTTTTTTTTGGTGGTAATCATAATGAGCAAGTGTGTGCTAGAAGTTGTGGGAAGGGACTTTAACAGTGTCATTTTTTCCTTCTAGCTGAGAAGTGGCATTATGCAATAAATCACACTATTGGTCATTCCCAGTGCTATTTTTCTTTTCTTTTCTCTAGCTCCTAACAGATGTAGAATACCCCACTGAGATTTAGTGCAAACATTTATTGTATTTAGTTAAACAACCCATGAAAATAATTACAGTTGTGAGCTTCACATACTTCAGACCTTACAACATTGTATAAAATAGTACCATTTAATTAACTCTTCTCTAAATTTTGTAAACAATCAAATCAAAAAATGTGTCTTAAAGGAGGAGAATAAATCAACTTTCTGCAGAGGGAGAAGGGGATACCATTTCACTCTGTAGTACATTAACTGCTCCACTGGAGCAAACTAATTAATTTTTTTATTGCGCTATAATCAGAAAGTCTAATCTTAAAAAAATTCACTTGGTACTCCAAAGGCTTAAAGTGCTTATTAACAGTCCTTCAGGTATGGTATCTAAAAAAAAGACCAATACCTTATTAATATTCCGTAATTGCTTGCTTTGTTTTGCATTGCCCTTACATGATACATTCAATTTAGTCACTGCTAACTATGTCAATTATACCTTAGAAACACTTTTATACACACCCATTTAACAACCACTATTAAAATCAATTTAATCAGCAACAGAACTGAAGAAACACCAAAGCATATTGCTACCTTAACACACAGTTCATTTTAGTCTAAGAAAAAACATTGTCATTCATTAATCATTTGCAAGTATTTGCAGAGGGCTTTAAAGAAATAAGGCTTGACCAACTATAGGTGAGGGATCATGGGTCTCAAAACCCAAGTGTGTGGTCCAAAGCGGTATCCAGACTGTGACCACCACCCAACAGCTCTCCAGAACCAGCAGGGGAGAAGGCTAGCAGAATCTATAAACTCGGAGTTGTACCCTTTGACTAGAGAATTGCTAATATAGTACATATTTTTAAAAAAGGGAAAAAGTGATCCAGGAAATTGTCTGTTAATTTGACCTCGGTTGTATGCAAGGCCTTAAAGTCTATGAGTCTAACTCTGGCCCATCAGAAGCTCTCCCCATGAAGCTCCTTGACTACATCCATCCAGGCCAATTAGTAGAAATGCACTACTTAAAATCCAGGAAGTGCCATAGGAAGTTGTCCGAGCAACTGCGTGAACCCTGATCTGACCTGCACCCATATTGGACCCTTACTCTAGGCTGACCCTGCCATTGTTCCTTGGCTCCAGTCTGACCTTTGGCATGGCTTTCTGATTCCAGCCCTGAGCCTTGCTGTGACTCCTGACATTGATTCTGGCCCAACCTTAGGTCTAACTCCCAGCATCAACCCTTGGTGTGTTCCTGACTTCGGCTCTGGTTCCTGGCTTCTGACTCAGGTCTGACAAGTAGGCTTTACCTCCCACACACCAGTCCCTTCCCTATGTGCCAGAGACAACTGATATTTTATTTTTTTAAACTATCTACCACAGTACATACATGCTTGTGCACAAGATAGGAAAATATACAAAAAAATTCAGAAGTAGTGCAAGAAAAAAAATGTAGGACATGATTTAGTGTGAAATCCAGGCCACACTGAAGTCATCAGGAGTTATGACATTGACTTTAATTGGGCCAGATTTTTGCCCTTGATTTTTATATTTGTTTACCTTCATGTGGTCGCTTTCTTGACCTAAATTCTTTTACATTTTCCCCTGTGTATTTGAGATAGTTTAAAGTTTTAGAGAAAGATGCAAGTGTTGCAGAAAATTTCCGATATTAAATGTTTTTTTTTTTAAAAAAAAAACTGACTAATTTGTGAAATAATTCATCCCAAAAAGTTTTTATCTGCAAGGTCTTCATTCTGCAGCAAGACAATGGATGAGGGGACGTCTTGGTATAAACATTCTTTTTCATTATGGAGTTCATTAAGAAAGAAATTAAAGCATTTGAGACCCTACAAGTAACCCAAGTGGGTGAATCATAGCATCTTATTGTGTAATAAACAAACTGACCACATATAAACTTAGTTTTTTTTCTGTTCATTTGCTCTTAGGCAAAGGGATAATCAACTTGTAAGTAATTCCATGCACATAAATTGACCTAAGCATAAACAGCTAAGTAAAATGTCAGATAGTCAACTGTTGTTGCAGTGTTGTTGGAGCTGTGATGTTCCTAGAATATTAGAAAGACAAGGTGGGTGAGGTAATGTACTTTATTGGACCAAGCTGGTCCATTAGAAGATACTACCTCACCCACGTTGTCTCAGGTCATCAACTGAGAGTTTTTAATGCCCAATTTAAAGAAGAGCACTTCCTGTACATCCTCAGATTCTTTCAAAAGTTAAAATAAACATGCAGGTTTTAAGTTCATTATTAAGTGGCTTGTTCTTCAACCTCTTGAACAAATACTATAACAACCTAACATTTTTTTCATCATCTTTTTGGCTGCTCCAAAAGAGATCCACACAAGATAAGAGAAAAACTTCTACAGCCTTGTCAACTTCCACATGAACACCTGCTTCAGGAGTACAGCATCTTCCCCTACAACTGTCAATGGATTTCAACACATATAAGGGATGAGCACAATCGGAGAAGTCTGTTCTCTTATTGAGAGGCATACGGAACTCTCATTAGCACTACTGGGATCAAAACCCCTGATTAGCATGAATCTTAGCACTCTCTATATTTTGAGATGAAACAAACCAAAAGCATTTCCTGTCTTAAAAATAAAGCAGTGTTGTTATGCCATCACATTTTGTTTCCCTTTCATCAATTAATTTTTCAAACAGCACAATCCTTAACAAGCTGATGACAGCCCGTCTAGACAACTGGCAAAGGCTCGGTTTGTATTGCCACTTTAGAGACCTTCACACATAAAGGAAAAAGTAATGATTTGCAGAGATGTTCCAGAGCACATGCGAATTCTAAGGAAAGAAGTTATTGTGCAAAATACAAGCTTTTGTAAGTGAAAGAGGCCTTTGACTCGAGCATTGCTGCTACTGCAGTTCAGTAGGTAAAAAAAGGTTATTTGTATTCAGTAAACTGAAGACTCCAGCTTAAGACTCAGCAGCATTTTTTCTCTTTATTAGACTGTGCTCAATAGCTCATTATAGAGGTGTGTGTAATGGTCCTCCAGGTACAGAGTGCTGCATGATCTTAAAAAATTATATGTATTGCTCGTATGGTGTTATTTTCTATTTTAGTCCAAGAGTCACATCACAGAGTTCCTTACAATTCAAAGAGAAATGCTGCAACTCAAGGCCTCTTGCCATATAACAAATGTATACTTGAAAATATTTCTTTCAGCTACCTTCACAGCCAACTTATTGTTAAGCATTGCCATGCATTATAAAGGAGTGTTTATCACAGTGTTAACTTTAAAGCAATATCATCCCACAATTACAGTATGACACTACTTCAGATATCTGTATTGCAATAGAATGTTTCCTTTTTCATAAAGGACAGTGACACAAGGATATAAAAAATAAGCATTAAATCTGCTGCTGGCCTATAAATCCTCAGATCTGAACAAATCCTAGCAGAAAGTTGTAATTCATTTTCACTTATACCACGATCTTCTTATAACTGCAACAGAATAAAAAAGATCTCTTAAAAAATCTTTAGCTATAAAATGGAACATTTGACAATCCGGCAGTCTGAAGAAAGAAATGTCTCTCTCATTTTGAAGAAAAGTAGGCATTATTTCTTTTCAAATTTAAATCTCAATTCTCTCTTTTTACTAGGATAAGATGTTGGTTCTTAGTAAATACAAATTAATACCAGAGAGTCCAGAAGTGACAATTTAAACACAAGGTGGAACAAAAATGAAGACTGCAATACAAGAATGAGAGAAAATAGGATGACAAGAAAGGAGAAATCCCACCTGCCCTGGTTCAGGGGCAGTTTAGCCATGTGGCCATTAACTGCCTCCCAAGTGCCTCTTCATGCACAGAAATACTCTGCTGCACCCTGACTCCCTAATCTGTCTTTTTGTGGGCACTAAAACAACTCACAGTTCACAAAATAATTCAATACAATCTTCAGAAGGAACCACATGTATTAAAACTCAAGTGCACACTGACCCACCAGGCCCTAACTCTGCTTCAATGTCTCTCCCCCAGTTGTCCAAACAAAGTCTTTCAAAACAAAACTCATAAACTCTTCACCCCAGTTTAAGTTGGGCACAGCCCTCTCCTCTCTGAGGGTCTTGAAGTCTCTCCCCTGCTTGTTGGATGGGGTCTCTTCCAGGCCTTCCTGCCTGGAGAGTTTTCTCCTGCTCCTTGAACATTTTTTCCTGACCACTCAAGACCCTGCAGGAACCTTCTTGGTCCCTGATGTGTGTCTGCATACCTAGCTGGGCTTCCCCGCTTCCCCGAAACTTCTAGCTCTTTTTTAATCCTTATTCCACCCAGGTGTGGCTAGTCCTAATCAGAGCTGTCTTCGTCCCCTGCAAACCATCCTGTTACAAAGAGAAAGGCAAAAAAAGTTTTCTGCTTAAATGATTCACAGACTATTTACATCTGGGGCCGTGTTCCTATACTGTGTTGATGGAGTATGATACAAGAACCCAGAAAGAATAAATGAGAGGCATGATGGAGTACAGTGCTGGTTCTAGCCCATAGGGTCCCTAAGCAAGAATATCCCCTCCAACATAACAACAACAAGGAGTCCTTGTGGCACTTTAGAGACTAACACATTTTTGGGGGTATAAGCTTTTGTGGGCTAAAACCCACTTCATCAGATACATGGAGTGGAACATACAGCAGGGAGGTATAAACACACAGCACATGATAAGTTGGGAGTTGCTTTATCACGTGGGGGTCAGTGCTAATGAGCCAATTTAATTTAAGTTAAAAGTGAGCAATTCTCAACAGTTGACAAGAAGGAGTGGAAATCACTTTCGTAGTGTTAATGAGGCCAACGTAAACAAGGTGGCCCATTTGAAACAGCTGACAAGAAGGTGTGAATATTTAGCAAGGGGAAATTAGTTTTTGTAAAAACAACTAGGAGTACTTGTGGCACCTTAGAGAATAACAAATTGATTTAGTTTCTGTAGTGACCCATCCACTCCCAGTCTCTGTTTTGCAAATTAATTCCAGTTCAGCAGTTTCTCATTGGAGTCTGGTTTTGAAGTTTTTTGTTGAAGAATTGCCACTTTTAAGTCTCTTATGGAGTGATCAGGGACACTAAAGTGTTCTTCTACTGGTTTTTGAATGTTATAATTCCTGATGTCAGATTTGTGTCCATTCTTTCTTTTGCATAGAGACTGTCTGGTTTGGCCAATGTACATGGCACAGGGGCATTGCTGGCACATGATGGCATAGATCACATTGGTGGATGTGCAGGTGAATGAGACCCTGGTGGTGTGGCTGATGTGCTGTGTATTTATACCTCCCTATTGTATGTTCCACTCCATGCATCTGATGAAATGGGTTTTAGCCCACAAAAACTTATGCCCAAATACATTTGTTAGTCTCTAGAGTGCCACAAGAACTCCTGGTTGTTTTTGCTGATACAGACTAATGCAGCTACCACTCTGAAACCTCTCACCCTCCAATACGTATACTAATAATTAATAGGGGGCTCCTTCAGCTGCTCAAGACCCTAAGCAATTGCTTAGTCTGCTAAAGCAGCCAGTTCTGGGGGATGCTAGTTGCAGCAGCTAGTAGAGGAAGTAAATGTGGTACAATACAATACTCCACTGATGGTTGTGCCAACATCTGAAAGGGACTTCACCACTACTGGAGTAGAAAAGGATAATATACAGCTTAGTAGAGAATGTCCTTGGAAGGGAGAAAGGCAAGTGTTATTAGTCACTCTGGTACAAACTGCTTGATGTAAGAAGCTACAATATGACTGGGGTTAATTCCTGGTTTAGTGGAGGGAAGGTCCTCAGAAGAATTCCATCAAATACACAAAATATTGACCTGGGAATAATGGGATCAAGACATGCCATATGAAGAATTCCAGTTGCAGATAAGATATGCTAGTTTTAGGACAAATGGCAGTACAGGTCGACTTGCCTGGAATGTAACAATTGCACAGTAAAATATGAAAGGACATGCATGGTAAATATGGCTAAATGAGGCAGAGTGGTCACATTATTGTAGCTGGCAGCTCTGAAATTCATCTAGGTATATCTAATTTCTCTTAGATGGCTTCTTTTCCTAGTGAATGCACTTCTAAATTATTCAAGGATACATTAAAAATGCTTTAAATGATAGCTAATGAAGTTGGAAACATAAGGTATATGTTTTCTTGTAATGTTCCTTTGACTGCTATTAGCAAATATCTCCAATGTCTGGAGACAGGACACTAGAACAGGAGGGGTCTGAGTTCTACAGAGAATTCTTTTCCAGGTGTCTGGCCCACATGCTCAGGGTCTAAATGATCACTATATTCGGGGTCAGGAAGGAATTTTCTCCCAGGTATGACTGGCAGAGAGCCTGGGTTTTCAATTTCCAGGGCAAGTATGGTCACTTACTGGTTTGAACTGAAGTTATTTATGGAGTCTCTAACTTAAAGTCTTTAAAACAAGATTTCAGTAACTTAGTCAGAGGTTAGGTATCCATTACAGGAGTGTATGGTTGAGGTTCTGTGGCCTGCAAAGTGCAGAAGGTTAGACTAGATGATCATGATGGTTTCTTCTTGGCGTAAAGGCTGAGAGTCTATTTTTGTGACTAACAGATAAGAGCAAGATAGCCATATAAACCTGCCAGTATTTCATCTTATAAACAGAATGAACAGAGTATGTAAAAAATGTATATAAATTCATGTTTCCTGTGCAAATCATTAATGCTGCAACCTCAGGCAGCACAATCTGCATGTTTATATCAGACACACTAAAGCTCTTTTCTGAGGAACTGAAACACTGGCTTAAAATTCATTTATCAGTTTTCATGTTCATTTGATCCTGAAACTATGAGAAGTGGTTTCCTTAATACCAAGAATATGAGTTGCACAGAATCTGATTATTGTCAAAGAAAACACACACAGATGCATGCACACACCAACCCTTCCCCGCCCCCCAAAAATCAAGAAAAACATTTTGACTTGAGTCTTAATGATTAAAAACAATTTTCATGTCAAATTGTGGGTCAGAATAATATATCACATCACATTTTAGTCTCTGAAGCTAACTATTTGTCTACTTCAGTGATACAAATATGAGGATGAATTCTGGCACTTGTCAGCCTATGATAAATTACTAGCAGACTAATACTTGTCAGTACAGTGATAACTGATTACACTGTAAAAATCGCACTGAAAACGAAAGGTGATGAATACTCTACAAAGCAAAGACTTAAAAAACACAGTTCATGGCACAATAATTCTGCACTTCCTTTATCAAAGCAACCTACCCAATGCCCATTTTAATAGACATTTCCCAATACAACAAACAAATGTGTAAAACAAATGTGTGAGTTCTGAAATATCTAGTAGTAAATAAAGTACAGTCATCCTGATTCTACCATCGATCTGTATTTAATAAACCATATGATCTTCTGTGTCAAGTTTCTGCTCTGCATAGAAGTGGGGCCTGGGGTCTTTTAGGGAGCAGGTTACACTCCCTGAGTCTCTCCTTGACCAAAGTGGAGATTAGAGCAGCCTGGTGGCTCCTTTAACAAGTATCAGCTGCCAACTGTGCCAAAGAGACTCTGCCAGTTGAGGACAACACACTCTGGCCATACCCTCTATATATACCCCATGCACTGAAGCAGCAGGGGAAATGTGGCCTAGAAGATAACACTAGTTTTAAAGTTTAAACTGCTAGGAGAGTCAAGGAGAGAAACGGGCCAAACTGCATCCCCTGGGTGCTGCCAGAGGGGTGGAACGGCCAGAATGAGGGAGAGAATGTAGCCCTACAACTAGCTAACTGCAGTCCAATACTCACATTGTACACCAGCTGGGTAGTGCAAAGGGAGTAGAGAAGGGACAAAGAACTTTAAAAAAAGTGACTTAATTTCAAAGGTGCTGAGCACATACATTATTTCACAATGCTTCACATAGATCAATGAAGGCTTAACACCAAAGGCCAATGCTGGAAGGTGTCAGGTATTGTCAGTTACCTTCAACTTGAATTTAGTGCAGACGGGACTGGGTCTCAAAAATAATTAGCATTATTTAAACAGTTTCTTGAGTAGAGGTTCTCAAATTGACATGCGGGGATTTGGCTGATCAGACGGTACAGGCTGCATCTCCTTATCTCTAACCATTAAATAACATTACAATTCAGAATAAAAATATGTAAGTACTTCCCTAATATTGTTTTTCTTATAAATACTTGCACAGGGTTTATGTGATTGCAAAGGGAAGTAGCACACAAGGCAATCCCTGGATTAAAACATAGCCCCACTTCGCTTTACAAAAGTGTCTTCAAATTATTTCAATCTCATGATGCAAAGAATTTGCCAAAAAAAAGTCAGCTGATAACTTTGAAAATCGTATGTCTCAGAAGTCAGCTTTAGATAAATTTAAATTAAACTAAAACAAATATAGATATTGGTACATCTCATTCATCTCCCTCTGGATTTGTTTCTCTTTTTTTAAATGTATATAAATTCCCAAAACTCTCATTCTTCATTATTTGCAACTGAGGCTAAACATGGAAAAAAAATCTTTTCATTCTCATACACATAGAGGATTTACCAACTACGATTCTACTGATCTCCTCAAATTATCAAAGGCAGCTTTAGTCAATACAGTTAAAGCAAAATATTGTTAAATAGTCACAAAAGAATTACAACCACCTGGTCCAGGACTAAGACAAACACTTCCAAAATTACAAGGAAATATATTTATCTTGAATTTGTAACCGTTAACCATGTTGGAATCAAAGTTAGAGGCCTGGAGTGCTCACTTGCATGTTACAATTTAGAATGTTTTTCCAGTTCACAGCTTTCTCAGCAATGTTGGGTCTGAGTTGGTAAGAACAAACAGAAAGAACTGGGTGGGCTTCTGAACAGAGTTCTTTTCTTTAGTGTCACTGTATGTTAACTAATTTATCTGTTTAATGGTGATAATGCTGTCATACCCTCCCCACAGGGGTTTGGGGGAGGATTAATTAATGTTTGTAAAGTGCTTTGAAGATTAAATACACTCAAGTGGTAAGTCCTATCATTAATTCTAATTTTGGAAAACTGCTATTTAACACAAACATAACACTTTGACTACAATATCTTAACACATTAGTAGCACTGCTAAAGACTATAGTCTTCTTGAAATCTCATTTAAAAATCAACTGCAGCCTTTCATTAAATGTCCATTATTCTCATTGTACTGAGTGCCTTAGAACCACTTCTCACCAATCTCTCTTCTTTTCTATTTCCCCTACAGGTTTGAAGGTCTTTACTAAAGTTTTCATGCAAGGCTTAGATTTTATACTTGAGGCTCATCCATGGGGCACATCACAAGCAGTGATTCCATGGAGCTCCTCTTGGTTTACTTCTGGACAGAGACCAGCTCACTTATCCCAGTTGACACACACACACATATTATATATATATATGAATCATCTTGCACCACTCACTTCTGAATTCAAAGCAATATGCCTCATTCAGCTCTATCATCATGCATTTTAGAATTAATGATCTGATCACAGACTCTAGTGCAGAACTGATTTGGGTAAAACCTGACTGAACTGAGCTGAAATGTTTATTCCTTATAGTCAAGTTGGTGTGGTCAGAGCTTTTGCCCCAGGGAGTTTTAAGGGAACACAGATCAATGGCAGACAGGATCAGGAAAAACACAGCTTGTCAGCTGAGGAATTGTATATATTCTGTTGAGGATGAGGCACTTAGGCACAAGGACATCGAACACAAATAGTCCACTGTTTCCTCCGAAGGACAACTCCTGGCCTCGCCTCTGATATTTTGAGCCTTGGGATAACAATATGGATTGAACGTTGGCTCGGGTAAGCATCAGGCTAGCTGCATATGTAGTGTGGTATTTTGGCAACAGGAATAATATTAGCCTCCTGATTAAAGTTAAATATCAATAGAGGAATGGAATCTGATCTGTCAATATTATGAGGGTTGGGAGCAGAAGGTTTTCCCTTTCTGCTAGATTAGGTATCAGGCTGCAATCCTTAACAAATGGAGATTGAATCCATGGGATTGTCTTAATTCTCAGAACAAAAACGGAGATTTTCTGATATGCTAACAGTACTAAAAGCTTTTTCCTGACATTGGGCTTTGATTCTGGTACACTTTATAAGGGTTATCTTATTAAGTTGAATTCAGTACTATTTTGTATATTTTCCATACACTTTTGCATCTATCCTCATTGGATCCTGCTACTAGAAGTCCTATAACTCCTCTCTGGAATCAAATCTATTTCAAATATGTAGCTTGGAAGGTTGGTTCTAGTTGCACGACAGACTTCCTGTCACCTTTAAAGCTGCCTCCAAGAAAGGACTTGTCTCTTTTGACCATAGCAAATAAATTCTATCCATTAAAAACATACAGAAAAAAAACTACATGGGGTAACAGATTCAGAAATAGATTTGTACTGTCAATTTCAAGGATAAACTTTGGTTAGAAACACTACATTCATGGGCAAGAGGATTATATAAACTCCACCTGTTTAAACTCTTCATAGAGTATGTGAATCATTCCCTTCCGTTACTAGCAATGAGCTGGTACCTTCAAGATGCTGAATTATTTTCAAATCTCATTCATGTAATGAATAAAGACTAAAATGAATTCCAATAGCTAGTTAGACCATATTTATACAACTTTTTCTTTGACAATGCTACATAAATTCTACTCATAGCCCCTTGCTGAATAAATAATAATATATTATTATTTTCTACACATAGACTTGTCTGTTTTCACTAGAACTGATGCAATGCTGATGAGACAAGATATTGATAATACCTATATTGGTAACACTGTAATAGTGTACCATAGATGAGTTCTGAGAAATAGAATCTCAAGTTGCTGGGATTTGTTTTAGAAAGATAGGAAGCTTTGTACACATTACAATGATGGTTAGGAAACATAAAGAGAAAAGAAATATTAAGATTAAAAGGTGACTCCTTGCACAAATCTTTACAGATTAAGATGTAGTGGGGTGAGTACCTCATCAAATAAACTGAAATGTAAATCACATAAATTGCAGTAGTAAATTAGTTTTATTCTCACTGGTTCGTGAGAAAGGGGCAAGATCATAACTCATGAACAGAGAGGTGAACTGAAATGAAGCTGCCGAAGAGTAAGGCTAAAGCAGAAGGCATATAATGAGAATTTTTTTTTTCCTTATGCTGGAATTCACTAGGCAACTATTGGTAAGTATTTCTACTTGAATAATGTTAAAGAATAGTCACACAGAATGAAAATTGACAACAGTTGCAATTTGCTTATTCTCAAGTACTATACATAAATAGTCACTCAAAGCTAAATGAGTTTTAAGGAGAGGTGAAGTGAAATGATTGTGTTGACTGGGAAAGCTAGATGTGAGAGACAAGCAAAAACACAGATGAGGCACAAGTGAATGCAAAACAGTATGAGGCTACCTTTCACTCTTCAAAACTATCTGAAACTAGATAGCAATAGACTGAGGAAGAAACAATGAATTCTAAAAAAAATACAAATGGGAGACAAGCAGGATGGAACTATCCAGAGATGAAAGTGAAAACAAAAAACAATAAATCAGAAGTTAGCAGACAAAAATGCACCTATCAACTAAATGTAACATCCATTCCTGTGTGATATATTCCTGAAGGTTTTAAAGATTCTCTGTATTAGTTGGCTGGAAACAAAAGGTTAATTTCTGATGAGTGCAACTGAGCTTCTTAAAAATCTATGATTTGAGAGAACTTGAAGAGGCCTACTAGAGCAGGGGTGGGCAAACTACAGCCCGCAGGCCACAAGCTGTTTTTATCCGGCCCGTGAGCTCCTGCTGGGGGAGTGGGACCAGTGGTCCCGCTCTCCTGGGTGGGGCGCTTTGAGAGTGCCGCGGAGAGCGGGGCCAGCTGCTGGCTGGGCGTGCCACCCGGGACAGCGGACTCGCGGCTGGCCGGGCACGCCACCCTGAGAACGGGGCTGGCACACCCCAGACAGCAGGCCCCCTGCTGGCCTGGCGCGCCACCCTGAGAGCAGGCCCAGCGTGCCTCCCGGGGAAGTGGACCCATGGGGAAGTGCCTCCCGGGGAAGTGGCCGGGTGCGCCGCCAGGGACAGCAGGCTGCAGCCGGACGCTGCCCGGAGCCTGGGACAGCGGGCCCGCGGCCAGCACCGTGCCCTGTGCTCCCAGCCCGGGGTGCCAGGCCGACCGCGGCAAGCCACAGAGCCCACGCTCCCGAGCCAGGGACAGGGCTGAGCGCAGCAGACCGCGGGGGCCCGCACTCCCAGCCTGGGAGCCAGACAGAGCACTGCGAGCCATGGGACCCGGCGCCCGGCTCAGAAGGTAAGCAGGTTGGGGGGGTGGTTAGGGTAGGTGGGGAGGAGCTTAGGTGGTGGTGATGCTGGTTAGGGTAGGTGGGGGGGGCTTAGGTGGGGGGTGGTTAGGGTGGATGGGGGGTCTCCGGAGGGGGCAGTCAGGGAACAGAGAGCAGGGGGGCTAGATAGGGGATGGGGTCCTGGGGGGCAGTTAGAGTGAGGAGTCTCTGGAGTGGGTGATCAGGGGACAAGGAAGTGGGGGTTGGAAGGGTCAGGAGTTTTGTGGGGGGCAGTCCGGGAGCGGGAAGTGGTTGGGGGTTGGATAGGGGGTGGGGCCTTCGGCCCTCCGCACAATTTTGAACCCTAGTATGGCTCTCAGGCCAAAAAGTTTGCCCACCCCTGTACTAGAGCAACAGAGACTGTGAAAAGGAAGGGTTTAAAAATAGAACACTTGCGAGAAATATAACTACCAGGGCTCAGCAAACTGGCAAACAGGCAAGAAACAGACTAATTCCATCAAGACAGGAAAGAATCACTAAAAGCAGGAGCCAGCCAGTTAGGTCATAAGTATAGCTCATTGAGACACTAGGGAAATTCAATACTTATTTTAAGACCAGGAAACTGACACGCAGAAACTGCAAAGTCCATACTTTGAAAGAAGATTGGATTTAAAGGGGAGACTCAAAACAGCACCTGCAGGTATCGTGGAAAACCAGTAAACCCTAATCACAAAGGGAGAGAATTGGCAGGTTAAAACCAGGGACAAGATAGATGGGGTTGGGGAGTAATAAGAGATGTGATACAGCATGGCCAGAGGGCAGCAGGAGAGTGTTAGAGGGGAGCTTTATTCCCTGTAGAGCAAAGAAAGTTTGCTAGAAGTTAGTTGGAGCACCTGGAGCCAATTAAGGCATCAGAAGCCAGTCACCTGATTAAAAAACCCTGCTTCAGTCAGACAGGGGAAGGAGTTGAAGCAGAGTGGATCGGTGTTGGAGTAGAGAATAGTTTGAAGGAGTTGAAACAGAGTGTTTGGTGAGGGAGCAGAGATCAGTTTGGAGAAGTGATGCGGTGAACTAAGACAACCCAGACCCTAGGTAAAGGGACACCTGGCTTGTGCAGAGAGGGCAGGAAGCCCCACAAGCTGAAGGGTAGGAGAAGGAAGTAGCCCAGGGGAAGGAATAGCTAGTTCAAGTGGTTTACTGCTATCCTCAGGGCCCCTGGGCTAGGACCCCAAGTAGAGGGTGGGCCCAGGTCCCTCCCTCTCCACTCCCCTCCTCTAGGATACTAGTGGGGCAGTTAATACCCTGTTCAGGGTGCTGGCTGGGCGCGCTGCCAGGGACAGCAGACCCGCGGCCGGCCAGGCACGCTACCCTCCAGAGGGCGGAACAGGGGAGACCCCGGCGGGCCCCCCCCCCCCCCCCCCCACAAAAAAAAAAAAGAAAGAGAGAGTGCGGGACCCATCATAATAGTGCCAGAAATTTGCTGCAGAGAAGACAGATAATGTGACAACAAGACTGACAAGATGGTGGCTATTCAAACCACACAGGTAGCAATTATAGGCATGTGCAGCACATTTCATTAGGGTGTGCACCCAGGGAGCCCCGGCCTAGCCCTGCCCCCATCCACTCCCCGCCCCCTGACTGCCCCCCTCAAAACTCCCAACCCTCTCCCCCGACTCCTTATCCCCCGACTACCTCTCCTGGGACACCTGCCCCTAATTGCCCGCTGGGACCCCACCCCTATCAAAGCCTCCTTGCTCTTTGTCCCCTGACTGCTCCAACCTGAGAACCACCCACCCTAATTACACCCCTAGGATCCTACCCCTTTCCTTCCCCTGACTGCCCCAACCCTTATCCACACCCCATTCCCAGACAGACCCTTGAGACTCCCACGCCTATCCAACCACTCCCTGCCCCCTGACAGGACCCCTAGAACTCCCAATCCATCCAATCCCCCTGCTCCCTGCCCCACATAACTGACAGCCCCCACATAACTCCTGACTTATCCAACCCCCTGCTCCTTGTCCCATGACCACTCCCTCCAGAGACCCCCCCACCACCCTAACTGCCCTACAGAAGCCTCCTTGCTACTAGTCCCCTGACTGCCTGACCCCTATCCACCCTCCACCCCGACAGACCCTAGGACTCCAGTGCCCCGTCCAACCCTGATTGCCCCATCCAGGGACCCCCCGCCTCTAACCACCTCCCTGGGATCCCACCCCTTATCCAACCCACCCTGCTCCCTGTCCTCTGACTGCCTCCACCCCTTACCATGAGGCTCCTAGCAGCATGCTTTGCTGTGTGTGGAGCCAGATATGCTGCCCTGCGGGAGCGGGCAGCCCCGCCCCTCAGAACTCAGCACGTGCAGAGGTGTGGCTCCAGGGGAACGTGCAACCCCCACCCCCCAGAGTGCCGCACATGCGGTGGCATGGCTCCAGGTGGGCAGGGTGCGTGGCTGTCTCCCCGCAGAGGCAAACGTTGCCCCACAGGAGCACGCAGCCCAGGCCCCCAGAGCGCTGTGCGCATGCTGGCATGACTCCAGGGTAGTGGGGAAGGGGTTGGCAGCTTGCTGCCCTCAGCCGGGTGCTCTGGCCCAGGAGCATGGAGCTGGTGGCTTGCCATGCCAGGAAAGTGGGGCCATTTGCCCACCCCTGCATTAGGGTGTGCCTGGACACACCCAGCGAACCCCATGGTCATGCCTATGTTAGCAATCAAGTACAATTCAGGAGCAAAGTCTTCATTAGTAATTCCATGAAGAGATGTGGTCAATCAAACCAGATAAAAGTATGTAGCCTCTAAAATTATAAGGCAGAATTGACAAGAACAGCAAAGTGTATAAAAGAATACTAGAAAAATTTCCACTTACACCGGTGCATATGGGAATCTATGAAACAAATGAAGGTAGGGTAACGGAATCAAGTGGTATACAAGCACTATAGGGAGAGACCAAACGAAGATGTCAAATATGATTTTCTTTTCAATCCGTCCATGGAAAACTTTGACTAAAGAAAAAAAACACTATTCTCAAGAAATATTGAGGGGAGAGCAGGCTAGGCTGATGTTCTCTGAAAAGTCATAAATGGAATAGGGCCAGGTGGACAACCTTTGCAAATAGAGGCAAGAAAAGAATTTACAAGATCACTCAAAAAATCAGCATAAGCTAAGGAAGGAAGTCTTAGCCTATTAGAGAGCAGTGGGAGGTGTACATAGGGTGAAGTGGTTGTGACCAAAACAATCATCACCTATGTAAAACTCGCTTGGAATTTGGGTCCATTCCAGTCTCTTTGGTTTATTGAAACACAGCAAGTTTCTTGTTTATAACAAAATCTAAAGCCAACTAGCTCACCTATTCCTACTGCTTCATACTGTATTTTATGAAACTTTAACAACTCCAGCACCAACTTTCTGGGTTCAAAGACATTAAACATTCAATGGAGGGTAGACAGTTTTCATCTTAATTAAGGAAAGTCTGACAAGCCTTAATTAGGTAGGGAGAAAATGTTCTGCTAGGAAACATGAAGAATAAGAAATAAGGACTGAAAATCTCCATAGAAAAATGTAAGGAATATAAGAAATAAGCAAGATGAGCTGGAAATAGCATGCAGTGATGCAAATGTGACTTAGTGAGAGGAGCTGAAGGTAACATTGATGGTGGCGTCACGAATTGTTTTTTTGTATTTATTTTTTTCATATGCAACCAAAAATCCTAGTTGGCATTAGGAGCTAAAGCATAATTTGATATCTGACTAAATATGTAGTTTTACAAGATGAGTCAGAAAATTAAAGGGGGGAGCTAATTAGTAGAGACACTCTATTATGGCACAGAAATGAAAACAAATGTATATTCTATATCAGCAACAAAAGCAAAGCTGTCTTTTAATGTAATTACGTTACACATAGAAGAGTGGGAACCTATTCTGGTAATATATATAAAGTGATTTTAAATCAACTAATTGGGAGCTCTGAAGAAAAGTCAAAAGGAAGTGACAGAATATAGTGAAACATAAAAGATAGCAAGTTTTGTCCTCACCACCTTATGACACGAAGAGGTCCAATTATTTTCCCCAAAGTAGAATGGGCATGAATAATTTATCTTTCTCCCAGCATTAGTAAAACACTTTTGCTAGTTTTCAGCCATGTGTTTCTGTGTAAACTATTATGCACACATATTGTCTTAAATTTGTGGCCTTGT
This sequence comes from Dermatemys mawii, assembly GCA_007922305.1. NCBI lineage: Eukaryota > Metazoa > Chordata > Testudines > Dermatemydidae > Dermatemys > Dermatemys mawii. The sequence goes on along the minus strand of ML677385.1, from coordinate 9,591,992 downwards.
AACTGGCGTGAACAAATGCTGATCCCTGAACTGCATCACATTTTGAGGGAATCAAGTTTATTAATGTATTGTGCTCCACTAAAGGAGTATCTGATTAGTTATCACAAATCAGAACAATAGGATGAAATTTAAATAACAAGCAGATGCTATTGATGTGATCATGTCTGTGCTATTTCCTAGAAGCTGTAGCAGAAACCAGACAGAAAGGGGCTGGGCAATTTTCTAGACATGTTACAGTGAAACAGAAAAGATGACAAAATATGTGCCTTTAAAATATTTTTATTTATTCTAACTAAATTCCTTGTTAAGTGTTAGAAGAAAATGACTTTCTGTGATTTTTTACCAGTGTCACATGAAATGGTGAATACTTATTTTAATTTCAAGTCAAGCCAAAGAGACTGAACCTCTCTGATGGAACCTTGAAGAATAAAGAGGGGCATGTGTTGAACAGAGCTTTGTGGATTTGTCTGTGACATGTACAATCTACTTCGATTTTTTTTAAAGAAGAAGATGGTGGAGAGGTGACTGTCAAAAGAATTTACAAAGGCAATTGCATAAAATTTGTGTTTGAATAGGGTTATCATTAAATACTTTGGATGTAAGAAATTAAAAACTGAAGAGAAACTATACACATGTATATTTGCTTCAGGGACCCCAGGGTTGGGTTAAGAATGAACTATCTTCATGAAATGAAAAATATCTCAAGGATCACAAAGAGTAAAGATAAACAGCTGTGTATGGAGTGGCACATAGATGTCCTTTGGGCAGTACACCTCTACCCCGATATAACACGGTCTGATATAAGGCTAATTCTGATAGAACATGGTAAAGGGGTGTTCTGGGGGGCGTGGCTGTGCGCTCCTCTACCTCGATATAACTCGGTTTCACCTATACTGCGGTACGATTTTTTGGCTCCCGAGGACCACATTATATGAGGTAGAAGTGATGTGCTTTAGGCCTGGGTTTATTTAATTTCATTATTAACCTGGAAGAAGTGGCAAACAGTTTACTTATACTTAGAGATATTATATTGAGAGGTATTATAAACAAGGAGGCCCAAGAAGGAACTAAGCTTTTAGAAATGTGACTAAAAAAATAAACCTAAAACATGGAAAAAATGCTAATTACTACATGTGTGAAGACTAATAATCTAATATACAAGTGTTGACTAGAACTGAAATAAAATTAAGTTTGTCCGAAAGAACCACAACACACACACAAATCTGGTTGCTAAATGGAAGAGATCTTGTAAACTTCACTCATCACTTTTGGGAATTCTTTAGATAGGATATTGCTTAATAAGGTCTCAACTTTTTCACTGTTCTTTGAAAGCAATAACGCTAAAGAGGATTTCAAGGTGACTGTAGGATTGCAAGTAAAATATAATTTGCAGTGTCATAAAGGTGAAAATTGAGAGACAAGGAACAGCGCAAACAGAGGAACAACTGTCAAACCAACATGACAGAGAAGAGAATGAAACAGGGAGACATTTTATACTTCAGCATCCAAGGGTGGGTGAGAGATTTCTTCCAAAAATCTGAAAGATAGAGCGAAGTCCATAAGATTGTAGAGTACCACCAAGTCAGTTGATAATGAAAAATGGACACAGGGGATAAAACTCTAGATATGCACTGATACTCCAGGCTGAGCAAATTGCAACTGCTTATCATTTATATCTGACAGTCTCCTCCTCCTCACCTGCCGCTGCTGAATCTCTTTTCCTTTTAAGTTGCAAAGTATTCCTAGCTTCACTTATATTTTCTCCTCTCTTTTATGCCTGAGGAGATAGTATAGCCTCACAGTATGCATACTAAGGAAAAAGAGAAAAGCTTTATTGCACTCTGAGGGATTATAACTGGGAATAATAGGGATGAAATTATGTGAAGAAATATTTAGGTTGAATTTAAGAAGTGTCTCCTAAAAGTAAGATCTATTATACTGTGAAACAGTCTCCCTGGGGAAGTGGTGGAAGCTTGTATTTCTATAAATATTGTAAACATCATTTGAGTTTTAAATCTAAAGTAGAGAAAGAAATGTCTCAAACAGTAGTAGTGTGCTGATAAGTGTAGCATCTAGACACAACAGTAAGAAATATTGTCAATCACGTGATCCCTTCTGTCTTCCTGGTCTTCATTGGGCATGTTTACACCATACCATTTCTAAAACATTTAGTGTCCTGTGTTGTTTACACGGACTATAATCTATATATGCAACTACTCTTTTGTTAGAATTTCATAAAGTGATATTTTATAGATTGTTCAGCACAGAAATTTGAAAACACTTTTATAAACATCAAAACAATGGTGGATAAATGTATTAAAACATTTTCCCAATTTATTGTGGTATAAATATATCAGTGAAACAGATTCCTAAATGTTACTTTTTCCTACCAATTTATCACTTTTATGACACCACAGTTTAGGATACACACACACCTGTGGTGTCATACATAAAAGTCACACAGATATATGTAAACTGTAACTCAAGTTGTGCCATTGTACAGGGGTAAGTCTACGTCTCTGAACAGAACTTGCAGGCAATGTACAAATAGTCCACAACACAAAAGTGCATGCATAGCTGCCTCAAATGCTTTTTTGCTTTTGTCTCTGTCAACTTGAAAAACAGATCACCAGAACTTACACTATCAATGGCTTACTGAGGAGACTAGTGCTTCCACAAGAACTTACAAATAGAAACTAATAGCACTCACTTCTTTTGCCTGGGCATTAGAATTTAGCCCTTTTCTTTGTATTATACAATTCCAGTTCCATGGAATGCCTGTGATGAATTGGCTTTTGTGCACCACCTGTGTAAATTTTCCTTGTTATAAATTTTAAAAAAATAATCTATGGAATTGAACTTCCATAGATTCCAAAGGTACCTGCACTACAGGAGGGACATTCCTAGGACGATTGAAATCAACTTCCTACTGACTTAAGAGGCGCAACATCATTCCCTTAGTCTGCAGGGAGAAGTTGTGCAAACCTAATACCTAGTCAGTGTTGCCAACAAATTCATGGAACACCATTGTAGACAATGTGAGAGAATGCCAACATCTAACTCTGGTAGAGAGAGAAGCCATTAAAGAAAGTCACCTGACTCAAGTGTTTGTGGAAGTGGTTCCCATACGCAAATTAAAGCCAGAGAGAGTTCGTCTATTGTCAGTGGTGCAAATACGGTGGTACAGTCAGGTATGCCATACCAGTAGGATATTTATAGCCAGTACAGCATACTGGAAAGACACAGGAGGCGGCCACCCCCAACTCTTCCGTGCAGCTGCATCTCCTGAGTTCTTACCACAGTGGATAAAGTAGCAGAACATGGGGCTGTTGGATGGCCCCATGGCCCAGTTCCCAGCCCTTCCACGCAGCTGCGTCTCCTGAGTCCTCCTGCCTGGGGTCTGTACCTCAGAAGCCTCTGGCACAGTGGTAGGAAGACAGAGCACTCCCCGCCCCAGGTAACATGGGATTGATGTGGGTCATGGGGAGAGGATGGGGAGAGCACAGGGGCCCTGGGCTGGAGGAGTCATATGGGGAGGTCACATGCCTCTCTTTGGTGTCCCTCATCAGTGCAGCGTATCGGCACGAAATTATTTCTACTTGCACCACTGTCTATAGCAGGGGCAGCCAACCTGAGCCTGAGAAAGAGCCAGAATTTACCACTGTACATTGCCAAAGAGCCACAGTAAAACATCAGCAGCGCCCCCTGCCCCCAGAGCCTCCCGCCTGCCAGCAGCCCCCACCAATCAGCACCTACTTCTCCTTGCTCCCTCCCCCCTTGCAATTGACTGTTTCACGTGTGAAGGAGGCTATGGGGGGGAAGGAGGGAGGGTATGCAAGGCTCAGTAGAAGGAGCAGGGCCCTTTGGAGAAGGGGTAGAGTGGGGCAGGGCTTAGAGCAGTGAGCACCACCCAGCAAATTGGAAAGTTAGCATCTATAGCTCCAGCCCCAGAATCTGTGCCTAAGTAAGGAGCCACATATTAGCTTCTGAAGAGCCACATGTGGCTCCGGAGCCATAGGTTGGCCACTCCTGGCTTACAGTCTCAAAATTCCTTAGTATAGAAAGATATGAGTGACAACATTTTTAAGAAGGATGGGGGTGGGGGATGGGAAACAAGAACCAGTGAAGTAGTAATCTTCATTATACTTCATAAGCCAGAAGCTTATCTTTATTATACTTAGACCTTCCAATGCATCTTTCTGAAGACATTCTCCTTGCATATGAGGAAATTAGACTGGCAATGGAGATCAAGCCTAAGAGTGGAACATGAGAATAAAGCTTACAAAAGTTTAAAAGAACTCATTTGTCAGTTTCAAATTATCTATAATAGATTGGTGCAATGCAATACTTAACAACCACTATTACCACAATTGTTCTAACACTCAACCTTGTTGGAAGGAAATAAAAACCTTTGGGATTCCCCAAATGAAGCTTTTATAGCTTTCTTTCCATCTGTACTATCCCTACAGATTTTGAATTATGGGAACTGAGAGATAAAACCACTACATTTATTTCAAATTTGATGACACAACAACTTCAGTTAGAGAGGTGTCTTGTGCTGATAGTACAACAAAGTTGGCAATTTACAAGGATAAGGAATCTGCTACTATGCTGCTTTCATAAGGTGAACGCCTATTTCTTATACGAGAAAAATCAAAATATTTCAGAACTAGCAGGAGAGCGAAGTGACTATTTAATGAAACACAAATCTGCTTTTGGTATTAATCCCTAACAATTCTGTAATGTAGAGGTTATTACTCAATATAGCTTATTATGAACTGTAACTACTACTACCTGCAAGCTATTGTCATAAATTAGAAAAAAGCAAACAACTGAAAACAAAAGACAGACATAGCAGTTTCTGACTACAAAAAGAGTAGGCAATAGGATATAAAAAAGATTGAGGTTACTTGCAAGAAAAGCCATGGATAAGTTGTGAGGTCTAAGTACCAACAAAATATTTGAACCACTCCATCACATATTCTTGAAAATTTTATATATTTTTATACATTATATAAACACAGTACCAGACACATCAACAAATTACTCTTGCTGTTGTCAGGATTCAGTATATTGAACATTTCATATGTGGTTCACTAAAAGATTACTTCTCAAAATTCTGCTTCTCTCACTCCTTTTTGCTGTTTACACATGCTGAATGCAGATCCAAAATAATTACAGGGACAAAGACAACCTTTGCTTTACGGAATTTATATTATCAGCTTTTTCCTGGTAAATGGATGGATGAATCTTGCTAGTTTCCAAAATACATAAGTGCTGGTAATTTCTATGCTTGCCCTTCTCCAGTCTTCTGGCATCTCTACCAACCTCTATGATAATCACTACTGATTTTTAGTTTGCTTCAGCTGATTCTTTAAGTACCCTTGGGTGAATTTCATCAGGTCTTGCCAACTTGAATACATTTAGCTTATTTAAAAACATTTTTTAACCTGTTTGTGAAGGAAAATGCACATAGGAGTGCTATCTAGTGGTCAGGGGGAGGTGTGGCAGGTTGTCTGTCTCCCAAGCCTACTTTCTTCTCTTCTGTCCTGCTGCCATATGCCCTTTTAGTGACTCGGCTCCCTAGCCAGCTTAATTTTCAGGCTGTTTAAAGAGTCCAATAATAGGGAAATCTTCAAGATGAGGGATTCAGGGCTTTGCCCTTGGGTTGGGGGTCTCATGGTCCAGATCCTCATAACTTTGTGGTCTTCCCACATCTATATTTCCCACTATGGGACAGACTTATGTAGCTGTCCCTCTTCAGGGACTGATAAAGAAGCCCCAGTCCACCCTCTCTCATAGGTTGTGACTAGTTAGCTAAGTCCTGCACCCTGGGGTACTATGTGTCTGCCTCCCCGGATCACTTCCTAGGTTTTACCCTTCCCCTCTCTTCCCACAGGGTAAAGTGAAGAATTAAACCCAAAGATAACGTGTCTAACCTTCGCAGACCCACCCCCACCTTCTTTGTAGGCTTGGTCAGTTAATTATAACCAGTCCTAAGGCAGCAAGATCTCTTGTGGAACTCCTTCTCAAGTGCTCAGAGAGCATGTCCATTCAGCTTCACTGTCTGCCACCCACTAAGCTACTCTGCTTCTTTTTTTTTATCCATCTCCTTTCTGTGCTTGCTATGCAGGTCTGGTGGGATGTGGATTCACCAGTGACTACAGCAGCTCTCTAACCCCTTCATTTCCAGTGAGGAGTTTCTGTATACCCCACCACTGGCTTGTATTCCTTCCCCTTATTCTTAATATTAGTTGCATTAATCATCCAGTCACAAGTAACCTTTTCAAAAAACAAAAGACAAGCAAAATTACCATTAAAACACCTTAGCCTTCTGTATGTTTCTATTAGCTCTCCTTCCCCACTAAGTAGCGGGCCTACACTTCCCTTTGTCTTTCTCTTGCTTTGAACCTAATTATAAAACCTCTTCTTCTTGTCTTCTATGTCCTCTATAGGAGAAACTCATTTTGTGGCTTAGCCTTTCTGAGTTTGTGTCATTTTTTCATATGCCTACTTAATTTGCACAAGTTTCCACTTTTTGTTGAATTTTTTATTTTGATTTTCAGGTCACTAAAGAGCTATTGATGGCGCCACATGGCCTCTTATTATTCTTCCTATCTTTTCTTCACATAAGGATAGTTGCCTTTAATACGGCCTCCTTGAGAAATTGCCAGCTCTTCTTAACTCCTGTTTTCTTCCTAAGGGACCTTACAATGCTTGTTAAAGTGTGCTTACAAAAAAAAAGAAGTCCTTATTCTGCTGTTCTCGCTGCTTGCTTTCTTTAGAAATCATGAAACCTATCACTTCATGATTACTTTCACCCAAGTTGTCTTCCAACTTCAGATTTGAAACAAATTCCTCCCTATCTGTCACCTCAGATTTCAGAAGATGATGTATATATTCTTGATGTACAATGAAAAATTTCCTTCATTTTTTCAGTAAGTTTCTTTGCTGATCAAGCTATATCCCTCTTACCAAGATTTCGGTCATGAAATTTATCCACTAAGTCACAGTGATGCCAGTTAAGTCATAATTTTGCTTGTGAACCAAGACTTCCAGTTCATCCTGTTTATTCCCCATACTCCTTGCATTTGTATATAGAGATCTAAGATGCTGAGCAGATTTCCGCAGTGTTTCCTTTTTTTTTTTGTTACTACGACCCTATTGCAATTTCCATTCCCCTACTATCACACTGCCAGCCCTCTGTCAAGATTTTTTTTTTTTTAATATACTGGTGGGCTTTTGTCACATGCCTGCTCTGAACCTAGGTTGGTACCTTCTCATTAGGATAGTGAGTTGGTGTCCCAACACCAAATTAGATAATGAAAAAACAGTCCTAAAGAAAATTTTGGGGTTGTTTTTACTTCAACATAGACAAAATTAAGCTAACTTGAGTGACGTTTACTCATCAACAGAGGTAGGGTAAAATTCAGTGCCATTTATGGGGAGATATTTTTTCCTCAAAAAATGTTCCTGTTTTGTCAACCAAATAATAATGCTGATATGAGCACAAGAAAAGAAAGCAAACAGAGGAGGCAGACCTTGTTAAGGCATTGGACTAGGTCTCTCGTGACCTGGTTCAATTCCTTGGTCTAACACGTGCTTACTGTATGACCTTGAGAATCCACTTAATTTTTTCTTCATCTTAATTTCACACCTGTAAAATGAGGAAAGTAATTCTTCCATACCTCCATAAAATTAATAGTAAGTAACAAATTGTTTGGATACAATGATGGGGGAGTAGGATTAGATCATGACATAGAAAAACAGAAGTTCTGCTACCTAAGATTTACTGGCAATATTTCAGATACTGCAGCATGAAGCTTCTAGCTTCATGACTCTGATAACTCACAGTATTAGGATGCATGTAGTGTTATTTTTTCCTGTGCTGACCATAGGCAGATTCTGCCACCTTTATTCACATTGACTGGTACCTTACTCGGTGAGTAGCCCCATTTCAATTGGATTGTATGGGACTCTATATGCTACAAATTCTCCGCTGCACCTTGTGGAGAAAAGGGGCTAAGGTGGTTTTATGCCACAGTTGTGCACTCCCAAATCATAGGCTGTTTTGCAGTCACTGGCACAATTTACACACCACTAAGGCCTGAGTAAGTTATAGTAGCCTACCACTATCCCCCTATGGGCTAAAGAAACTATCTAAATTTTTCAGTATTTTCTGTAAGCACTGTATGGTGCAATCCCACTCCTGACATGTACTTCCTGTCCCCAGACCAACCCCTTCCATGCCGGCTAACATCAAGGCTTGAAATGGGATCCCTGAAAAAGTCAACTTTAGGGCTGTCTCCCACAGCACCTTTGCAGGGGAAATCCTCCTCTAGCTGGACATGGAGTTTTCCTGCTGCTCCAGCCCATTTATCTGGTATAAATGGGCCAGAAATTCTTTATATTCTGTATATTAAATATCATTATTCTTCTGATTCAGTGAAAAATACAAGATACATTTACAGCTACACTCTCACATAAGATCAAATATTTTAACCTCGTCTCTTCTTCAGTATCCTCTATTGTCACATTAAGTGCAAGTACTAAAATCTTTGTAGTTTCAGTGTTCTTTATTGTCACATCAGGCTAAGTAATTGACAGCTTTCTATCTATAAGGTATAATATTCTACTCATCACCTGTTGACACAACTAGACAGGGTTTTTAAGATGTTATTTTTTTTCATTTACCTATTATTCTACACTTCTCATCGCCACAAGATTTGAGAGACAAGGTGGGTGAGGTAATATCTTTTACTAGACCAGCTTCTGTTGGTGAGAGAGACAAGCTTCTGACCTTACACAGAGCCCTTGGGGCTCAAAAACTTCTCTCCCTCACCAAGAGCAATTGGGCCAATAAAATATATTACCTCACCCACTTTTTGTTTCTAACATCCTGAGACCTACACAGCTACAACTACACTGGACACATGTCACAACATTAAGCAGTAATGTGGGCTCTGTTTCCAATAATCGTACTGCTGTTTGTTGCCCATTATCCAACAATACGTTACGTTTGATATTTGTTAAAGGCAAACATAAACTATAAAAATAGGGGGAAAACATATAAAGCTCAAAAGATCAAGATAAGCCTCCATTTTAGCAAGCTTCATTATTCCCCTTCTCTCTGAACTGTGAAGACTGAGAGGAAAAAAATTCTTCCTTGTAAGTCTCTTCAGTGGTATCAGAATTATTTGCTGGGAAATAGAATCAGTCAGCTTAGGTGATAGCTCTTCGTTGATATTGTTAAAACCTGACCCTGGCTGTTAGGACAAAACAGGACTGACATACAAAGAGAGAGGAAATGGACTAGCAAACGATAAGAAAATATAGCATCTGTCTCTGAATTGTGCTACAGTTTCTAGAAGACCACAAGCACAACACACAATCCAATTATCCACTCCTGGAACCTTATTTATTCCCCTGGCTCAGTAAAAATATTTGGCCAGGCTGTTCTTATTTTCTTCTGTCCATTCTGTGCTTGGACAAAAATGCAATACAAAATATTTTACAAAGTTCAAGCTACTCAAAAATTATTTCATCTTATCTAACTGACAAGAGCAAACATGCAAGAGTAGGTTTGTTCTTGTTGGTTAACTCAGAGTCTTTGAAGATCAAAGCAAAGAAATAGAAAGAAAACTGGTAAAAGGATCAACATGAGGGTAGAAATCAACAACTGGGGAGAGGGGAATATACCAAGAAACCTAATTTCACAAATTTCAAAAGTTGCTCAGGTAATAGCTATGGAGAAGTGATACCTTGTGGTTCATTTTCTTCAACTGGTCTTTTCAGGATCTCCTTTGGGACCAGAAGAAAAAGGAATAGAGTGGGTAGTAAACCTCTAGATATCAGCACATGATTGTGGTATTAATAAAGGTAATGAGAACTTATCCTAAATTCCTTGCCAGACTGAGTAAGTTTCTAAATAGCTCAAAAATGAAGCATCCAAAAGAGGTCATAAACAACCTTGTCCTTCCAATAATGACAAACAACAAAATTTACAACATTGCATATTGGATTCAGTGACCTCTATCCTGTCCAACAGATAGCATGTGAACTTACCTGAAGCATTCTAACTTGCCCTATTCCATTCTACAGTTGCTGTCTTTCAAACAGTTTCACAAAACATCTTCATGGGCTAAAAGGACCTTTCCTGTCTTCTTTTGTTCACTTTCAATTATTTATGATTTCAACAAAAGTGAAGATTCAGTACAGCTCATCATAAAATATATTATTTGGAATAATCTCAGTTTAATTCAATAAAGAAATAACTCATAAAGATGCATCTCTGAGACATAGTCATTGATACTTCACATCTAGTACTGTGTTCTGTAATTATACAATTATCATGTCAACATGACAGAGCTTCCGCCCCCTCCCACCCCACAAGCAATTTTAGGAAGTATTATTGATATAAAAAAGTACACCTTCTGCTACTCCCTAGGGTTCCATGATTATAAAAATTGTAGGATACAAGTTGTTATATTTTTCTCTCTCTTAAAATAATATGTTCAGGTTCCCCCCCTCTCCCATACACCCCTAAATTTCTTTGATTTGTAAGGTATTCTGTCCAGAGGATATCAAGAATTTCAAGAGTATGCTACTACGTACTTCCCTCTGGGTGGATTAGGCCTACAAAGTATTTAATATGCTTTTTGCAGAAAACGCATCAGAACTCTACAACTTAATTGCAAATGCATAATATTTTGCCAGAGCTTTCGGCCCCTTTCAGAAAATCCTATTCAAAAAGTATTTGAATTCCTTGGAAGTCTTAGTAAAATGTCTCCATTTCTCTGTTTAACACTGCCAATTCTGATGACTGAAAAAAGCTGCTATTTCAACCTCCTCTGCTGTTAATGCTGATGCATCCTTTTGGGAGACAGGGTAAAGACACCCTCTGGATAATCTCATGCCAAAATGAAGCTAATTAATACCCTCAAAATAGAACTGTTGCTGGAAAAAATAATGAACAGTGTAATTAGTAGTTCTGTGGCAGAAGTACCCTTATGGAGTTACTCTAAAAAACACCACGCTGTACTTCATTATCACCTGAGGATATGGTATATAAAACATGGATACATCAGGGAATGCAGTGTGATGACAATTTTTGCTGTATTGCTTACAAGACCCACGTTTGCTAAATAAAATACAAAACATACATTCCTAATGCTGAAGAAATGCTTGTTCCACCCCAATGTATTGACAATTCTTTAGGAAGCATTTTACCTACATAACTCCAGTCAACACATAGCTTATATTTAAATCACATTTAAGCCTCTTTAGTAGTATATAGGCCTTGTGGACTCAGTTAAATTTCACCCTTAGAAAATCATCAGGGCACGGACCCCTCCTTATATTTGTGTGCATGTCATGGGGCCCATAGTCCTTCAGGGAGAATCATGCTGAACTTGTAAACAACACCTGGTAGAAGAGTCATTAACCAGTTATGAATGGAGTAGCTGAATTCTAGAACAAAACTGCCTGCACAGGATAAGTAGGAATCTACTCAGATAGGAAAGGAGATCCCAGGTGAGAGAAGGGAAAAGTTCTCTCCCAGCAGGAGGCCTGAGATTACAGGCTGGTAGAACCCACAGGAAGAAGTGTAGACTTTTGTAGAGAAGGAGCCCTGAGTTAGGGCTTGGAGATAATTATAGGAGCCCAAAGGAAGACTGTCAAAACACTGGGGAAAGGAGACAGTAGGGGACCTCTATTTGTTAGCTTGGGGGAAAAAAAGAGCTTGTGAGTGCCTTTGAAGAGGCTCCACAGTTTGGGGCTCACTGTGGCTGGAGACTTGTGCCACAGGCGTAGAGCTAACTATTGTTGGGCGGGGGGGGGGGGGGGGGGGAGGAACAAGGGGATCATGCATCCAGGGAAGCAGTCTTGGGATTGGTGTTCCAGAAGTGAAACAGTGAACAAAAGAGATCCGTAGGGAGCAGGGTAGGCTCATGTGGGGAACCAGTGAGGTAGGACCTACAAGAAACAAATAAATACAAGTAAACTGAAGAGCCCAGCAGGGAAAAGCACTCTGATAAGAGTGACAAAACTGAGCTGAGACCAGGAGGGATGAAAGACCTTTTGTTAATGCCAACTGAGACACTGAGTACCGTGGAAAGAGTTTGACCTTCATGTGGCTTGGCCGGAATGCTGAGCTACATATGACACAGTGAGAGGCAGATAGCCTGTAGGAGGCACTAGAGCAGAAGATACTGCCAACATTATGTATTGATGAAAGGGATACTCTAAGGGCATGCACACCCTAGAACAGCACGAGACTGCTGAGCACATAGAGTGCTTAAATTAATATTTCTAATGGTAATTCCAGAACATTTTTTTAATTCTTGCACCAGTGAGTGGTGGTTCATTTTTGACCTATAGAACAGCAATTCCTTTGTTATTCTGACATGCTGATACAATATCATACAGTAACTTTTGTTTCTAGGAACTCAATGGACAGAGTGAGGAAGATAGAATGCAGCCCACTTTTTCTGACTTTTTGAATTATGTCTCATGTCTTTTCAGACCTTTGCTCTTGGAATTTCTTTAATATGTTTTCATTGGACCAAAGTATTTTTCTGTATATTTTGAGACCAGCTAGTCCATGCACACTTTATTAAACTGGAAACCATTTAACAGGCAACACATGAAATCAAGTATATAAAGTTCAAAGAGGACATAGAATTTGAGGGAGGTCAGGTCTCCAGTACAAAGCTATGTGGATCACTTAGTAGACCCCTCACAGGCAAACAATGTGTATTGTATACATTTACATTTAGCTGTATTAAATCTAGGAACAAAGAATGTGGACCATACTTACATGATGGGGGAGACTCTAGCCCGGGAAGCAGTGAGTCAGAGATCTGAGGATGATGATGGATAATCAGCTAAACATGAGCTCACAGTGCCTAATGTGATCCTCAGATACATGAACAGAATATCAAGGAGAAGTTGAGAGGCTATTTTATCTTTGTATTTGGCACTGGTATTACTGCTCCTGTTCCCTGTGTCTAGTTCTGATGTCCACAATTCAAGAAGGATGTTGATAACTTGGAGAAGATTCAGAGAAGAGCCACAAGAATGATTAAAAGGATTGGAGCATATGCTTTACAGTGCAAGACTAAAACAATCCAATTTAGTTAGCTTAACAAAGAGAAAACTAAGAGGTGACTTGATTACTGTCTGTAAGTACTTTCATGGGGCAGAAATATTTAATAATGCACTCTTCATTCTAGCAGAGAAAGGCATAACATGATACAATGGCTGGAAATAGAAGCTAGACAAATTCAGACTGGAAATAAGCCATACATTTTAAACAGTGAGAGAAATTAACCATTGGAACAATTTATCCAGGGTTGTGACGGACTCTCCGCCACTAACCATTTTAAAATCAATAGTCTATGTTTTTTTCCCCTAAAATATAGTCTCTAGGAATAATTTTTGGGATGCTACATAATATAGGAGGTGAGCATAGATGATTAGTGGTCAGTCCCAGACTTGACATATATACATATACATACATATACATACATACATATACATACATATATATATATATATATATATATATACACACACACACACACACACACACACATATGGCAATACAAATATATATGTATGTTATTTGTTTTACAACTACAGAACAGATCAATCTATTCATTTCACAGGTGTGATTTTTATGGAAATTTCCATTTTGGTTCACAAAAAAATATTTTAAATACTTGATCCTGTGACTGTTCCCTACACACACTTATTAAATTCAGTGGTAAATTAATTGTACTGTATGATCACAAGAACGAATATAAATAGTAAACTTATTAATGTGAGCTCCAGTGTGCTACTCAAACAATTTACAAAAGGGTTTTCTGCTCCACAGATATTACTGCTTAACAATTTTTAAGTGATATTTTCTATTCCATTCCTAGTTGATATATTGGCATGACAACTACTTCTTAGTGACAGGAAAGTGCTAGAGAAAGTCAAGAAGAGAAGATGTTCTATGCTTTAGTCCTAATACATTCTCATCCACAGAGGATGTCTGAAAACTATCACAACAAAGCATATTAGTATATTTGAAGACCACATTTACTATGTGTGATAAATGGATGACTATATTCCCCCACCTTCAATGTCCCATTTTGCTAAAATGGGATTGTAAGCTTCAATAAGGTCCCATTTACCTTTTATTCTGTTCACTTTTTAACTTTTCATTGGCTGAAGCTGGAACAAACATCAGTGAGACAGACAGAAGAGTCTTGCAGGAAAACTTAAAGGTGATGATATAAAACATATTCAGAGAAGCTCAAACTGATACAACATGTAATTTCACGGGGCTGTCATTCTTGTTACAAATATATTGCCTACTGACTCCTTTACCAACCATTTGGTATCTCCTAAAACAACTTGCATGAATGAATCTTTGTTAATATTTAACAATGAAGTCATATTTTCAATTACAAATCTCAACTTCTATAGCTAAATGACATTATGATTGAAATATAACACTGTACTTGGGAAATTTCACCACATTTTCAGATATCTCCACATGCTTTGTAAGGACCTTAAGCATTTCAATACTCAGGGATATTAACTATATTCATTGATAATTCTTCTTTGTGGCATATTCCCACAGAATAGGTCATGAAGTCATAGTTTATTCAAACGTTTTCTGCTACTCAGAAGCAAATCATAAAAAGTAACATGAAAGATTCCTTAAAAGTAATCAAAGCAAAAGTGGCTTGTAAACTTTACTGAGAAATATAATGATCAGCCTCACAAAATTAAGCATAGTGAAGTTATCAAAAAAATCTTTTTTTTCCCCCACAAGTTAAACAAATACAAAAAAGCAGGGAAAAATAGAGCATCCATTACAGCCTGAAGTTTCATTTAAAAACACTTCCTTTTCCAAAGAATATGAGTAGATTTATTATCACCACTTTGACCTGTGAGCTAGTTAATTATGTACAAACTACCTCACAGTCAGTAATTTACAGGTTTTAATAGAAATATTAAGTGACTTGAAGGGTATTGCATTAGTAAGAAGCTGTCAAAAACAGGACCTTCATCTTATGAGTAGGATAATTTAAAACAAAAAGTGCATTTTAATTATGTGGAAAAGCAATTATGAAAGAAGAAGTTTTAACATATATCACAATGGAATTACAGATTAAACACATACCCACTTGAAATGCTGAATTTGTATTACAGATCCATCCATATTAGATAAAATGGCTATCACTGCAGTTACAGCTTGCCCTCAAAAATAATAGTAATATTCAGATATATGTCTATGCACATTCAATACCACCTAGTCTCATTTTCAGAATTTTGTTAGGTACTGCAGACAGATTGCAGTCTGAGTGAAGGGAATGGAATAGCAATATGTAGCGGCATAAACAAAAAGAGCAACTAGAATTGTGCTTATAAATGAAATACAGCTTTTGTAATGTTATATCACTTCCACTGGTTGTCATGTTTCCACAGCAGTAATCCTTATACATTAGCTAAATGAATGTGTTAGGACATGAAATAGTGTTTGAAGGAATAATTTAAATACTGCTCTTGAATTTTTTTTAAGGGAGTATTTAGGTGTATACAGTAAAGAAAACACGTTCATTAGGAGTTCTTTAAAAGCCTTTTCTATTCAAGCCAGTTCTGTCTAGATTAATATTTTCTCCCTGGCTCCTATAACATGGACATTTTGGAAGTTGTGTTGCAGTGACCCATAATATCCAGAAACCATCAATTCCAACTGAAACAGCAATCACCTACGTGACCACTCAAACTGGCCAAATGCAGAATATCTTGATGACATTTATCATCAAGGTTAATATTCCATGCAATCTTCATCCATTTGGTAGGCAGTGCTGAGGTAGCCTCAAAATAACTGAAATGTGGGTTCACTACAGATGCTGATATGAAACGCCCAGGTCTTTTGAGTTTAGCCATGTTATACTGAACCTCTCACTGGGATAGTAAAACCATGAAAACAGTCTGACCAGAACCCAAATATGCAAACACAGAAAAAAATGATTGTGTGGGGAACTTTTAGAATTTCAGAAAAGGAGCGACTCAGCTTCACTTCATATTTTGCATGAACGCTGAAGGTGTTTTGTTGTTGTTTTTTTAACTATGTAGGACTTAGTGGTAAGAATCCATGAAGTAGCATATACATGCTTATGGTACTTATTGCATTAAATTTGAAAATATTTTTTTTTAAAAAAGAGAAGTTTCAGGGCTATCTCAAATTGCTTTGAAAACCAGTCCTGTTACCCTCTTTTTCCTTATCAAAGATATCTCTAAAAAAAAACAAACAAACAAAAAAACAACAAAACCCCACACCATGACTTGAAAACCATGGTACATTCTTTTAGACATTCCATCTTATAAATCTATTTTTAAATATTAGTAGTGAACAGTTTAATTAACCTGACAACTGGATGTCTCAGAGGTTTGACAATAGGAATAGAGACTCCTCCAGATCTACTTTTATTGCTAAATTGTGTGTCAGACTTCAGAAACCATTCTAATTTCCCAAAAAAGGGACCACTGCTATGACCTACCAACAGTGGAAAAGCCAGTCATAGAATCTGATAAGCTTAAAACCAAGAGACAGTAGAAGTATATGGTGGAACAGACAGAGCCCAATAATAATATACTACAACCAATAACACTGGTCTACAATTTTTTAGAAGTCGTCTGCTTCAGAGATAAAATGTGATATTTATTATGTATTTTGATGTGCTGAATTCAAATATGACAATTAAAACAACTGATTGGCTACTATTTCTAAGATATTTAAGTTTTTACATTTTATGACTATGTATATTGTGTAGATAGTAGAGTTTTAATCATAAATTGTAAACCTAGGTCTTTTCATGTGTTTATGGTTGCTTTACATGATGATATTTCACCTGTCCTGTTTATGTAACACTTTAAAAATCAGTAAAAGGGTTGTATAAATAAAATGTATTATGAAACAAAAGGCAAAAAACTATTATGTACATAGTTTAGTCCTATTCAGTTTCTACTCGGCGCTTCTTGGCTTGTCTCTTGTATTCATTAAATGGAGCATCTCTTGTCACTGTCCAGCAATAGTCTGCAAGCATTGATGGGCTCCATTTGCCCTGATAGCGTTTCTCCATTGTTGCAATGTCCTGGTGAAATCGCTCGCCGTGCTCGTCACTCACTGCTCTGCAGTTCGGTGGAAAAAAGTCTAGATGAGAGTGCAAGAAATGTATCTTTAGTGACATGTTGCAACCAAGGCTTTTGTATGCCTTGAGGAGGTTTTCCACCTGTAGTTGTCTGCCTTGTTGTTTCCGAGAAAATGTATTGCCACTGACTGGAAGGCTTTCCATGCCGTCTTTTCCTTGCCACGCAGTGCATGGTCAAATGCATCATCTCGAAGAAGTTATGAATCTGAGGACCAACAAAGACACCTTCCAAGGTTAAGTGAAGCTAAGATAAAGGAAATTTTCCACGGAGGTACTTGAAAGCTGCTTGTGTTTTGTCAATGGCCTTGACAAAGTTCTTCATCAGACCCAGCTTGATATGTAAGGGTAGTAAAAAAATCTTCCTTGATTCAACAAGTGGTAGATGCTGAACACTTTTCCTCCCAGGCTCCAATGACTGTCAGAGTGGCCAATCTTTCTTGATGGAGTGGGAATCTCTTGCACGACTATCCCATTCGCAGAGAAAACAGCAGTACTTTGTGTATCCAGTCTGCAGACCAAGCAAGAGAGCAACAACCTTCAAATCGCCACAAAGCTGCCACTGATGTTGGTCATAGTTTATGCACCTCAAAAGTTGTTTCATGTTGTCATAGGTTTCCTTCATATGGACTGCATGACCAACTGGAATTGATGGCAAAACATTGCCATTATGCAGCAAAACAGCTTTAAGACTCGTCTTCGATGAATCAGTGAAGAGTCTCCACTCATCTGGATCGTGAACGATGTTGAGGGCTGCCATCATATCATCGATGTTGTTGCAGGCTACAAGATCACTTTCCATGAAGAAGAATGGGACAAGATCCTTTTGACGGTCACGGAACATGGAAACCCTAACATCACCTGCCAGGAGATTCCACTGCTGTAGTCTGGAGCCCAACAGCTCTGCCTTATTCTTGGGTAGTTCCAAATCCCTCACAAGGTCATTCAGTTCAGCTTGTGTTATGAGGTGTGGCTCAGAGGAGGAGGATGCGAGAAAATGTGGGTCCTGTGACATTGATGGTTCAGGACCAGAAGTTTCATCCTCTTCCTCTTCCTCATCTGACTCAAGTGAGAATGATTCTGGTGCATCAGGAACCGGCAGTCCTTCTCCGTGGGGTATTGGGCGTATAGCTGATGGAATGTTTGGATAATGCACAGTCCACTTTTTCTTCTTTGACACACCTTTCCCAACTGGAGGCACCATGCACAAGTAACAATTGCTGGTATGATCTGTTGGCTCTCTCCAAATCATTGGCACTGCAAAAGGCATAGATTTCCTTTTCCTGTTCAACCACTGGCAAAGATTTGTTGCGCAAGTGTTGCAGCATATGTGTGGGGCCCACCTCTTGTCCTGATCTCCAATTTTGCAGCCAAAATAAAGGTGATAGGCTTTCTTAACCATAGTGGTTATACTGCGCTTTTGTGATGCAAAAGTCACTTCACCACAAACATAGCAGAAGTTATCTGCACTGTTCACACAAGTACGAGGCATCTCTGCTCACTTTGGCTGAACAGAAATGTGTCCTTTTGCAAAATCAAACACTGACAAATAAGAGAGCATGACACTGTATGATTTCTGGAGCTGATATAGGGCAATTTGTTCAGCAGAGTGATGTAAGCTTCGTTATGATTGCATCATCCATGACTTCTAGGACTAACATGATGCAATTCATATCATGTATGACCCAATACCAGCTTCAGATTGCATCCTTCATTGTTTTGCCTAAAAAGCAAGTACTGTCCAAACCCAGTCGTAGATTTATTCATAGATCCAGTCAAAGATGTATTTTAGTCATTTCTGGATTAAATTGAGATCCCTTCCCTTTATAACTCACTTATCCTCCGCCATTCCCATGTCAAGGGTCGTATATACTGACCCAATAGCATATCTTGAAAACTAGAGCCAATCAACAATTTTAAGCATCATTTTCGTTCTCAGTGACCCAGAATTAGTAAAGTTTGACTACGTTTATTTCAGAAGCATTTTGGCTGTAGAGCAGTGTAACTTTATCGCTGTGAATTATATAACTTTTACTTTTATAGACACTATTTATCTATATCTATTTTGAAATTTGGAATCACAAATGGGAGTGAAGGGAAAAAGCCATTTCCTTCCTTTAAAAAAAAAAAAAAGAAGTCACTAAATTACACATTCTTCTTGTGCTGATGTAGCAGAAATTCCCAGGTTCTACCAAGTTCTGAATGTGATCAATTGTACAAACTACAACTACTGGCTGATAGACATTTGTCAGATGAGCTATCGACCATGTCCTCTGAACACATTTCCATGCCTTATTGTATTCAAGGAGACAACTATCTTTCCACAGTATACTCCCCTGATGGGAATCCTATATGAGACTGAGCTTTAGAAGACAAGTGAGAAAGCTGCTTGATACCTATATAATTACTGGGTATATGTAGTACAGGAAGAACTGGCTGATTTACTTATGAAATATAGAGTAGATAAATGCATAAAAAGCAATTCATTTGTGTAGAATCTAGTACTGTGATACAGCAGCACATAGATTCAAGATCAAATAGAAAAAGCTATCAAAGAAAAACATTGTCTCATTATCACCTAATAAAGGTGCAAAGAATGCAAAACACCACTGCAAACTAGGGAGAAGACCACTGAAGACATGAACAGATAGATTAAATGATGAAGTTGTATGAGTCTATAAATCATTAGGGAAGTGGACAATTATTTAATCCAAAGACGACGGCACAAATATTGCTGTAGGACTAACACAAGTTTGCTCAATCCCAGCAGGCATAAGTTCATTAAAGAAAAGAACCATATTTGTTTATTGCTAGAGGGGAGCACACAAATAGCAATGCTGGCATCAGGAGGTGAAATGCCACCTTCACTCAGAATCAGTTCACTTTGAACCAGGACGAGTTACACTTTTATGGGAGGAGCTACATCCTCTGAAGATGTCTGAGCAGGTGTTCTCCCAGGCTACACAGAAACTCTATTATAATAAAATGAACTAGTAATTGGAAGGCTTGGGTCATTGCCCCCAGGCTACAGCACCTGCTATAAAACGCACATGCAGTGAAAGCCTACATGGAATTTTTTTCATTTTTCTATTCAATCCATGGTGATGAGGACTCATCTAAAATCAACACATTATACTAGAAGGGTATTTTCACTATCCTACTTAATGCTATGTTTAAAGACAAGATATGATGTTAAGAGTCAACAAGTCATTGTTTAAACATTTTTAGCATCAAATTAAACAGAATTGTAAATGCAAGTTGTTAAAGTAAGCAAGATCAACAGAACCATAGGGGCATTTTGGTAAAAGTCTGAAAACCTTCTCCTCCTCCCACGCAAAATTCCTAAAGAAATAATGAAAACCAGTGTACTTCACAGGACACCCATTTTATTTACTGGGCTAGCTTGACTACTTATGATGAGTATGTATGAAGAAGCAAGTGAAATATCTGGGTCCAGAAATATCATGCAAGCAGTACCAATTATCAAATTCTGTTAAGTATTAACTTATTTTCTATATATATATGGTATCCTATATTTGGGTGCTTGTTTAAAAAAAGTAGTTAAAAGTAGTAAAAGATGAAATTCATCTCTGTGAAGAGGGCCAACACAAGACCTATGCATCACTAATACCCACATAAGCCTTACTTTAAGTGCTTAAATGGAACAAAGGCCTCATGTTGGTCCTTCGTAAAAGGGGAATTTCACCCTAAATGAGTTTTAGTCAGGTTTTACAGGCCTAAACTCATCTTTTGACTACATGGCTATAACAACACTGAATCTACATGGTGAAACAGACTGTAAAGTTAACATCGTAGTATACCAGCAATCTGCTTGACATAATGGCTGCATGGCCAACAAGAGGACAATGTTTTGGTTTATTTTCTCTTTGAACTAATGAGGGACAAAAATACTATCTATCTCCCACAACCCTCTCCAAAATAGAAGATGATATCCTAAACAACACTGTTCAAACTAAAGAAGGAATGGTATTTTGGGATATGGTAGTTTCTAATTAAGTCTCAGTTCTAGATGAAGTTATTTTATATGTAATTGCTTGTTCAAGATACTTCTACTGGCTATCATCTACCTCTCTACACTTTTGTTAAATGTACTTTTATTTGTTTTCACTATAAACACATCTGTGTGTCAAGCAGAGTGGTGATCTGAGGTGAAACTGGTAAACTGGAGTGTACTGATTCTTTAGAAGCAGCACACCCATGAGTACTGACCATGCCCAGTAGAATAGGAACTGGACACTTGAGATTGACACTTGGAGGGAAGAGGGGCTGGAGTGGGCCTACTGCTAACCTGTAAAAAAGAGTTGGGCCTGAACAGTCCTAGGGGGAAGTGCTTATGTTGCCCTTGGCTGGAGGAGTCAGGGAGGTGACTCCTGGCAGGGCAAGGGCAGTTTCCTTGTGATAATGGCAGGTGGTAGTTAAGTTCCTCACAACTCTGGGTATCCACAGGCAATGTCACATTTATGGTTATGTCTATACTTACAGCAGCATGTAGTGTACAGTGCTACACACCACAATGAAAGGTTCTCGCTGCAGGGAGTTTGTTAGAGCCTTTTTCTGCATTTCCTTAGTATCTTCAGTCCTTGGCTGGTCTTTCTGATGTTGTCAGTGGTCTCTATCCATACCCATAGTGTTTGCAAACATGTCCCTCCCCCCCATACAACTTATACAAATAATGAGTGCACTTCAAGTATATAAAATCATGCCATTTACTGAGAACAGTATTTTGTAACATCACAGAGACTAAAAAGAATGAACACAATACAGCTTACAGGTGAAACTTTTTTCTGCAACTTTATGCATAGTAAAACTTGGACAGTAGGTTATGTTAATTATATATAAATTGCTCTAAGCTGTGGAGGACAGCCAGGTTATGCAAGTAAACCCTTGGCTGTATGGAAAAATCAAATAATTAGAGCTATGAGAAATCATAGGTAAAATAATCCTTTTGCAGCTACACCATTATTTAAATTAGTTAAGGATTGCCAGAACACCTCAGTTATCAACAAAAAAGTATGAAAATCAGAAGCTTTGTGAGTGTTGCGGCCATCTACAGTTACGGTGTTCTGTAGTAATATTTTTATGTAAATATAATTTCCATATACCGTACCTATTTAAATTTTTTAATGAATTGCTGGATTTAAATGACATGACAGTCATAATCTGAATTTCTATCATATTTCAGGTAGAATTTAATATTATCGGATATTCACAAAGTCTGAATGGTGATGAGTATGTGCCAGGAAAAAAATCAAAACATTTTTCACTGATGGAATCTCAAAGGATAGTATGAAGTCTTTAAATGTCTTAGCCTCATAATCATAAATCTCTTGCAACAGAAGGTCATTGTGAATCGAATACTCACACTTAATCAAGTAGCAAAACCCAAAAGGTGTACATTTGATAAAGCGATTTTGTTCGCAAGAGAAATACTTTAAAAAGGCAAAAGATGCACAGAAAGAGATATTAATAGGAGATGCATAAGCTTTTGTGCTATATACTACAATGCATAAATTACAATACTATTATCTGCTGGTAATGCATGTTTTTATTACTTAACTTTAACAAACCAACTTATACAATTGCCTGCTTTAACACACTTCTAATATAACAAATTATTTATTACTTAAAGCAACCCCCATTACACTAATCACCAATAAAATGGAAAAGTACATGTCAACCACCAGTATGCATGGGAACTAAAAATATTGGCAGTATAATTTCTGTGTAACCAAACTGTAAAATCCAACCTGACTAACACAAAGGCACTTCTGTGTTCTATTAGAGTAGCTTTGAGAAGTGCTGCCTAGCTCAACTATTGCTTGAATTTTCCATCACCCCACAACAGGAATTTGGATCATTTTTATTTTTTTTAAAAAAACTGTTTAATAGCAACCCATGGTGCATATTAGGTCTGAAAGGAAAATCACTTTGGAAAAAAACCTGATATCTTCATATATAACATTAATAGCCAATATCTGACTGAAGAAAAACATTCACTCTTCAAAGGTAATTACTCAGCTCACATGAATCTGGCTTCCTAGCCAAATGCATGTATTGAGCGACTTCAAAAAATAAAAATCCTCTTTAATAACATGTGCTATATTATTACTTTTGAACATGATTTCTGCACAGTAGTGGCTCCTTTTCTTTAAGCTGTTAATACTTCACAAAGGCCAAGACAAAAGTTTTAACTTAACACATTGCATTAACAAATAAAACAAAGAAGTGTTCACAAGTTACATACCTGTTCTTTTAGTAAAATATTTCCATGACATGACAAAGTCATATTTCAGCATTGCACTAGTCTAAGGATTTGTGATTTCTTTTACTAGTTACTGATATAGTAGCTCAAGAGTTTCATTTTGATTAAGAATTAGTCAGAGAATATAGTTCTGCCATACAAAATATTGAAAGAATACTTCAATATCTTGCTAACGAAAGCTGGTGGAGACTGAGTCACATTTGCATAACTAGAGAGAAAAAATGCAGAAACATTCCAATAGGAATCTTCCCTCAAAATGATGTACTGATAGATCTCTAGGCAATAATTTAGTAATAAGTTGGCCATCATTCCTCAAGGATAATGTCTCATTCCAAAAGTTACCTATGCTGCTAAGTCCATTGACCATTATGCTGGCTAACACTAAAGCTACTTAACTAGATTTTTTAAAAGAACTGATTTGTAAATAACAGGAATGAATTAAGTTTATTACAGATCATGGGATCCTACTAGTCATGACTATCTCGGTAGCCAAAGACTATTGACTGTCAATTCCCAAAGTCACAAATATCATAAAGGATTATTTGGTAGAAAACATGCACTATTGTTCTATTCACTACTCTGTTTAAAATGCTAGCCTTCTAGTTACAGAGCAGAAAAACAAATAGCAAACAGCTATAGCAAACATTAAAAAATGAATATCTACAAATTATTCACTCAAATTATTTGTCAAATTCTTACAAATAAACATGCAAGAAAGAAATTAGGTTGGTTGATAAATGATTTACTAACCCTGAAAAGAAGTTAGTTCAGGAAAAACACATTTTTTTTTGTAACAAATGGTTCAGCAAGTTCTATCTGAAGCCTCGTTGAAAAAAAACCCCAAGACACTCCATGCTAGGATTTATCATGAACTGTTTACACTGGGGGGAAACTTGGCTCTTCTGAAGTGAATGGAAGTTTTCTCCCTTGAGTATATGACAAATACACCACTTAACTCAGGAACCAGCAATGTAGATTTACAAAATGTAAAATAAATTATGCCGATGGCTTACTAGTGTAAAAACTTCAACCAGTTTGGAGAGTGAATGAAGTCCAAGTGTGAGACTAAGGTGGTATGCTGCAAATTCAGGAAGAAGATAATATAGTTGCTGCATTGTTCATAAATATCTCCTGCCATTGCAGTGTATTTTGAAAATCATCAGCCAGGGTGACTTTCTTCCCTCTGAGATGAAGGGAGGTGCATTGAAAATATGTTGAGGCCAAAGACAGAAGAATAGAGAGGCTTGGGGGAAATATATCTAGACCCTTCCAAACCACATCTACAAAAGGATGTAGCTGTTCACTCTACAGATACTTATTCTAGGGAGAAGGTATACATTTATGAAAAAAAAGATGGAATTTACAAAAATTATTAGCACTGGCCTAATTCTTCTCCCATTAAAGTTGATAGTAAAACTTTTGAGTTACACCAGTGCTGATTTGTTTTGAAAAATTACACCCCCTATGAACAAGAACTACAAGTTAATTATGACTGAAAAGACACTAATTATTACAGTTTACCTTTTATCAGTATATGACATCACAATCCAAAATATCTGCCCCATGAAGCTACTCAAACATACATACTCCTCCTACCGTTTTAAACCAGACACCTTGAGCATCACATACTATAGAAAAATAGGCAAATACTTTAAAAGGTGGGTCTAAGGTCTGAATCCATTTTTAGGCCAGATTTTCTAAGGTGACTGAACACCTGCAGCTCCCTCTATAGGCCATAAGAGCTATAGATTCTCAGAATCTGGGGGAAGGGTATGGGGAGAAAACAACCTACTTATTTAGGTAGCTAACTTCAAGTGCACACAATTGAAAATTCTGGACAATCTGAACGTTTTGACCTAAATCCTTTAATTCTGAGAAATTTATAATTATACTATTTTAATTCAGAGAGAACTTCATCTTGCATTTATGCTCTACGTTTGAAAACATTGAATCCCTGGTGCAAAGAGGTCAAACTCATTTTCAGTCAAATACATGAAGTGTTGATGTTTAGCTACAAACTAGTGCATGATTGCCACTAACCTTCAGAATCAAGGAGTTTCTCAATACCCAAGTGCCGTTTGGCAGTGTTGAAGGCATGGTCTAACCGTTGTACAGATGATTGTTGGCAAACCACACTGTTCCAATCAAACAGATCTGGTCTAAGAAGAAGAGGGGGGAAAAAGAAAAGCACAATTATCAATTTCTATTTCCCTTTGACATTTAATTTAATTCTAGATTTTGATTGGTATCTGACAATTGCATACAACGAGTTTTATATAAAAATACATAAATCTCAGCAGAATACAATGATATAAGTTCAATCAAATGAGTCAGCTGATATCAGCGAAGCAGTAGAGCACAATTTAAGTGTTTCATAAACAGAAGCAGAACCACTAAGATTGTATATCTAAACTGTAATTCAATCTATGGCCTTGTATTATCACTTGTTGTATTTGCAGTATAAATATTTTTAATACTTTGCTAGCCTTGGTATTTCAAGTAAGAGGTATCCATGGAAATCTGAATTTGTTATCAGGCACACTGGAAAAGAAAGTTTAACCTGGTATACTGAAGTTAATCAGTGTGCATATAATATGGAGAAAAAACAATAACAATTACATTATTTATGACCTGCATATATACAGTATTCTGAAATCAAAGAGTTTAAATACAGGATTTTACTCTGAAATAAATAAGAAAGGCTATCTGCTAAAGTTAAAAGCCTGTGATTGGGGTTGGCATACAGAGTTGTGTTATCTAGTAAATAAAAAGAGAAAGTTTAATTTCAAAAAGTGTCTCCAGTTAGAATCCTCTGAAGGCAAAGTAGTAGGCTGTTTCAGTGAAATAAAATAATTAACATCCTACTGAAATGGCCACAGCTAAGCAGAGGCAAGGGATACTAATTATTTACAATACTAACAATTTTACCAATTATTCAGTTACCTGCACTCTGATCTTTGTTCTGAGAGGACCAAGGGCAGCTCTGTTTTTTGCCACCCCAAGCGTGGCAGTTAGACGGCCTTTGGCGGCATGCCTGCAGGAGGTCCACTGGTCACGTGGATTCGGTGGTGTTTCTGTGGGTGGTCCGCCAGTCCCGCGGTTGTACCATACCCGCCGCCAAAACTGAGAGACCAATGGACCTCCCACAGGCGTGCCACTGAAGCCCGACTGACTGCTGTCCCGACAGTGACCAGCGGGCCGCCTCCTGCGGCTTGCCACCCCAAACACACGCTTGCTGCGCTGGTGCCTGGAGCCGCCCCTGGAGAGGACTAGAGAGGGGGAATGGATAGCTCAGTGGTTTGAGCATTGGCCTGCTAAACCCAGGGTTGCACGTTTAATCCTTGAGGGGGCCATTTAGGGATATAGGGCAAAAATCTGCTGGATGATTTAATTGGTGATTGATCCTGCTTTGAACAGGGGGTTGGACTAGATGGTCTCCTGAGGTCCCTGCTATCCCTGATAGTCTATGATTTTCATGGTCACAATTAAATTTCTCAAAAGTGGTATTGTAACTCTAAAACTAATGAACTCTGTGTGTGTGCATGTGTGTTTGTTCAATATGCATTTAATGTACCTGTCATTGAAATATAAGCCTCAATATAATTGAGCTGACAATCATAGAAATATCAGTAAACAGAAGACAAATGAGCTCCTAAAGGAACATCTCTCTCTCTCCAAAGATAAGATTTCACCTTGCATACAGCAGTGATTGCTTATCCTTATAAGTTTAATGAATTTGCATGATGGCAATAGTAAATTTGGATGAAGCTTGGATAATGGCACCAATATGGTTACTGTATCAATATACTGATTTGGAATTTTTTCATATGTCCACAGTTGTAGTCTGAACACTTTAAAGCCTGCACAAAAACAAAAGTAGAGAGATCTAATGTTAACAGTCTTAATAACCTTGAGTAAATGCTTTCAGGATCAGGATCTAAATACAAAAGAAAAGTGTGGAAGCTGAGATCACTACAGTAGCATACAGTTAAGGCTGAGGGTTTTGTTGCATGGAAAGACATTTGCAGCCTATATGTATGTGGTAATCACTGGTGCATGTGAGTTGGAATTCCATACTTCACCTCATCTGATGATTTCTGTGTGTTTCAAAGTTTTCACCACATGAGCAACTGTATGTGTCATTTGAAGCACATTTTAACTGTTAGCCAGTAAGGTTTGCTTGACTTAATCACAACTAAATTTATAAGACAATGAATACAGCACTTAAATATGTTCTTCCCTAATCAGGTCTCAGAGGGGTAGCTGTGTTAGAGTGTATCACAAAAAATGAGGAGACCGTGTGGCCCACTTGGGTTTTAGCCCACGAAAGCTGATGCCCAAATAAATGTGATAGTCTCTAAGGTGCCACAAGGACTCGTCCTTCTTCCCTAACCAGTTCATTGTAGAAGAGCGATCATTCTTGAATACATACATATTTTTAGGATGATATAGTATTGTCCCGTTTTTAACTGCAAATCATCTTGAATTCAGAATGATACCTGGATTTTCAGTTTCATCCATCTCCCATCATGGGTGTCAGGAGATTTTGACTATGATGGACCCATGTGAACCAAGACTCGGGTACTCTGTCTTCTGTCAGGAAGAATGTTCTTAAAATACCAGGAGGATAAAAGGGTCATTGGATTTTTGAATGTTTCAGAAAGACTTACAGCATAAATTGATCCGTATGAACTCAAGAGTTGCAGAAAGGACCATGTACTGGAGAATGACAGTATAACACTCCAGTTACATTTGCATGCTCATCTTCTAAACTAACTGTATAGTTGGCATGTATCTACAGCTACTATTTTTTCACTTGGTACACATGTGAGCCAACTAAAAAAAAAAAAAAAAAAAAAAAAAAAAAGGACCTCTGTGAGTACCATAGAGTTGGAATAAGAACTTAAAGTAGGTCATTGACTGGATGATGACCTTACTAGGGGTCGAGGGACTTGTATTTTTTTTTTAAAGTATCTTCACTGTAACAGTAGAGCATAATGGCAGGGGGCAGGGAGGAAATCATCTTATTCCAGTGTAATTGGACCTTACAAAGAACCATCAGCTTTACACTGAAAAATGTGAATCTCATTCACAAACATGAAGCTTAAAAACAAAAATTGAAGGTAAAGTTAACTTTCAAAAAAAAGAGTTCCTCCTACTTCAACAATACCTCAACTTTTAGCTTTGTTTCCTTTGTCAAAGTGGAATAGCCCCAGCAGTAGAATATGAATGGCAATTTCAAATGTCATCTTTTCAGTATGATGTCTTTTTTAGACAGCTCATGGCCTACATCCAATGGCTGATCCTACCAGGCACAATTCCCAGAGATCAAGGTTAAAGAGTGTTTTTTTTGTTTTGTTTTTTTTTTAAGAAAAAAATCTCTGTGGATGGCAAATAACTTAAAGTCACTAAAATAAAAAAGTGAAAAAGATTCCTGTGGCACATTTTAGACTAACAGATGTATTGGAGCATAAGTTTTCGTGGGTTATCACCCACTTCTTCAGATGTATTCACCCATGAAAGCTTACGCTCCAATATGTCTGTTAGTTTATAACGTGCCACAGGACTCTTTTTTGCTTTTGCAGATCCAGACTAACATGGCTACCCTTCTGAGAAAAATAAAATAAAATAAAATAAAAAAGATAATAGTTCCACTAACAACTACTAACTTAAGCTTAAAATACTAAATTAAATGGAGAAGAGCTCTTACCCACAGGAGGAGACTGGTACATTATTTCCTCGTGCCTTTTTTTTAAAAAAAATAAAAATTCTCAACTTTGATTCAGCTGTTACCTCCTCATAAGAATCCTTCTCGGACTATCTCTACACAGAGGAAGTACCAGCAGCCAAGAAGCTGTCAGAACTCAACAACACTTCCCTCTCCAGAGACCCCTGAGCAGAAACAAGTTGGGGGCATCAGGAGTAGGTGGACTGTGCTTGTGATGAGCTCCAGCTATCCCCAAGCTGTGGTTTGGTTCCTATGGGACCAAAGGTGGGTGACACATTTAAAGCATACTCCAGGCTACCCTAATTTGCTCTAGGGCTCAAGTAATGCAGTTACAGGGAGCCATAATTGACTCCCTGACAGATCCATTTCTGGGCATGGGAGTATATCTGACCTAAAGGATCAAACATGATCTAAGGTTCTGCGGCAAACACACACTTCTCAGTCACAGTAATGATGTCTAAGGCCTGGTCTACACTAGCGGGGAGGGTCGACTTAAGATACACAGTTTCAGCTACATGAATACCATAGCTGAAGTTGACGCATCGTAGGTCGACTTGCCTGCCATCCTCACGGCGGCAGCAGTCGACAGTGGGCTCCCCCATTGACTCTGCCTTGCGCCTTTTGGCAAGCTGGAGTTCTGGAGTCGAGTCGACAGGAGTGCCTCTGGGGATAGATTTATCGCGCCCTGACAAGACACAATAAATCGATCCTCAATAGATCGATCTCTATGCGTTGATCCAGCTGGTAGTGTAGACAAGGCCTTAGAGTTAATCACGAGCCAAAGCAAATAAATGAACCCAAGGAATTTCAAATAGTAGAAGCCAAAACAATTACATTAACTAAGAAGATATTTTGCAGTGCATGCATCTGTAGACTCTTCTGCAATAAACAAATAAAATTCAAGTTCTTCAAAATATTACATATACAAGAGAATCAGCTGTTAAGCCACAGAGACACAATTTGTTTAGATGCTCTTCAATTACATAAACTATGGCAGGAAGCAGAAGGTATCAAAGACAGTACAATATTATTCACTGAAATTGTAACAAGGTTAAGAAAACCCAGCTATTACATTCAGAGGGAAAAATCATAGCCGGGCATAATGCCAACTACAAAAATACCAAAAGCAGCAAGTTATGAGAGGAGCAAACAAAGAAGTAGATGTTCACTTCCAAGTGATTATCATTATTTTTCCCTAATGTAACTTTTTTCCAAGTCACAGTCAAACATCTCACACAAATCACACTAACAGACATTTTCAAGATACATTCAGGTTCTGCATTTATCTTGGACATCTAGATTTTTTCCCCTCTCTTGGAGTAACATCCTTATTTCCATAGACGTGTGTATGGGGTGTGTTGGGTGTGCCTGGGTACACCCTAATGCAAGGGTGGGCAAACTATGGCCCGGGGGCCGGATTCGGCCTGTCAGGGCTCTGGATCCAGCCTGCGCATTTGCCACGGCCATGGTGCTGCAGCCCGCTCAGCTCTGGGAAGCAGCTGGCAGCACGTTTCTGCAGCCCCTGAAGGAGAGGGAGCAGAGAGCTCCATGTGCTGTTCTTGCCTGTGGACACCTCCCCAGAAGCTCCCATTGGCTGGGAATGAGGAGCCATGACTAACAGGAGCTCCAGAGGAAGGAACCATAGGTGCCCAGAGCCATATGCTATGCTTCCTCTAGGGCCAGGGTGCTGGCTGCTTCCTGGAACGGAGCGGTGTGGGACTGGGGCTAAGGCCAGGGCAGGCATGTAGGGAGCCTGCCCTGACCCCACTGCCAGCCCAGAGCTGCGCCAGGTAAGCGGCTCTGGGCCAAAGCCCACACCCCGATTCCCTCCTGTTCCCTGTTGCACCCCAGCACCCTGCCCTGAACCCCCGGCTGCACCCGAACCCCCTGCCACACCCTGTGCCCCAGCCCCTTTGTATATGCTTAGTTATCACTACAGCAAAAATTTGGTATTTTGTGCCTCATTTTTTTGAGTTTATATTTTTAAGTGAAGTTTACTTGTTAATTTACAAAAATTAAGTTTAGTTAAGTTTTAGTTTCTTTAGTTTGACGAACATTTATTGAATACTCATTCACAAAGGACATTACCATTAAAAAAAAATTCCCTGGGTGCACACCCTAATGAAATGTGCTGCACACGCCTATGCTTATTTCAGGTTTGTCAAGGGGACTTAAAAATTAATTCCAAAATAATGAACAAATAGGAGTAATCACTACTGATGGAAATAGCGACTAACAGAAAAAACAAGCAACAAGGGAGAGGGAACAGAGAAAGATATTGGCTCTTCCACTTTTGGCCTTTTTCTTGATGCATTGGAGACATGCTCATGCAATCAATAAAGTTCTTCCATAAGGGCATAGATGAAAATAAAATGTTCACCAGTACAAACTGAGTCTTCCTGTTGGGTGGGCAGAAGCTACTATACACACAATACATTAGAACCTCAGAGTTACAAATTGACCAGTCAACCACACCCCTTATTTGGAACCGGAAATATACAATCAGGTGGCAGCAGAGACATCCCCTCCCCTCCAAAAAAAAAAAAAAAAAGTATAACAGTACTGAACTGATAACTACAAAAACAATATAAGGAAGTTTTTAAAAAAAGGGAATTAAATTTGTTTTTTTAAAAGGGGAACAGTTTCTGTGCTTCTGCACAGTAAATTCTCATAGCTGTATTAAGCCAATGTTCAGCTGTAAGCTTTTAAAAAAGAACCACCATAATTTTTTTCTCAGAGTTACAAACAATCTTCATTCCCGATGTGTTGATAACACTGAGGTTCTGCTGTGTAGGTTTTTGTTCTCTTAACTGAATGGCCCGGTTTTCACTGAACGGCCCAGTTTTCATTGGCATTCTGATCCTGTCTGCAGAGGGATACCTATTGCTGGCTGACTAGCCTGGGTCTCTTCAGGCACACTGATGCCAGGTCCCTAAGTATGGTATCATTTGGTGAAGTGGAAATTAATAGGATATATTCAGTTCCATAGTAGTTCAAGCATATTAGGAAGCAACTTTAGAAATGTGTGGGTTGCCAAAGTGACTTGTGACAATAAAAAACATGTTCCCACTACAACAGTTTTTCTGTTGGCTTTCTGTTTAGTTTACTGAAAGCAAACCTCTCTCCCCAGTTCATTTCTAGTCTGCACTGTACAGCATTTTTAATATGTAGTACTCTCTTCCCCTCTCTGTCCCCAAGAAACAGAGGCAGCTGCAGCGAGGCACTTTCTAAGGCACTTGCCTGGCCTGAGTTCAAGCATTTTAAGGAAGCAGGTGTGCAGGAAGCTAATGAATGCCACTTGTTTTCACTTAACTTCCTGATTAAAAATAGTCTCAGGGCCAGGGCAAGTTTGAGCTTAGGGATATAATATAAAAAGCAGATATTCCTTTAAAAGCCATTAGGGAAACCTGGCTGAAGGGATTAAAAAAACCCAAAACACTCAGCTCTCCTGGACTCTCATTCCCACAGTGAGAGAAGATGAATTAGTAAGGTTTGAACATGAGCTCCCAGTGTGATGCTGTGGCAAAGAAAGTCTAATGCCATCCTGGGATACATAAACAGGGCAATCTCGAGTAAAAAAAGAGGTTATTTTACCTCTGCATTTGGTGACTGCTTCTACAGTAATGTGTCCAGTTTCAGTGCTCACAAGTCAAAGATGTTGATAAACTGGAGAGAGTTCCAAAAAGAGCCAGGAGAGCAATTAAAGGATTAGAAAGACAAGGTGGATCAGGAAATGCCTTTCATGGCATCAACTTTGGTTAATGAAAGAGACCAAGCTTGTGCAAACAATAAAGGATTAGAAAACATGCCTTACGGCAATAGATTTAAAGAGCTCCCTCTGGTTATTTTAAGGAGAAGGTTAAAGGGCGACGATTACAGTCTGTACATATCTGCATGGGAAATAAATATTTAACTATAGGCTCTTCATCTAGCAAGAAAAGATACACCATGATCTGACAGCTGGAAGATGAAGCTAGACAAATTGCCTCTGGAAATAAGCGTTAAAGTTTATGCATGAGGGTAAACAAACATTGGAACGTGTTATCAAAGGGTGTAGTGGATTCTCTACCTCTGACCATTTTTAAAATCAAGATTGAATGACTTTTCCCCCCTAAAACATATGCCCTATGAATTTCTATGGCCTGTGTTACACAAAAAGTCACAGCAGATGATCAGAATGGTCCCTCCTAGCCTTGGAATCTATGAAAGAGGAAAACATTACTGAATAAGCAGACTAGTCTGTAGCTTTGAACCTTAAGGGTTGAGGAAAGGAATCCTACGACAATTATAACCATTAAAACCTTTAAATTTACTGTTAACTTGTATGTCAAAGCAGATTGTGCTTCTTCAGCATGGCTGTCTCCTGCTGTGTTTGATATCATACAAACCATTTTGTTTATTTTAGCCTTTTATGCAAGAAACCTATGCTTTAGGATAACACACGTGCCAATGCTACAGAAGGATATGTATACTGAAAATAAAACACTAGCACATTGGTCTGTCTCTCAGGATTCAAAAAAGAGAATCTGTGCGAAAGCCTGTCAAATGCAGACAAAGTGTCAGAGAGGAGGAGATTATATACCTGGGGACCTCTACTCCAAAAAGCCTCTTTAAAATAACCAAATAATGGGGTATGAGAACTATCTGCTGAGCACAAAGCCAGGTAACAATTCAATTAAAAAAAAAAAAGGAAGAGATAACATGAGGGACTGGAGAGTTGGTCAGGGATGGCCACTCCATTGAGCACAGTAGCCTCTGAATGTACTTGATGCATGCATGCAGCTGTTCATAGAGGTGTCTCGATGCATGTATGCAGCTGTTCATAGAGGTGTCTCACTTTTTCCATCTCCAGCAAGAGGGAGTCAATATTCCCACCCAACATACCTCCTTCTGTTATTTACCACACAGCTCTCTGCATCTTTTAAAACTTCTGTGTGACAGAGAAAACATTACATAAGCTGCATGACATGACTGTCAGATAAGGGTTGGCTTTACCAAATTCTGAAAGAGTACTAAATTTAAAGTGAATTAATAAATGTAGCTATTTTATAATCAAGCATAGCACAAGGTGAACAAATAGAATTTGTGCCATGGTGGAGATATTTTCACGGCAATTTTGCAAGGGTACTTTAACCCCTTGCTCTTTCACCTTCTCTGTTGTTGCTTCAGAGACTGGTGGCAAAGGTGGTTTGTGTGTCTATGATAGAATAAAATATGGAAGGTCCCTAAAATATCACATTTTTTATAAAGAAAATAGAGATAGGGGTATAAGAACATTGCAAAGGATCAGTGCTAGAAGCCAGAACACTGAGGAATGGAGAACTATCCAGCCACTAAAATAAACTCTGGCACCTATCATGCAAGGATCTCAGGGAGTTTTACAAATAATACCTTAACCTAGCAATATCTGTTTGAGATAAAGTATTTACCCATTTGATAGGTAAGTGAAACGAGGCATTGAGAAAGGCATCTAATGCTGGGGGAATGGGTGAAACATAAGGCCTCAAAACAACAGATTGAAGAGGCATGACTAGCTCCAGATGATACAGTATGTTAGTGGCACTGCAGAAGCAAGAACTCAGGAGCCCTCCCCAGTCTTCTGCTGTAACCAGTGAAGCACATTTCCTCTTTCTTTGTATTCAGAGAAATAAACTAACAAAGTACATGGACACAACAGTTGCCTGGAAAGTGGGGCTGAGCCTGAAAACTGCTGAAAGGCTAAATCAATAACGCACTCATTATTATACATAAGTATATGTTGTACACTTGCTGAATATTTTAAAATTATGTCTAATTTCAAACTGATTTGCCAGATCTACTCGGAGTCACAAAAATAGCTTTTCAAAAAAATAATAAATTGAAATCACAGTAAAATGGGTTTTTTTTAAAACGATTGTTCCTTATATTAAAGTGAATGAACATCACAGCAGGTTCATGGTTTGCTGAATGGTTAGTATTTGATTTTCTACAGAGTTGAGTACTCAAAATTCCAGTCAATGGGAGCTGTTGGTACTCAGCACTTTTCAGGCAGGAAAAGCTTATGTGCATATGTATGCGTAGCCCCCTACCAAATTCACAGCCATGAAAAACATGCCACAGACCGTGAAAACTGGTCTTTAGTGTACTTTTACCCTACACTATACAGATTTCACAGAGGAGACCAGCATTTCTCAAACTGGAGGTCCCGACCCAAAAGAAGGTTGCCGGGGTATTGCAAGGTTATTTTGGGGCATCGTGGTATTGCCACCCTTACTTCTGCACTGCCAGAAGAGCTGGATGGCTGGCCAGTGGTGGCTTCTGGCTGAGGGCTCAGCTCTGAAGGGAGCAGCACAGAAGTAATGGCAGCAATACAATACCATGTCATCCAGACTTCTGCGCCGCTGCTGCTGGCAGTGCCTTCTGAGCTGGGCTTCTGGCCAGCAACCGTTGCTCTCTGGCTGCCTAGCTCTGAAGGCAGTGCCACCACTAGCACATAAGTAAAGGTGGCAATACCATAACTGCCCTACAATAATCTTGTGACACTCCCCCTACACATACTACCTCCTTGTGTGTCAGGACTGTATGGTACAAGACTGATGTTTCAGATTTAAATATATGAATTCATGAATTTTACAACCCTACGACCATGAAATCGACCCAAAAGCACTGTGAATTTGGTGGGGCCCTATGTGTAATGAATCCATGCCTGAAGATGCAATCAGTTAGTACTGTCAGTGGTGAGGCTTGAACCGAAGACAACCTTCTACAGAAAAAATCAGGAGCCCTTACCACTTGTAGTGGAGAACGGTATGTTTAACTGCCAGGTTGCAGCAGACTGCATAATCTCTGGAATCTGGTACTACAAAGATATGATTGCATGCTTACACACCTAGGTAATTTTCCACATGAACGGATTCAGTATATGCAGTATGTGCTTCCACTGAACATTATTCTCTGTGCAGAAGATAACATTCACTTTTTTGAATGTCTGGGCCACAGATGCTTGTTTACTAATGGGCTCTGAAAGAGAAACAAAGAAGGGGATAGGTCCAGTGAAGAAACAGGGAGAGAAAGGGAAAGAAAAAGCCAGGAGAGGGGGTGGCAGAGAGCACATTAGGGAGACACAGAATGGAATAAACCAATGGAAGAGAAAAAAAAAAAAAAAAAAAGTTGGGCCTGATGGGGTATAAGAGGAAGAGAGAAATGGAATAAGGCCTTGTGGAGAAAGACAATGCAATGAGCTGGGGGGAGGAGGGCAGAATGTGATGGGGAATATTGAATAAGATGGAAAAGTAAGATAATGGAATAAAATGGAGGGATGGTTAGAAGGTGAATGAGATAAATGAAGGGGCAAATGGGAATGGAGAGTGATTGACATTAGCTGGATCAAATTTCAGGGAGGAGATTAGAAATGGAAGAGAATGGACACAAGTCTCTGCGTATGGGGAGGATGAAGAAGCTGCATTCACAAGTGTTAAACTCATACTCTGTCAGCCTGTTATTCCACACACACAATGTACAAAAATAATAGAGGGAACAATGGTTGAGATCCAACATCCTTATGACAGCTCAGCTGCACCTAGAGCAAACTGCAGTGCTGATGGCCTTTTCACTTAGACAGGAGATAGCCCACACCTGTTTTTCTCTTGACAGTTGTTACATTGGTCCTTTAGAATACTGAATGAGAGTGATTGTCCGTGTATTGACTGTGTGCTCTGCATCAGCAGCATCGCCCAATGGTGATGCTCCTAGCCCAGGGCATAACACCAAGGGTCAGTTATGGTTTGGGGTAGCGTCACCCACTGTAAGAGTCCAAAGGCCACCTTGCCTAGCAGCAATTGCTCCAAGTTGTGGGTCAGTCACTGGTGGGATGGGAGAGGGAATCCATGTTACATCCCACAGCTCTTTGAAGCAGTAGCCCTTTTACAGGGCCATGGGCATGACATTCCTAAACACACTCCCTGGGTCACTTCTTACCCTTGTTCCAATGCCTCTGGCACCATCTTAGGCTGAAACTGTGATTCCTCCTATGTTTCCCACTGATCTGTCCCTGGAGTCTCCTTCACTGGCCCAGCCTATTATCCTGCGGTCGACAGGCTTTCAGCGGTTTGCCTACAACGCTGGTGGTGACTTCCCAGTGGAAGGCTGCTGCACCTGACTGTTCTCTTCTGTGGTCAGAAGAGACTGAGCTCCCCTCTACTGGGAGCATGCTCAGCAGAGGTGAGGGGTTGTGGCCCCTTCGGCCCAGAGAAGCTCTAACTCTTGCATCACCAATGCAGGATTGGAACACCCCATTAGAGAAAGCAAAATGAACTATTTTAGCTGCCCCTTGAATACTTGGTGAGTGTCAAGGATACCCAATTACTAAAGATGAATTGACGGGTATAGGATGACTGCCCCTCCTTCTAGCATCTGAACTGGCATCTCTTCTATCTGCCTCTGTTGGCTCTATTCTTAAATAGCCTTCTAGTTATTCCTACAGAAATTGATTAATCACATACAGTTACTTTACAAGGATAAATGACTCATCACCATCATCTCCACCAATGGACACCTTTACTCCCTTAGAGAATGATTTTGGAAATCTGCACAATTTATGAAGTTCATGTGACAGGACTTCCATATGTATCTGTATCAGACAGCAAACTTCATTTTAATCGTAAGGCTGGTCTCTATCCTCCATCTTGAAGTAGAATTCCAGAGAGATGCTGGCACAGGGTCATTAAATTTTGACTTTGGGCCATCCAGATAACAAAGATGATTGCAGCCTAGGGGAACCAGTTTTTCAAGTCTCAACTCAGGGGTCAGGGAGGGAAGTCACTTTGGCCACAAAGTCATCTGGCAGAGGTCTCATCACATATTGAGGCTGATGGGAAGGTTATAAAAAGGTGTTCTTTGCAGCCATTGTTCTCCAGCTCAAGAGGAGGAAAGAGCACCTCAGCAACTACGAGCTAGTGAGACAAAAATGAACTCCAAACAGAGAGGTGGGCTAGTGAGGGGCATTGCATTTCAGATGTTTGTTGTCTAAATGTAGCAGGGTGTTATCCACCCCTGAAACGGTTAAAAGCCAGTCCTTGGAGAGGGCTGGAGGTGAGAGAAAAGGCCAAGCTAATTGGGGCATGGCCCCAGCTGTGGCTGCCTTCCCAGTGCAGCCGCAGCTGGCCCTATAAAAGGCCAGCGAGCCAGAAGCTTAACACACACATGCTCTCTAGCTTCTGAGAGAGAAGGGCCTGGCTGCCTGAGGAAAAGGGTACTAGGCTGGAGAGAAAGGCAGCAGATCCAAAAACCACCCCCCAAAAACCCTCCTTACCTATGATGACTAGCTTTTACACTGCAGTTGGCCCCAGGGAGCAGGGACTTGATGACTGGCAGTAGCCTTAGACTGAGGCAAGGTGAGAATAGAGGGTTGGAGGTTCCCTGGGGAGGGGAGATCCAGAGAGAGCTCTGTGAGTATTGCCAAGCGGCAGCACCCCAGATAAAAGGGCACCAGGGTCTGGGAGGGACACTGGGGCCAGCGACTGCGAGACGAGCATAGGGCATCTGTAGCTGGCAAAAAAAGAGCTAATTCCCAGATGACCAGCAGAAGGCCCTGCATGGGTGAGTTGCCCCGCTACACTAAATTATCACTACGCTCTCCTAGTTTAAGTCAAAGAGCAATAATGCTAAAATAGGTGCAAATCATTTGTCTTATTTGCTTTACAACTAGCTGATGACTCATTGAAGTGATAAACCACACCTTCCAATGGGAAGCTTGTATTCTTAAATTATATGTGGGACTGAAGAGTCAGCACTAAGCACAGGGCATAGGCAGCTGAACAGTGGGTTTAAGCTCTCAAGATGGGGCACTAGACAGAGGATATGAACTCCAAAATGTGCTTAAGATTCCAAAGACAGGGGCAGTGGCTGGCTTCCATTCAGGTTCCAGAAGCTAAAACACCTGAGAACCCAGCGGATGGTTGCCCTCACAGCAGTCTAGTGTGTGGCCAAGATAAGGTGCTGTAATCTGTGATATTTTGGTTCCTTCCTTGTTGCACAGCACAGCAGTGTCAATTACAAGCAGCTGTATGTTCGAGTTTGATGTGGAGAAAATGCTGTATTTGATCTTTGGATAATTGACAGGTCTTTCCATTTAATTAGCATATTTTTAAAGGATTGTAAAGGGCTTCATTTATTGTACAGTAGCAAAGTCAAATCAAGAAAGTGACTGTACCAATCATACTTATTTGATACAACTGCCATATTACACTTTGGCAACTACAGTTGTAGCATGTTATGAACCTCAGTTATACTCTGGTATTCAACTTCAAGAACTCCCTTGCCACATCCACTTTTGTGGCTGCTGCACGGTAAAAGTTGTCAAAACCCTTCTCAGGAATACTTGCTTTAATAATAGCATCAGTTTCTTTCCCTGAATAAAAAGAGGATTTGAAGAGTGAATAAGAAGTTGGAAAAAAAATTTACACACTAAAAAAATTACATAAAAATCCTGATGCTGCAAAGACTTA
Organism: Dermatemys mawii; assembly: GCA_007922305.1. Taxonomy (NCBI): domain Eukaryota; kingdom Metazoa; phylum Chordata; order Testudines; family Dermatemydidae; genus Dermatemys; species Dermatemys mawii. The sequence continues at coordinate 9,552,287 of ML677385.1, read as the reverse complement.
TAAATGTACTTAACTTTAAGCACTAAATACCATCACTGAACTTCAGTGTGGCTATTTACGGTACATACAATATAAAAATCACACAAGTCCTTGCAGGATGTATAGGCATAATGTGCAGTTAGTTGTTCATGCAAGTTTAAATCTGTGTTTTCCTGACTTTTGAATATCTAATGTGACCTTCATGTTCTCTTAATGCAGTAGAACTGATTCATCTTTGTGTTATCCCATCTTATCTGTTTTATGCCAGCGTGAATCTACTGAAATTATTGTAGACAGTTTTACATCACTTTAAAATTTAAAGAATGCAGTGGAGAATCAGAACCAGTATTTCTGTAATATCCATTTTTTTAAAAGAAAAAAATCCATAACATGGAATTATTTGTCTCTATAATGTGAAGACTGTGGTGTTGCAATCTCACACACAACTAGTTGTATTTACTGGACACTAGTTACCTTTTGCAGACCTTAGTAGTTGTGCTTCTTTAACACAACGTGAGGGCCTAATCCTGTGTCAGTGAAATCAATGGGAGTCAATAAATCCACTGCCACAGACTTCCTGTGTGACATGTATCTAATAACTTCATCTCCTTCTGCCTGAGCCCCTGGTCTGTAAAATAGGAATAATGGAATTTCCCTACAATACCTGGGTATTTAGGGCATGCATACATTTAAAAGATTGTGAGGTGCTCAGATACCAAGGTAATTTGGGTCATATAAGTACATGAGATGGACGGACAGTTTTGCCGATGTCTTCAGTGGGACTAAAATTAGACCCTCAATAAAATGGGGGTTTTGATGTCTATCAAAACAGTTTCATTCCTATATTTCAGCCAGCAAGACTGAAATCACATATGAAGTGAAAGCAACAGAGCAAAGGAACAGGTGAGAGTGACCATAAGCGATGACCAGAAAGATGACATTTAGAGATAAAATGGCTAGAAAGAACAGTAGTTATTGGCTAAGGCAGTGAATAGTACAGTTTATCCAAAGCCAGTGTCAAATGCAGGCATAGAAGAAGAGCCTACTGTTGGTGCATTTCCCCCTAGAAAGAAGTTGGTAGCAACACTCTCTTTAGTTTTATAATAGAAATAGAAGAAAATCTTCTAACACAAGTTATTGGAATATCGCCCACCATCTTTCCTCTCATTGTCAGACTTCCAGATTTTCCTCCGCTGCTTCTTTGCTATTTTTCCACATTTACTTGTTTAAAGATTTGTAGTTTTATTTCAAAACAAAGGGAAAGAAAGGAACACATATCAGGTCTGTAGACTTATGGCAGCAATGACTGAATTGCAGAAGAAGTGTAGACACAATCAGATTAATGCTGGATTGTGTTGGTTGCTAGAGGGAGCTAACTTCTCACAGACAAGGCCTAAAGTTTGCTGCCCTCTCCTTACGGCCTGCCTCAAGTGCCTAAACAACAAGTCAAGTCATACTGTTTTTAATTATACATCTAGCAGCAGCGGCACATTATCTGTCTAACAAAGCTGTCAGCTAGCGCCTGCTGCTGTTATGCAATAGAACAGAGTTGGCTATTAATGGGTGACATGACAAATCACACCTCCTGTCCCGACAGTAGTACCATTTCAACATTAAATTTTCTTCTAGTCTTTACTACTTTTAAAGCAACCTACAATTTAGCTTTAAAACAAAATGATCACACCAAGAATTGTTTACAGAAGCAACACTGTCTAGGGGCCAAAGAACTCCATCCTGAGTTCTAGGCACTAGTTCCTCTCCAGATATAATTGTAGCAACTTAATGTGTCTGTTTCATTTCCCCTCTTTCCCCAGTGTTCAAGAGCAGGCGACAGAGATATAGTCCTCCAAAAAGCTCTTTTTGTTGTGGGGGAAATAGTTATCTATCTCCAGTTTGGAGCTAAATGACTTGCTGATAACGTCTTTTGTTTGTGCTAGTTCCTGATGTGTCTGGGCTTTATGAGTTTATTTCACCCCAAAATTCACTCCACGTACATAGAGCCCAACCACTTCAGCTCTGTGCTGAAGGAGCACGATGAAGTGAAATTACTGTCACTCCCCCTACAACTAGGGTGCTGTACTACCACACAGCCTTTCTGCCCTCTCGCTACAACTGCTGCTCGAGCCATAGACTGGAACAAAAGTCCACTCTCTTCTGCAGTGGGTATGTGGACCATTGGGTGCGTATAATCATTTGCAGTTCAGTACAGTTCAATTTCACAGGATAGGACAAGATCGCAATTATATTACAAACAGCATGTAAATCTAAAAAAACAAAATTAACCAACTTCCTAAACCTTGAATTATGTATTTGTCAATATTGCTTTAATTTCTTCAAGTCTAATTACAGGGAGTAAACATGGTGTGGTGGAAGGCTAGAGATGCAAGTCCTTGTTCCAAAACATCATGCTTAATATTGGATAAGGATTTATCTTAGTATACTCATTCCCTAGCTGTGAAACAGGGATCACAATGCAGGGGAGTTGCAAAACTTAAGTAAGCCTTCAATATTAATTTCTTGGAGATCCTCAGATAGCTGGTGTTTTAGAAGTACAAAACATTATTTCCCCCCACTCAAATAATCATGTAGCCTTCTTATAGTAACTTTCATCCAAAAGTATCCCCTGGTACCCTACAAAGGCTAACCAATGATTTTAAGATTCAATAATATGCACATGCGTGAGAGAGCACACGAGCACAGAATACCTGGAGGGCAATGTAAAAGTTTGTTGGTAGGAATCTGAGCTGGCCATATTATTTATGGATGGCAAAGGCACAAATGAGTTCTAAAGACAATCTCGAGAACATAACTAAACGATCTTTACATCACACTATCATGTCTATAAAAGGTGGAGAATGTATTATATGGAGCAGTGTAAAGATTTCATTGCCTTAAGTAAGTTTTTTAAATGGTTTTACTTAGATTTTGAAGTTCATGCTTCACTTTGATAAATTGAATGGTAGAAGGATGAGCCCTAAGTTTGCCACTGTTTTTGCCTGTCTGGAGGAAGCCATTTACATGGATAAGTTACCAGAGTTGCAGATAGTTGATTTACACTGCAATGGCTGTCACCACTGAAAGTTCAACTTTTCCAAAAATCAACCAAGCATAGTGACTGCAGCATAGGGGAAAGAATGGGTGAGGAAAGGAGGGGAACAAAACTTACTATGAAAGATTTGGGGGCTGCCTGTAATAATTATTTCATGACTGTTTTATATAGTGTTTGCAATATGATTACAAAAGGTTAATTCCAGCAGAGTTGACAATACACATGTAGACAAGCAGGCAATAGCTTCTGATAGCCTCATTTCCTGATAAGTGAAGTGTCATTCTGTAGGAGGATCAGTAGGTCCGACAAGCCATTGGAGGTGGTGGGGAGCTACTGCCTCTCTGAAAGGCCTTGGTCACACCTCCAGTCACCGGGGAAGTTAGGGTCAGGAAGTGTGCCGTCAAGCATCTGTGGCACACCCCTCAGGCAGGGGAGCGCTGGCACGGAGCCAGCTGCACGCCTCACAGACGAGAGGGCACCAGCAGGAGTCAGGGTAGTCCACTGCTGGTAGCTCCGGTTCCCCCTCAGCGTCCACCTCCATCAGGCACGGGCCACTGCTGGGCTCCAGCAGTCCCTCGGCATACTCTGCGGAGGGCAGGTCTGGAAACCCCAGTCCTTCCTCTAGACTAGGATTCCCTTGGTCTAGGGCCTCCCCTGGCTCGGCAGCAGGGTGTGGAGAGAGCAGTCTGCATCTGTTTCCCTCCCTGGTGCTGCCCTGACTGAGCTAAAGGCCCCACCCTTTGTACTTCCTGTTTTCCCCTCCCCTTCCTGGGGGTGGAGCCAGCTTAGTTTGGCCCTGCTCACTCAAGCTGAGTGAGTGGTTCTTTCTCCTCTGGCTCAGAGGGAGGCCACCCAGGCTCCCTCCACATTCATTTTGAAGGTTTACCTCTAACGCAACAGTTTAATTCTGCACAGAATAAGCCATTGTTTTAAAACCAATATTTTTTGCAATCAACCTTAATCTATTTGCTAAAAATGATGCACTCTGGTTTTCCTACCTGTGACTGTGGATGAGTGCATTGAAAGCCAATCCATCAGACCAGCTACTGGTGAAATTGAGAACATTGACCTGCGGGTAATTGCGAGTTGACTGGCGGACCCAGCTCAGCAAGATCTTTTCACTGTTTGTTTGTTGCAACCCAGCCATGATGTTTTTCATTACATCTTTGACCTGTGTTAGGAGACAGAATTTCATCAATTGTTGAACATATTTATTCAAAAAAAATGCTTTTTTCTGACGCAAATAAGCACCAATTCTCTTATCCTTTAGCTTAAAACTGAGGTCTCAAATAAATGAGATATAACTGACACCATTGTATAAAAAGAGCAGGGAAGTCTGACTTTGCTAAAGTGACGAGTTTTGATAAGTCTTCTTTGCTTGAGTATTCAGTATATTCACCACTATGACAACTAAAAGTCTAGTTAGTGGATATAAAAGGTGCATTTTGGGAATATGTTTTGAATCGGGATCATCTGGGGAGAGAGTTTATTTGACATGAGTTTTTTCTTAAACATTTTCTTACTTAGTAAGATAAAGTACAAAGGTAGGTAAATCAATGGGGTGCATTAATGAGTTCTAAGGGCTTGGTTACACTTGCAGCTTTAGAGCGCTTTCAGTTATACCCGCCTTGAGATACAGCTCCAGGGAAAGCGCTCTAGTGTGTCCACACTGACAGCCACAACCACACTAGTGTGGCCACATTTGCAGCACTTGCAGCAGCCCTGGGAGCAGTGCATTATGGGCCGCTATCTCAGCATTCAGCTAGCTGCAATGTGCTTTTCAAATGAGGGAGGTGGGGTAGAGTGTGTTGTGTTTATGTGGAGGGAGAGGGTGAGCGGATTTTTGGAGTGCTGAGAGTGTGTCAGCACTCTGTCTTTTAAATGCAGATCCTCCTAATCTTCTGCTTCTCACTCATTCACTCGGTAAACATTTGCTTTGTTGATTTGCCCAGTTACAGATAGCTCTGAAAACATACTTCCTCATTCCTCCAGCCAAGTTCAAAACAAAGGGAAGAGAGGTCAATTGACTTAAGTTGATTAGGGGGCATTTCCAGAGATCACTCAAAGCTCAGGATTATTAGCTCCTGTGTAAATGGATAGTAAAGCATATCACCTGATAGGCAATAGCTGTTAATCCTCTGGCAAGGAGGAGTACCAGGACCACTACAGCCACGGACTAATGGCGCTCTGTGTGCCCTGCAAGTGTGGACGAGTAGTAAGGTAGAGCGCTCTGGGAGGCTTTACTGCGGTATAAAGTGCCAGTGTAACCAAGCCATAAGTGTGTCCACTAGGTACAGAACAGTACCTTCTACTAAAATATAAAAAGGTATACTTAAATACATACACATACAAATAAAAAGAGACAGAACCTGTCCATTTAAGCAGTATTGTACAGGTTTTGTTTTCATGAGTGAGTTTAAGTACATTAATTATGAATTGCTAATCATGTTCCACTCTGATCAGAAGGAGAGAAATCCAGGCCTCCCACTGTTATTTCACTGTAATGACAATTCTGAGAGCTTCCCAAAGGACAACACTCAGTCTGATAGATTTTCAAGCTGAGAACACTTATGCATTTCCTAGCCACGTTCATTACTAGTAACCTTAACAGCAACTTCTATTAAGCAGTGCCTAACATTGAGTTATGCAGTCTCTAAGGGAAGATTTTTGTTTTTAAACCAATGAAGTCTCTATTCTACTATGTTTTCAACCAGTATTAAATATCGAAACTGGACATTTATAACTTATCCAATTATCCACATATTGTTTCATTCTGTACTCTTCATCAAGAAATAATCACTTAAGAGTAATTTTTAGATTTGAAGCATTTAGCATGCATTGTCACCTCCAACATGAATCAGCCTCAGTTTCAGGAAGTAAAAAATGTAAGATATATTTAGTTATGTTTATAAACATGCTAACTAAAGACAAGTTCTACAGTAATTCTGTATAAACATGTCAAGTACTATTATATTATTCTTCCCCTGACATGCTTCAGTAGGTTTCACATTTCCTTTAACCAACATATTTCTTTTCCAAGTTAAGTATCAATTAGAATTTTCCATTTTAAAATATTTTTTAAAATTTCAACTATGTGCTACATCTCTGTAAAACGACTTGTACATTTGATATTGTGTATTATTTATGCTGATGTATGTGAAATTAGTAAGGATAAAGTAAGGTGTCAGTTTAAACGAATCTCTAAAATCCTTTGGCCATATTCTGTGTGGCCTTGTAGCTTGGGTAGTTGATTATACTAGTAGATCACATGAAAATGGCAACATTTTACATTCATTCACTTTGCACTGCTGTAAATGGTTACACAAGGTGCAGGGCAACAGAAAATCAGTCTTGTGCAGTTTAATCTGATGTATACCTGAGCCTGGATTTTATCAACAGTTAGGCAGTGGTTTACTAAAACAATACGACAGTCTGTACCATTATGTTCACCACTTTTAAAAGACTGATAAATGTTGTACAAAGTATGCCTTATGAAGTATCATTTGAAAACTCATAATCTGCTGAATATTTAGCTCTGGTAAAATGTGTGTGGCAACATATATAAAGTTTTAAGATTCTACCATATAACACTGCTGTAACATGTTTCAGAGTTAGAATGGCAGGCCCAAACCTGTTTTTTCAGATACAAAGACATATATTAACAAAGTCAAGTGGGCTATTACTTAGTTAAGTGGTCATTCTCTGCCAGAGGGAAGGCATAAAAGAGAAATTTACATTTTAGCATGGGGGAGGGATAGCTCAGTGGTTGGAGCATTGGCCTGCTAATGGCCAGGGTTGTAAATTCAATCCTTGAGAGGGCCATTTAGGGATATGAGGCAAAAATAGGGATTGGTTCTGCTTTGAGCAGAGGGTTGGACCAGATTATCTCCTGAGGTCCCTTCCAACCCTGAGATTCTAAGACTCCATAAATTTCTGTCATAATGACATCCACAAGAGAAAGTTTGCCACCATGACTAAACAAGGATGTTTCTAGTACAAGAAACTGAACTATAAATAGGGGAGGAAAAACAATTGACCATCTCCCACATGACATCAACTCTTAAAGAACTGAACTGGGGAAGGGGAATGAGTCCTTATTGGGAGGATTTTCAGCCAGTACAGACTGCTGTAAGCTTATGGGGAGAAAAATATTTTGCTCTTAAGGTCACATAAATGCTTGACAATCATTTATCTTTGTTACTTTTGTAATCAATCTTGATTTTTATGACCCATTACTTTTAATCTCTTGAAATCTTTCCCTTTTTTCTGTAGTTAATAAACATACCATATTGTTTTACCTTAAACAGTGTGTTTGGACTGAAGTGCATGGGAAACTCCATTTGGTATAACATTTCATTTTCCTTTGATAAAATGATGGACTTCCCATGAGCTTGCATTGTCCAGTACAGTGCTGGATAGTGAAAGATGCACATTTCTGGGGAACAAGGTTGGGACTGAGAATTTGCTGCTGTTGCCCTGTAGGTAGTTCATGAATGGCTGGCAAAATCAATTTGCATTAATGCAAAAATCACTCAACTATTTTACAAGTCAAAGGCACTATCTGAACAGGCTAGGAGTTGATGGCCTTACAGCAAAGCAGTGTAAAAGACATCCCATTTTGGAGAATTGAGTGGACATAGATGTTCAACACTCCAGAATGTACCCTGGGGAATGTCACGTCCACAATACGGGCAAGCACCATAACAGCGTGGGTTTGTATATTTTAGAAAGACTAGACAAGACATTGGTCTCCTTCGGGTCAGAAGTTCTGCACTTCTGTGAAAAAAAGATTCATATTGTTTACCCTTGAATCCAGAAGCTAAACAGGAAAAAATTCCCTTTCCATTGTGCATGTGTGGATTCCAGCTTTAAAATGCATGCACAACACTATTCCTGGCAAAAAGAGCAGGGGCTCTGAATTAACCCAGAAATATATGGAAATTTAATATTTTTATTCACTAGTTTATATTAGCACATACATCTTGCCTCTTTTATTTGATAATCACACTTTGTTTACATTCAGGAGTCTACAATCCAATATCTTCCTTAGAATCATACCACCACTTATGGGGATTCTTCATCCAATTAACATAGGGAGGAGATATATATATATGTATATATACACACACACACACACACACACACACTATCTTGATTAGACTAATGGAAAAGTGACCTGCATAATTTTTTTAATACATCACAGCAAGAGAAGATCTAGGTGGCCAAGGGGAAAGAAAGAAAGAAAAAAAAAAAGATACAATTTGTTTAAGGTATCCCAAAAGAAAAATTAAGTCCTTGACATTTGAAATAAAACAGTCTTCAAATCATCCAACTCATTTGAAGCAAAGTGGGTAAGAGTCCCACCTCTCTGCCTCTCAGTTGCTGTGATGAATCTTATTTGACTAAATGCAAATATCAATATTGTTTATATCCCACCATAATTCTTCATGGCCATTTATAGACTCAAGACTACAAAGAGGATTTTAAATTAGATTAACATAATGCAAAGGGACTACAAACTATGGAGAGAGGAAGTTGAGAGAAAATAGCCGAATAGGGAAAATAAACTTGCTCTCAGAAAAGTGTTATTTACAAGGATTCAGGAAAAGTATTTTGGTTCTATGCTATTTTGGGTGTGTGTTTGTTTGAATATAAACCTAATTCTTCTTTCCTCCGATATCTTCAGTAATGATAAAAAAAAATAAAAAAAGTTTGGTTTTGGAAGGGACTTCCTTTCCTGAGCAAGCTCACAGAAAAGCTAGACAAAGGCCAACATCAAGCTCATGTAACTGAAGCAAATAACCTAAATCTAGTATAGTCAGATTTGGTGCTGGTGACATGTAACTAAAACCATGTTAGCGGCACTGATGAACAATCTCCTGCTGTCAGTGGACAGTGGCAGACATCCATTCTCAACTTCCTGAGCTAGACCTTTCTGTAGCATTTGACACTGTCTGCTGTAGGACACCTGAAGAGGCAGCATGGGTAAGGCACTAATGTAGTATGAATCCTTCTGGAAACACTGATGGGAAACCACACCTGACATACTGACCTCCCACTTATGGAGTTCCAATAAGGATCAATTTTCTCTCCAGTCCTATTCAATATCTTGAAGGAGCTGAAGCTAGGTAAAGTTTTTCAGACAAACTAAACGCCTCCCCTTCCCCCCAACACACACACCAAAAATACAGATTTGGGGCACCAAACTGAAAAACTGGTTGCCCAGCTCTACATATAGCCACTATGTGAACATGTCAAACAAGCAGTAGGCAAACAACCACACAAATCTACAGCAGTAGGCAAACCACCACACAAATCTACCTGTCCTTCAGTGCATATCCTCATACCACCACCAAGGTGGCCCACAGGAACTAAGGACCATCACAACCCTCACCACCTTTTGCTTTAAGTGCAAGCTGCATTTCTTTTGATTCGCCTTCTCTAACAAAGGTTTAGCAATTTGTAGATGCATATCTTTATTTCTCCCTGAATATATAAGTGTTTAGAACAGTTCCCATATGAGGAGAGATTAAAGAAGCTAGGACTTTTCACTTGGGAGAGAGAGACTAATGGGAGGATATGATAGAGGTATACAAAATCATGACTGGTATGGAGAAAGTGAAAAAGGAAAAAGTTATTTACTTGCTCCCATAATACAAGAACTAGGGGCCACCAAATTAAATTAATGGGCAGCAGGTTTAAAACAAATAAAAGGAAGTTCTTCTTCATACAGCACACAGTCAACCAGTGGAACTCCTTGCCTGAGGAGGTTGTGAAGGCTAGAACTATAACAGGGTTTACAAGAGAAATGGATAAATTCCTGGAGATTAAGTACATTAATGCCTATTAGTCAGGATAGGTATGGAATGGTGTCCTTAACCTCTGTTTGTCAGAGAGCGGTGATGGATGGCAGGAGAGAAATCACTCATCATTACCTGTTAGGTTCACTCACTGCAGGGCACCTAGCATTGCCCACTGTAAGTAGACAGGATACTGGGCTGGATGGACCTTTGGTCTGACCCAGTATGGCAATTCTTATGTTCTTATATACACACATATATACACATAACTCAAAACCAAATACTGCACATAATTCTCCCTCTGGGGAGAGGATGTGAGAATGAACACGACAAACATTTGTAATGTTGCTTAATACACTATAGAAGGCAGTCATATGCCACAATGATAAACATGGTTTGAGAACTTATATAGAATAGGCTAGGAGGAAGGGGAATATAGGCTACTCTCAAAAATAATTTCCACTACATTAAATTCCCAAGTACAAGACCATGAACATAGTACTGACTTTGATCAGTGTGAACAGTAAAGCAGAAAAGCAGCTGCTGTATTAAGATCAGGCCTACAGGGATAAGTGAATTGCAATGAGACTGCAACTCTAAAACTCTGATTTCAAGGGAGAGGGAGTGATTTTGGGCCCATATAGAGGCAGTGGTGAAGAGCTTGGGGGGAAGGTAGCAGAGATGCAGTTAAACACAGAATTGTGGTAATCATGATCAGCAATAAGCTGCTTTTGTTCTTACCTCTAAAAATGTGAGCAGTCCCAACAGAGCATCTCACATGCACAGCAATTTTTAATATTAGGGCCTATATTTGTAGGCTGAAGACCAGCAAACTAAGTAATTGCAGATCAGAAGAATTTTTTCAAAATTATTGTAACATTTTCAAAGTAACATTTTCATTTTGTGCTCAATCCAGTACAGTCTGCCAACTACCTAGAACAGTCACTGTACTTTAATATTTTTCACATGCTATCTTGATAATATTTCAGACTACAGGAAATATTTTTACATAGCCATAATCTTCAATTTCTTGAAGAAACTCCTGGTGACCTCATGAGTACGAGGACAGAGATGTCAGTTAAAAGAATGCATGAGATCCTTCAAAATAAGAGACAGCCTTTGCCCAGTAGTTCCTTGTAACGTAATTGAATAGTTAAGATTTGATATCTACTGTTGCACACAGATCATTAGTCCAGTTGTTCAGCAAGATGCACACAGGCCCATGCCCAGTCTCACTAATGTTAAGATTCTCCCCACAGAGACTAGGGGTTGCCTGCATGAGTCTCTAACACCATTTGTTTTTCCAGAAGTTACAATGAATTTTTGCTATGGTTTGAGCTTTGTAGGTATGCTTGCTGGGTATTGTTTTGTTTTTTGGGGAGTAGGGCAGGGGGAGGGTTACTCTGAAACTGGAAATTGGTTTAAATTATTTTTTAAAATGCCCAGTTTAAAATATCCAGATGCTCTGTTGGGACTGCTCACATTCCTTTTTGTTGTTTCTAGAGACTCTCTCTGCCAGAGAGAAATAGCTGAGAAATTAAAGGTGTTGTTTTACTTTTGTTTAATACTTAATGTGTGCCTGAGACTTGGAGTAGAGTTGTGACCCCAATCATGTGCCAAAGGGGGAAACCTGAGGAAGGATTGGAATTTCAAAGAAAGAAATGCTGTAATGGATTCAGAACCATACACATTAAAGAACTTTGGCCAAAAGTGAACACTGCAGCAGTCTGGTGTAATCTGAGAGAAAATTCTAGTGAGAATCTGGAGAGTAGAATAAGACAAGACCTGACAGAAATATCACATGCAATACTGAGGTACCTTTGAAGGTCTTTCTCCACTCTGGGCTGATTTGTCTGCACTAGGCTTTCCCCTGAAGATTCTGACTAGAACCTTTTACAAAAACCTACTCACTCTCTAGAGCTCTAACTGGCAAATTGATCTCTCTCAACTCTCCTGTAAGGCCCAGGTGGCTATTAAGCTACTTAACTGCCACCCAACCACTTAGATAATTAACTCAGATGGATGTGGGTTAGTTCATTCTCCTTAGCAGAGCTTGCCAGAAATAGGCTGGTCTCTGGCTCCCCTAAAAGGCCAGCACCCATGATATATACATTTTGTCAGTAGTTTACAGTGCTTCAGCCAAGCATTTCACCTCTGAGGCTCCTTTCAGTTTCTGCTCCTTCAACTGAAAATAACACAAATTAGAAACAAGTTATTGGGAAACCCACCCACTATCCAAGTATAGACTGTTAGCAGACAATTTCGGGAACCCTAGCTCTCTGAGATTTTCTTCCATAGAAAACTGTCACATTTCCAGATATTTAGTTATAAGAACAATCTGCAAGGGACACAGCTTTGCCATGTGACCAAGGCCTGTTTACTTGTTTATAAGTTGCATGTATCTTAGCCTGCTTTACTTTCTTAAATGACTAAAAATCCCCCTTTAGTCCTGATAAAAATGTAGTACAATAGCCATCTAGTTATAAATATATTAAAATAAAGAATATGGGACATATTTCTCAGTCATATAAGTCACTCTGTTTTTAATTAGGTGGTTTTTTTTTCCAGGTCTCAAAGCATTTCTCCAGAGTCCTTAAAAATCTACTTTTCCTGTGCTAGTTCTACAAAGGACACAGGCTGCCCCACAGTGCCAGGCTCACAGCAACTTTATGCAGGCGTGTTTGTTTAAAGGGAGAACAGCCTGCTCTGTTGCTGTATATTAATGCCTGCTGCCAGTCCTTCTTTAAATTGTCATAAATCTGTCCTTCTGCCCTTTGAGCAGAGCAAATAAATGATAAACTAAATTCTGGCCAGTTTAGAAGAGAAAGGTGAGAAAAAGTGAAAAAAACCAAACCCATTTGCTGAGAGGAAGTTGAGAAAATGGAAACTCTTAGCTCAGATCCTACACACACATACTTAGTTTACCACAAGAGTAGTCCTATTGAATTCAGTAGCACTATCACATATGTAAAGTTAAGTGCATGCACAGTGTTTGCAGGATGAGAGACTGCTAGTAGCTTAAAGCTCCACCCCAATCATCCTCTTTCATTTACCTCTCATGTTTCTGTGGCATTTTAAAGAAATACTTTCAAATGAAGCAGCATGACATTTGTTTAAATCATATATTGTTGATGCAAAAAACCAGAGTTTTTGTGTAAGATTGCATTGCAATTTACAGATGCTAATTCATCTTTAGTTCTTACCAGGAAACCAAAGTATTCACAATGAGTTTATCCTAACAACAAATGTATTCTACAACACTAGTGAAAGAAGATCTGATCCAGAATTAAAATGACACCAATCAAACTAATCTTCTCAAACTCAACAGAGAAAATGAAATAGTAATTCCAAATCTGAGCAACTCACATATGCAACAACACATTAAGTCTGTTATTGGACAATTTTCCCCTGGTGTAACTCACCTGAAATCAATGGAATTGCACTAGGAATAAATATGAAACCACTACGTTAGCTTGAAAGCTCCCTCTGATCTGAATGACTCACATTATGTATGCTAAGAAAATCAGAGCAACATGGAGAGTACAAAGAACGAGGAGTACTTGTGGCACCTTAGAGACTAACACATTTATTTGGGCATAAGCTTTTGTGAGTTAGAATCCATCTCTGCCCATCATAAAACACAGCTGAACCACATAAGAGAAATATGGAAGTGAAGGATAGGAGTGAATCAAAACACCACATTTTGAGTCCTCTCCTGCAGGAAACCACTGTCCCCTTTTCTGTGAATTTATGTGGGGATGATAGATGATTGTTCTTTGTGTGTTTGGGTCTTATCAGCATTGTTTTTCATGTTGCAATTAGCTAATCTTGCTTATCTTTTGCTAAAATGCCCGTGTGTGTGTGTGTTTTCAATATACTTAAGTAGGAATCCCTACCCCACTATCAAAGGAGCACATACACCCTAAACTAGTGTCAAGCCCTTCCTGGAATATAGTGTTAATAGTACCTCAAAAATGGTTAACATCATCCTAAACTTCCTACCTGAGAATATATCTCCCTGTAGTCTCCTTGCTTCATCTGCCCTGTGCTAATTCCCTCTCTTTCTAGAGGGAAAGGCCTATCTCCCTTATGCCTAGTGTGGAACTAAATGGGCCACACCTGCTTCAAGGAGTTATTAAAACTTCAGCAGCTTTTCGTAGGTTTCTAACATCATCTACAACTGGGTGGGTCAATTGTATTAAAAAAAACAGCAAATGCATGATGACTTTAGTATTTAACTGAAAAAGAAAAACAAAAAAGTCATTCTTCCTCAGTTGTTAAAAAGGTGAACAACTCTTCCACATTAGTTTTGTCTATTAATTTTGCTTTGTAAAAATTGTATTGTGTATGCACTTGCCACAATTCACAGTAAAATTAGAAAAGCTGCTATAAGTGCTCCAGAACTCATTTTATAATCTGCTGATTCTGAATGTCCCAGATAATATGCAAAAAAACTATCATCAGATTTGCTCATTTGAAAAACAAGGGCTTAGTAAATGGCCTGTTTTGTTTGAAATACCTATGTTGTTTTGTAGGTGAGTAACAACATGCAAGGATCATGTAACACACATTTTGGAGAGAACCTTCAATAGTATCCCTCACCTGCCAATGGAGAATTATATTCCAGATCAATCCAAGGGTCAGTTTGTGATTTCCATCCACTATGTCTGTGCTTCCAATATTCACCAAATCAACCTATTGGAGAAATGCAAAATAAGTGCTCTGTGAAAATGTATTTGGGTACTAGTGAAAGAAACCATGTCAAAAGTGTAATTTATTTTGGATTTTGAGGAATATACGCATTTGAAGTAGCTATCTGATTAATCTTGACACAGTTTGTTTAAACCAAATTTAAAATACTATAATAGGTTGGGGCATTGTTTTGTTTTTGTTAGGGTGCATAAATTTGCAAAAGTAAACATTCAACACTTATTTGAGAAATGGAACAATTAAAGTGTTGGCGAAAAGCAAGTGGCAGAGTTAGTGATATGGAGATATAATTATCAGTGAAAATATAAAGTTAAAATACAATAATTAAACACAAATTCACCTCTATATGCTAATGCAATATTAGTTCTGTACAATTAAAAATCACAGACACTTCAAGGAAATACATGCAATAAGGTTCCCACATCAACTTTGAGACTGTCACACTTCACATTTTGTTTGTTTATAATTTACATTTTACCAAAAATAAAAACCTTCTAGTAATATTATAATGCATATTTAGCGAGAAAAAAAGAAAAGAACACATGCACAGCACAGCCCCTTTAACATTTCTGTGACTGTGGGAGGTCCTATTTTTTCATTTCCTGACTTTGTGATTGCAATGTAATGTTTCATTAACTGTTCTGAGATGTACAAGATACTCATATTGAAGTCACTGAGAGTTTTGCCTGCAGATAATGCATTTTGGGGGACAGAGAGGAGGTCAGGGCTTGTGGCCTGGAGCACACCCTACTGCATGTCCCAGATATGGCTCTCTGAATTTGCCAGTCCAACACATTACTCTGGGGTAACAGCCTCCTGTTGTGGGCCTTGTCCTTAAAGATGCGGCGTACTCTGCGAAGTGTTGACCATATTTAACTCTCATTTCTTACAATGGGAGACCAGGGTGCTCAGCATATCAACAGAGGCAGAACCTTGTGAAATCATGTCCTCAGTTTGAGACACCTTTCCCAAGTATCCTTTTTAACATGCAAATCCAACTCCTGCATGGCCAAAACTGTATCTAGCATGAGACTCTGGTGTCAACATCATGATCTGCACTCAGCATATGGACTCATGGAGCCCAGTACCACACAGCTAACTCCTGAAACTAGTTGAAAAAAATTCTGCCTGATTGCCAAAAGCAGTTATCACATCTGCACAGGCTGATTTTGAAGACTTGCCACACAACTGTGTGTGGGCCATTTACACTAGTCTAACGCCCAAAGCCGGATTTTTTTCAAAAAAATGTAACTTCTTTTTCTTAACTGAAAAAATCTGAGAACTCAGAATGACACGTTTTTTCTTTGAGAATTATTAAACTGTTACAAATAGCAGTGTCTGAGTCAGATCAGAATCAGATCAACGGTCTCTCAGTACATTTTCCATGAGGAAGTTAGATGCCACTCCTTAGATGACAAATGGGCTCTGAAGTTTAACTTGCCTAGAATGAAATCATTTAGGATATCCCCTACACTTTCGGCGGGTAGTGATTGATCTATCGGGGATCACTTTATCGTGTCTAGTGTAGACATGGTAAATCGATCTCTGATCGCTCTGCCTTCGACTCCTGTAATCCACCAAGACGAGAGGCGGAAGCGGAATCGACGGGGGAGTGACCCCATGCCATAAGGACGCAAGGTAAGTTGACCTAAGATACATTGACTTCAGCCATGCTATTCTCGTAGCTGAAGTTGAATATCTTAGGTCAATTTCCACCTCCCACCCACCCCCAGTGTTGACCAGGGCTTAAGGATCAGTGTAAACCGAATGCCAAATCCACACATATTTTGTCACAGTACATTTGGCTGGCCATTGAAACATAAGCCAGAATAACAGTACTTCGGGGTCTCAATCTACCAGGTCTAAAGTGGAATAAGTTGCCTGCTTTCAGAACATTTCCATTTTAGAAACCCGAAAGGCTTTTACCTGGAGATTTGTACATAGTCTTACATAGCACTACTCTCTCAATTTAGCATCTAGATTCAAGGGTTGCCTTGAAAGGGCAGTCCTGCAATGCCTGTTTCATTACAGCTTCTCAGGTAAAAGTCCCATTTACCATATGGCCTTATCATTAGATTCCCACCGGGGGGATTCTCACTGCCCCAGCCAATACTGAGAGGGAGCTGTGGAGAAGGACTTCTCCCCCAGACAAGAGAGAAGGAGTATGCTCCCCTGTTACCTCTTCTTACTGTAATCCCTGGGGCTATAGAGAAGCAATTTTAAGATACTCATCAGTAACTCTTTGAATATAGTCCCTTCTGGTTATTTATACTACCTATTCACCTTCTTCTCTCCTTTTAGGATTCTAAAGTTTAACAGAAGTACTTGGAACCACATGCTCCCTTTAGAGTCTTGGCTCCAAATATTTGGTGCTGGAATGGGGTACTCTTGGAGCCCAAAAAATGCTGCTTTTCAGAGGTTTCTGAAGCTAAACAAGATACACATCCTATGTGTGTGACCATTCAGAGGCTATGGATTCAAAGAACTTGGGGGAGAAGGTTTTTTAGTGAGGGCTTTTAGTTTTATAATCTGACACTGCATAGTATACATGGCTGCTGATTAATCCTTAACCTATTAAAAGAGTCAGTTTTAACCCTGTCCTGAACAGCCTTGACATACTCATAATATTATTTAAAAGACGCTTGCTTCTATACATTTAAGGGGCACAAAATGTGTCTACTTCAAACATGCCTGAGCTGTACTTCCTGTACCCATTAGAAAGGCACTGTAGCTGTGTGCTGGAATTTGAATGAACAACCCACTAGCACATTTTCCTAATGTCCCAGTAAACAGATGTTTTAAACGTTTTTTTTAAGTAATATTATACTATATGCATGTAATGAAGACTTTTTAGCACATTAATAAATATTTGACCACTGAATTTTTTTAGAGTGATATACAATTGTCTGTTGTACATACCATCCTTTCAGTAATGCACAATTGGCAACTTTTTAAAAAATATTCATTAAAAATGAATCTCTTGTAAAGATTTTTAGTACCAATTTAACACTCCCGTTAAATCACTTTGATTTATGCACAAATGCTCAGGTATGTGACGGAGTTAAACCAGAAGGATATAGGAGAGTGCTGGAAGGCAGGTATATCAGCCTCAGGATGTACAGGTCCTTGTTCCCTGGATAGCCAAACAAAGGCTACTCCAGGCCAATCAAGACACCTGGGGCCAATTAAGAACCTTCTAGTAAGGAGTAGAAACAGCTAGCCTGATTGGGACACCTGAAGCCAGTCAGGGACTGGCTGAAACCAGTTAAAAACCTTCCAGTTAGTCAGGTGGGCTGTGGGTGTCAGGAGCTGAGAGAGGAAGTTGTGCTGTTCGTGAGACTGAGTGGTAGACAACATATCCTTCAGAAGGAAGAAGGACATGAGGTAAGGGTGAAGTGGAGTTTGAAGAAGCAGGGACTGCTGTGGGGAAGTAGCCCAGGGAATTGTAGCGTGTTTTGTGGATAAAAGGTCAGCCATCTTAGCTGATACTATTAGGGTCCCTGGGCTGGAGCCCAGAGCAGAGGGTGGGCCTGGGCTCCCCACTTTTTTCCACCTTCCATACTGGCCTGTGATGAAGGTAACTCACTAGGCGGTGACTGTTGCCAATTATACTGAGAAAGGGAGGTCACTCTGGGGTCTAGATAAGTTTCTGAGGCCCCTAAATCTGCCAGGAAGTGCAGGACCCACAAGTATAGACTTGGAGCTTTGTCACAGTAGGTACATGTTACCTTAGAGTTAGAAAATCAATGAATCCATGTACCAGCTGAACTCAAGCACATTGAAAGACTTACTGTACCTATCAAGAAATTCAATAAAATATGTGGCTCAGAATGAGTGATTACTATTCCATCACAGCGTAATGGATTTTAAGTGAATGTTGTAATTTATTTGAATCTATTCTGGTGGGTGGGGGGGAGGGGGTGACCACTAAACATGTCTGGTAAAGTTATTGGTCAATTAGAGTGCTCGTAAGAGGTAGATACTAAGGGAATATTTACTCCAACATTATAAGAAGCATAATGGCCTGATAAGTCAATCTTAACAGAATAGAATGGAATATATGGGTGTGTGGGTTTTTTTTAACCTGGCTCACATCTTTAATGTTGTTATCCCATAAACACCTAAGAAAATATACTAGAAATTGTTTCTCCTAAGAAAAACCTAACTCCACCATATTTTTTAAAACAACTGTTTAATGAGTTGAAATTCTGACATCTATCAACTCCTATTTTATTAAGGAGGACTTATGATAATGAACATTTTAATTATTTATTGTAATACCACATTAACAAAGAATTGCACTGGATCAGGCTTCAAATAGCATTTATTACAGATTTATTATTCAGATACTTTAAAACCTGCTGCCAGTAAACTTCTGAATTATATTTGGCACTAACAGACAGCAGTGTTGCAGAACCCATAGGTAAGTTAAGTCACATTAGTACCATTGCTTTGATGTATAGTGGACTTTAGAAACTGTATCCAGGGGTTGAGCTATGACTTATAAAACATTAAGCATGATGTCTAATGTGTGTTCTGACCTTGTCCAGGTGATTACTTACATTATTTTTCTGTAAGACCTGCAGTGCTTTGTTGACATTGTTCAGAGCATGAACTCTTGTGGAGCCCTTTTCTTTTGCCTGTAAGCACATTTAAATAAAATAAAAATAATAATAATAAAAAAGCATGCTGAATATAATGCTAACACTTCTTTAAGTCCATGGATTTGTATTTTATAAATTTATGACTATTCTGGAGACTATACAATAATTATTTCTATATATCTGCAAAGTAGAATTTAAACTACTAAATAAAGACAATTGTGCAACAAACGATCTTAATCTGAGTGCTAAGAGGGTTATTGACATTTTTTCAGTGAACATATAATCAAAATGTATATAGGAATCAGATAAATTCAGGTTATTTTTGTTATGATTAAACTCCCCTGCCACAGAACAATTTAGGAACATTACCATGACAACCAACTAGATAAGCATCAGCATGTATAATATTTGCAAGTATCTCCTCTCTGGAATTTGACTCATGTTGTCAACTTGTTTCCCTACATTTATGAGAAAGTTTAAGAGAAAGCACTCAAACTCAAGAAAAAACAAAAAGAAAATGCAAGAGACAAATATCCAATGATTTTTGCTGTGTTATTTACATGTTACTAAGGGCAGATTTGATTCCCTTTAAAATTAGGTTACTTCAAAACATATATTTTAAATATCAACTCTGTGAAAAAATTCTAACTGTACACAATTTATTATAAAACCAATTTCTGTGTATCGGAGTTAAACAATTTAACTGAGAGAGCCTAGATTCCCTTTAGTATACAAAGGGGATGGCTGCTTTATGTCCTTAGTGCATGGCCATAATGTTACCATTTGCTGCTGCACGATTATGAACCTGCTACTCCCAGGCTCATTTTTGCTCGTCAGTCCAGGGTGAGCTCCAGGATTAATTCTGCTTTAGGAAGGCAGAATCCTTCTCAAATCCTGTCTACAGTAGGAATATTTTTTTTAAAAAAAAAATCCCATCTTTGCTACCATTTGATTCAGCTACACTAAGATTAGCAACCCAGAGTCCTCATGCAGATAGACTACTACCTTGTGCCATCATTTGTCAAACAGGGAGAGAATTTTTTTTATAGAATTACATTTAATGAAGAATGCACCCCTAGACAAATACAAACTATGAGCAAAGATCTAAGTTGGAGGGAGAGAAAGATGTTCTGCTCAAATGAGAAAAAGAAGGGAAAATCGATGCTGCATACATGTTAGAACAAATCTCCAAAATATGATTTACCAAAGCTTTTGAGGGTTTTCCCATAATTAGCTGCATACATGGCAGTCACTGATGACATAATTCATCATGTGTGGCTGATCAGAAAGAAGACAGTATAAACTGTAAAAATAAATGTTGTCACAAAATGTTTATAAAATAGGTCCACAAGGTTTTTAAGCAAACATCTCTAGTGAGGTACTAAAGAAAAAATATTAGAGAACACAGGGTCAACGATGAAATTCATTTTTACAATACATACTTAACTGTGGCACCTGTCCAATTTAGGTCCCTATCTTCAGAGGTACTGAGAGCCTCCACGAGAGCCTAATTTGTGGCAGGACTGAGCCCCGGCACCTTTAGGCCTGGCAGTTCATAGCCATGGCACCTCTAGGTTTGCTGCATCAGTAAAAAATTTGCTTGCACCCCAGTACCTCTTTTGTTACCTGGCCTCAACCCCTCCTGAAGTCAATAGCTGTTGATGGTGCTCAGCATGACTCAGGGCTAGAGGCTTGATCCTAATAGGTGCTGAGTTCCTTCAACTCTTACTGAAGCCAGGATTAGTTGAGGATGCTCAGCACCTCACAGGAATGCTCATCACTTTGCCAGATGTATCCAGCGAGTAATACTAGAGTGACTTTAGCCAACTATCTATATCTTACAAAACTGTCATGTGGAAAAGTACAGTAAGGTCTGTAATTACAAAAATGTATACATACAAGTTTTTGGCCTGTAAAACCTTCAAGGAGCTCCAGAAGTCTTCGTCCATCTCGAAAATCATTAAATAGGTCTTCAATATAGTGCCTCCCAAACTAAAATAAATGTAACAATGGCATGTTGTTAGCTAAAACAGCAAAGGAAAGAAATGGTTATCTTTCACAATATCACTCTTATTAAAATGTGAGGTTAGAACCACAGAGTTGTGAGCACTTGTACATTTTAAAAATGCAGAATATGTCAAAACATTGCTGTACTAAATATAGCAGCTGTCCTACAAGATGAAACAGGAGAATAGCTTGCATATAAATTGATACAAATAAGACTCTTCTCACAAATTTCCATGATGAACAGGCACTGTCTAGTAGCTGAAATCCTAATTTCAAAGTAACTTAAAATGATTTTCACTTGATAAGGAAGGCTTACCACACATTAATTCTCTAAATTATAAGATAGTCATCATCTGTGTGAAACGTATAAAAAACCAAATATTTTTGTGCTCCCACTATTAGTTTCACTGTTATACCAGAAAGCTACACTTATTGATAATATCCTTAAAGCTGGGAGACAAACTAGGTTTGCTGATTAAGTTGCAGGGAAAAAAATCAGGAACATTTATTAATATTTGTCAAATGAAAAAGGAGAGAAATATTCATTTTAAACTTCAAGGAGGATCTTTTACACAAAGGTGAGAAACAACCCCCTAAAACTATCAGAAAACAGCGAAGTGTCACTTCCAAATCTTATGCTATAACTATAGATGATTTGAACACCCTCAGTGGTCATCTGAATCCATGTTGATTGAAACGTTCAGAGCCTTACAGGGTCAGTCACCATGGTTAACATTTGGACACATATTGAATCATATCATAAGCGGGGTCGGAGGGGGGGGGTTCTTAAGATTTCCTCCCTTGCTTTTCACTGTCTCAAGAGGGTGAAAAAAGGTGGTTTTTTTATCTTTTTGAAAATCAAATTAATGCTTATGTCACCAGCTAATGAATAAAGTAGAATGAAACAGCAAGATGATTTTTATAAAAATTAGTTAATGTGTGGTTTTACCTGCACATTTATTTGATAACGGATATTTTTGTGACTTTGTATTAGAGCTGGCCGAGAACCAGAACAAAAACGAATGACTGTTTTGTGGATGCTAAGATTTTGGGATAATTCATCTGTCTCTGAGCACAATGTACTTGGTTATTTGTGGTGCTCCAGGGATTGATTTGTCATGAAATATCTGTGTTTTGATTCACTGGAGGTTATAACTGGGCCTTTTCTCAAGAACATGTGGGAGTGAGAGGCAGTGAATCAGTCACTCAATAAGGAAGCTTAATGTTTTTTTTCTGTCCAGAGTACTCACTCAATCACTCCAGTGCTCAGTGCTGCTCACTCTAACCAATTCTGAGGTTCCAACAGAAGCCACTTAGCTAATAATCCATACACTGCCATTTGACTGCTTGTGAAATTTGTCAATGATACTGAATAGATTCACATGATTCACAAAGACAACCCCTCCCAACCTTAGTTAAATTTTCTATTTAACAAATAATATTCAATCTGCTCCATTTCCTACAGTGTGTTTAGTATGATGGACGGCTTTGATAGAGTGTTTTACAGTGATAACACAGCAGCATGATTCAGGACATCAGACAATCACCTGCAGAGGCCAATAAAATGTTCTATAACCTTTACACAATGCTAGATAAAATTGCACAAATTAGTAGGCGTATGTCTGTGTCTTCAGCTGCACATAAACTGATTTGTGAAAGCCACAATTGGTGTATGTGTACCTGATATAGAAATGAGCATTCTTGCACCTTCATAAGGACTGTTCCTTAATTTATTAGGCTTTCTTAAGTTCTAGGTTTTTTTTTTATTTGCTTGATTATTGTAACAGAATAAAATTCTTTTTTTGGAATTTAATTCATCTTTATTAGTTCACAGCATATGCTGGCTAGTGATCAGCGGGTCTGACACCCACCAATTTTCTGTTATTTCATTTTGGCACAGAACCAGTAACATCATTCACAGAAAATATTAATATGTACATTGACAATCTTATCTTCCTAAACACAAAGCAGCACTCATGTCAAGGTTTATACCAGGCTGCAAAAGAGCAAGACCAGATAGATCACACCATATCAACACATAATATTATGGCTCACTATTTAAATGGCCTTTCAAAGCCTCCTTGAGCCACATAGTTCCATGCTGAGCTCTTCTTATAGTCCTTGTTTCTAGATGTTCAAATTCAGCAAATAGCCACTCCATCTCCACCCTCCACTGCAGCAGAAACCTTTTCCCCTTTGCTTCACATATATTATGTAGGACACAGCAGACAACTATAACCATTGGGATGCTTTTTTCACTCTCATAAGTAGACAATGCCAGCAGCACTTTAAACGACCAAACCCAATTTTAACTGTCATTCTGCACATGCAGATCTGGTACTTGGTTCTGATGAGGTGATTGTCGTATGGCTTCATGAGCTCGAGGATCAAGGGGTAGGCTGGGTCTGCCACAATCACTACTGGCATTTCAGCATTCCCAATGGTAGTCTGCCAGTCAGGAAAATCCCTGCTTGCAGCTTTCTGAACAGTCCTGTGTTCTTAAACCTGCATACATCATGCACTTTCCCTGACCAATCCATGCTGATGTTGGTAAAGCAGTCCCAGTGATCTACCAGTGGTTGCACTGCCATAGAAAGGTACTCCTTTCTGTTGGCGTACTCTATAGCAAGGTGGTCTGGTGCTAAAATAAGGATGTGTCCCATGTATTCCCCACCCCCTTCAGCAAACCTTCTACTATGTCCTGCATATTTCCCAGAGTCACAGTCCTGCACAGCAGGTGGCGATTAATGGTCCTGTACACTCGCATCACAACTTTCCCTGGAGTGGATTTCCTGACTCCAAATTGATTCCCAGCTGATGGTTAGGAATCTGAGACTGCAAATTTCTTCAGTGGAATCACCACTCGCTTCTCAACTATCAGTGGAGCTCTCATTTTGATGTCCCTGAACTGGACGCCTTGGGCGAGTTTGGCACACAGATCCAGGAATGTGGCTTTGCACATCCAATAGTTCTACAGCCACTGCTCATCATCCCAAACATGCATGACAATGCAACCCCATCAGCCAGTGCTTGTTTCTCAGGCCCAGAACCAGTGCTCCACTATCTGCAGCTACTCTGTGAATACCAAAAACTTTGAATGTTTTTTTTTTCTCTCTCCCGCAGTAATGTAGTCTTCAAGGAAGTTTCCCGTGGCTGCTTTTGCACTCTGCAAATATTGCAGGATCAAACACCCTGTATTTGCAATGCTCATAACAATAATGCAGATCTGTGCAACTCCATACTTCTGTCAGAGATGGCGGACGCCGAAGAGAGACACATGGGTTTGTGAAAATTTTGAAAAGAGGTGTGAGATATTTATGGGATGCAGATTAAATTATGGGATTGAGAACACTCCATTATGGGAAGCTGAAACCATGCTCCCAGTCACCCCTGCATGACTTGTTTTGGCCTAAGGAGGCATTGCAAAAACTTCCCAAAACTTCTCACACTGGTGGGTGGCAAGTTGCAGAGTGGGATGCCTATCCATGATACACTGCTCGCAGCATCAATACACATGCCCCAATGAGGATGTACATCTTCTGCCAGGTGAAGCCGGCAGCAACCAGGGCTGAGTTCAGTATCTAGGGGTTCCTTTCCAACAATACAACACAGAACCATTTTAAGCCCGCACCCAGTAACCTGGGAAAATTACACACCACCCTGGAGTATCTCTGAGAGGCAATATATCCCCACTCACATGCACAGAGTATGAATGTAGAGAAGAAACTTTTAATGAAAGGAGGGATGTCACCCAACAGTAATTAGGGAAAATGCCATAAGTGGGATTCATGATCATAAAACTGTGAGCGGAACATCCACCCCAGAGTGCGTGAAGCAGTGTCTTCCACCTCATGATCTTGGATTCCACAACCAAAAATTCCTTTTCTGTGCTCCTCTCTGCTCCCTCACCATATCCAACTCACAGTGGTTGTCCTTGGTTAGTGAGGATCCAGGGTTCAGAGGTGTATCTCTCTGAGTTCACCACCCACCCAGGGAAGAAGGGACGTTGCTTGCAATTTCTCTGGCTGGATGCCCTGGTAGCCATACTTCCTTGCCACCTGACTCTCCTGCCCACCATGGTTCCTCTCTGCTGGCTGCCCTGACAGTTACTCGTTGCACCGCCATCTGCTTGTTCCCCAGCTGTCAGTCACCTTCTGGTGCCACCTTGTTCTCTGTTGTGACCTCTGCACACCAGTCTCTTAAGTAATTTTCAGCTTTTTGTAGGCTGGGGTAGAAACACTGCCCCATCTCAAGTGATTTCAGCTCTCATCTGAGCATTTTAACATAACAAAGAGGCTCCTAAAGAAGCCTATTTAGCTCTTTCTTAGAATAGTGGGGAGGAAAGGGTTAAACCACACTGGGGACCCTGAGACTACGGGTTTGTCTTCACTACCTGCCGGATCGGCAGGTAGCAATCGATCCGTTAGCGATTGATTTCTCACGTCTCGTGAAGACGCAATAAATCAATCGCCCGCAGCGCCCCCGTCGACTCCCGTAACTTCAGCTTGACGTGAAGCGCAAGCCGGAGTCGACGGGGGAGTGCGCCTCTGACTGCCACTGCCATGAGGATAGTAGGTAAGTCAGGTGAAGATATGCCGACTTCAGCTACGTTATTCACGTAGCTGAAGTTGCGTATCTTCAGTCGATTCCTCCCCCCCAGTGAAGACCAGCCCTATGTCTACACTATGCAGCTTTTAGTGATACACAGCTGTATCACTGTGTAACTGTAGCTATAGCTGTGCTGGTAAAAGACACACAGTGTTGCCACTGTTTGTTGGCAGGAGAGAGCTCTCCTGCTGACAAAAAACTTCCACCCCCAATGTGTGGCATTAGCTTTGTTGCAGAAGAGTGCTCCTGACAACAAAGTGTTGTTTATACTAGGACTTCTAGGACTTGTTGTCAGCAACACTTTTGCCTTTCAGGATGTGTGTGTATATTTTTAGCAACTCTGAACAACACAAGTTTTGTTTTTCACTTGCCGGTGTAGACAAAGCCTGAGGGAGAGAGTCCACACCTCCTGGCTAGAACATCTATCCCCATCCTTCTTACTTTCACAGGCCTCTGGCATTCGAGCCCCTGGCTTATTAAGTTTCTTTCAGCTGAGGGTGACCCCCTCATTTAGGCTAGCTTAAGCACAGTTCTGTTTCCCTTTATTCATACAATAATGACAACAACATTCGTAACAGCATTTCACTACCCCTGCATTCAGAACTGAAGTGATTTGTAACCCATCACCAGCCAAAGTTGATTACTTTGAGCAACACTGCTCTCTCTAAGCAGAATATATAGATTTATGTAAATACAGTTTGCTCCTGAAGTCTCTCCCCGTCCCAGTTAGCTGTCAGGGGAGAATTTATTCAGACCTGTTTAGAAATGTAATAACTGTGACGGCCATATGCCAACATAATTTAGGTTGACATAATTTTGTAGTGCATACATGGCCTTAGTGATCACATTAGCCTTTAAGTGATTTCCTGAATCAAGGCCAGTGTAACAAAAAATGTATGTAATCCTCATTTATGAAAAGTGGATTTGATATTTAAAATGATGGCATAGATACAATGCTGAAATAGTGCAGCTGCATTCTTTTTTTTCCTTATGGCTTAATCTTAATTCTTTAGACTTAATCTAAGGATAAAAGTCAACCTTGTGCCAGCAATCAGCACAAGACAAAAGTGTACCTCAAATCTCAGTTAAGCATTATTTGGAGGGATTAAGGGATGCACAGATCTCATGCAAGTCCTTTACATAGGCATGAATCTCATCCATAAATGCTTTAAATGCAGCATTCTGAGAAAAAGAGCATGAGAACATTTTGGTAACGGAATATAATAATTATTATAATCATATTGCTTTGTAACCAAAAAAGCAAAAGTTAAAGTAACAAATAAATGTCTCTACCTTTCTCTCCTTCTATGACACATTAATTTTAAACAAAACCTTTAGTGCAAGTTAATCTGAGACAGTCAACAAATTCTACTTGACAAAATAATGTGGGTTGTTTTGTAAAGCTTTCAGAAAGGAAATAAAAACACAGCATGGCAGCATCTCCAGCAGGACATTTTAATTACAAATGTGTTATAAGTAAATCTTTAAAAAAAGCTATTGATTTTTAAAGGGCTTGGAAGGAAACCTTCTATTAATCAGCAACTGAGAATTACATAAAAATCCTGATGCTGCTGCCACAGGACTCATCCCTAACTTGGACAAGTCTGCTTTCTGTCCAGCAGTAAGGGCAATTAAGTCTTCTTTCTCAAACAGATTGAATGTCTTCAGTGGATCGACACTGCAATAAGTCTTCAGAAACAAAGGATTTAGAGATGTGGCAAAGAAATATGTAGTGTTTTCAAGGTCATAAGAAAAGTGTACTTTAAGATGTATGAAGCTTTGGGAAGAATAAATAAAGCCACTACTCAGAATGGCAGGTACCTGAGTATCAATTCTTTTTTAAAAGAGCTCTGCCTAAAAGAGGTCTTGGATTACACAACTACCACCTTTAAATATGGGGAAAGGAAACATGTAATATGGGCATAGGAACATGCTTTGCTTTTGTTTTTAAAAAATGCAAGGAGGGGTCGGGGAATACAAAGCTATCCACTTGGCAAAATTAAGTCTGTTCTTCGGCACTGTAGTACTTTCCCCAGTTGTGCCAGCAGCTAACTAGAACTGTATGATCCTAGTTAGTGTACAAAATGACCCTGTTTTTGCTAGCACCCCCAGGAAAACAGGTTTGCAAATGGTCAGCAAAATAATCCTCTCTCTGTTTCCTTAGTGCTTCCAGCAGTGAACACAGGGATATGGGGATTTGTGAGTCGGGAAGGGAAAAAAAAGACAGACAAGAGTAAAAGGGAGGTGGGGGAGAAAACAAAAGGCTGAAAAGAAGGAAAAGGAAACAGACCAATCTTTCAAGGGGGGGAAATAAGACTGACATCTTGAAATACAAACCTGTGAAATGAATTTCCTTCTCCATAATCTTGAGGGATCCCCTTGACTGGAAAGAATATATGGGCTATAAAATATACTGCACTGAGGTAAGTATTGTTCTGACGAGTTGAATAGGGTCAAACCACAGACACTTCTGTGGTTTTAGCTGACATGGCTGTTGTCTGTGATTACTAATCTTTACATGACATAAAGAGAGCTGAAGAAAATCCCAAAGTATTTTTTTTAAAAGCAGCCACAATGGTGTGACATACAAGGAGAACGGAGATTTCTGTGTTGTTATGGATGAAATTAAACCTCCAGCTCTACTGAAAATTGTAGAAAATGTGAACTATGTAGAGAACTCTCAAACATAGATTTTTTTTGCATTTTACAGAAGAAGGTGCACATGCCTTGCCAGAATATGAATTCATAAGGCTGTGATTTAGAATTGCAGGGTCGTGAACAATTAATATTGACAGGAAGACGTGGTCATTTGAGATGGGACAGCAGCTTTCCCCAATTGTTTAAAAGCACCAAAGCATAGCTAGACCACTTAGTACATTACAGGGGTTGGTCCTGCTTTGAGCAGGGGGTCAGACTAGTTGACCTCCTGAGATCTCTTCCAACCCTGATATTCTATGATTTTATGATTCTTTGTTCACGTACTCTGGAAAAATGGATGAGAGACTATTATTTAGATTGTGGGGAGGGGTATAAAATGGGGTAGGTACTTTTTGAATTCCGAGATAGACAGAGTCCCACCCCAAAGAACACACAATGTAAATAAATCCTAAGTTACATGTCTTCCACCATCATTCTCTAACCTTGCACTACAGCAACCCACAAATTCAATTCCAGTCTCTTTATGGCCCCCCCTACTCTATACTCAATTGCTTACCTACAGGTAAAATAGAAGCTAAAATACTAATTATTTTTAATGAATAGATGATTTAATTAGTTTCTTGTAGGTGTTGTGGAAGACGGTGTTTGGATAAGATGTAAACAAGGAGAGCATATTGACGTTGGAAATTAGCTCAGGACATATTGTGGTGCTATCACCATGGATACCATAATTGTGAAGGTGAGATTCAAGAGAATAGAGACAGAACTGAAAAAAAAGTGTCTTGCCCAGTGAGGAGCGAAGCAGACACACCTTTCTGTTGTCCTTACTATTGCGATATTACATGCTCAAGTGTTCAGAAATGGGAGTCGGGATTTTCAAAATAATGAGATTGGTTTAAGAATTGGTAATTAAATAAAATAATAATAACAATAATAGGATTTATTTTAATTTACCATCTGGGTTTGGAAACTTTACAGTGGACTTGGTCACTTTTTCAAGCCTTTCCCCACAATCCTATGGGCTAGCTTATTTTTGCTTTTAAATGAAAGCGGAAATTCTGATGCATCTCATAGAACTCTAGGAGATGGGACTTTAATAAAAACGTACTATCAGATGTACTATAATATTAAGAGATGGCAATAATGCTATTGTCTGAATTCATTAACCATTGGACAACATATTATTTTTCCCAATTTATAAAACATGCACTTTTGAGTAAATTACTTTCCTCATTTTCCTCCACAAGAAATGCCAGATAAACTAATTTTTAAGGGGGGGAAAGCCTTCAGCAGGCATGGAATTTTCCCCCCATGCACAGGATTTGGTCTGACTGGAGCTGCCCCTAGGGATACCATCCCGATGTGCATGCACAGTGAATATAGCAGGTGACCAGCTTGGCTTAACAGAGAAATCCTTGTTGAGCTTAAACACAAAAAGGAAGCTTACAAGAAGTGGAAACTTGGACAGATGCATGGAAGGAGAATAAAAATATTGCTTGAGCATGCAGGGGTATAATCAGGAAGCCCAAAGCACAATTGAAGTTGCAGCTAGCAAGGGATGTGAAGAGTAACAAGAAAGGCTTCTACAGATATGTTAGCAACAAAAAGAAGGTCAGGGAAAGTGTGGGACCCTTACTGAATGGAGGAGGAAACATAGTGATAGATGATGTGAAAAAAGCTGAAGTACTCAATGCTTTTTTCGCCTTGGTCTTCACAGACAAGGTCAGCTCCCAAACTGCTGCACTGGGCAGCCCAGTATGGGCAGGAGGTGAGCAGCACTCAGTCGTGAAATAACAGATTAAGGACTATTTAGAAAAACTGCACATTCAGAAGTCCATGGGTCCAGATGTAATGCATCCGAGGGTGCTGAGGGAGTTAGCTGATGTGATTGCAGAGCCATTGACCAATATCTTTGAAAACTCGTGGTAATTGTGGGGGGGGGAAGGTATCATATGATTAGAAAAAGGCAAATATAGTGCCCATCTTTTAAAAAGGGAAGACAGAGATTCCAGGGTGCTCCAAACCAGTCAGCCTCACCTCAGTCCCAGGAAAAATAATGGAGCAGGTCCTCAAGGAATCCATTTTGAAGCACCTGGAGCAGAGGCAGGTGATCAGGAACAGTCAACATGGATTCACCAAGGGCAAGTGATGCCTGACCCACCTGATTGGCTTCTATGATAAGATAACTGGCTCTGTGTATATGGGGAAAATGGTAGGCGTAATATGCCTTGACTTTGCAAGGCTTTTGATATGGTCTCCCATAATATTTTTGCCAGCAAGCTAAAAAAATATGGAGTGGACTATAAGGTGGATAGAGAGCTGGCTAGATCGTTGGGCTCAGTGAGTAGTGACTGATGTCTAGTTGGCTGCCAGTATCAAGCAGAGTTCCCTACGGGTCAGTCCTGGGGATGGTCATTTTCTGGTCTGTAGGCACAGCTTGGCTCTAGCAGATGACATAGGTAACAGTTTTAGCAACATCCAGCCTGGAGCCCTCTCCCACACTCTGAACCCCTTATTTATTGCCTCACGCTGGAGCCTGCATTCCCAGCCCAAAGCCCATACTCCCCCACCATACCCTAATCCCTTGCCTCAGCCTGGAGGGCCCCCCC
>ML677385.1:9357847-9521253 GCA_007922305.1 Dermatemys mawii | reverse complement strand
CCCCACCATACCCTAATCCCTTGCCTCAGCCTGGAGGGCCCCCCCACGCTTTGAACCCCTTGGACCCACTCCTCCATCCAGAGCCCCCTTCTGTGCCCTAAACTCCTCATCCACAGCCCCATGACACAACCCACACCCTCAACCAGAGACCTCACCCCCTTCTGTATCCCAACCCCCTGCCCCAGCCCAGTAAAAACTAGGTAATGAGTGAGGTTAGGGGAGAGTGAGAGAGGAGGGATAAAGTAAGCAGGGGGAGGGGCCTCAGTGAATAGGCTGGAAAGGGGCAGGCCCTCAGGGAAGGGGTGGGGCCAGGGGAAAGGCAAGTATGTTCGGTTTTCTGCTATTAGAAAGTTGGCAACTCTAGTTACCCTCCAAAAAATACATATGTCAAACTATGCCTATGCCCCAAGTGAGAAACTAAGGCCATGATTCCACAAAGCTCTTATGCATGTATTTAACTTTAAGCACGTTCTTAAATCTCTGGTTAAGCATATGCTTAAGTTCTTTCTTGATCTGGGGTGAGAGAGAAACTTCTAGAAGATAGACGAAAGCTACAGTGTACTGGCAAAAGAATGCCAAGGGATATTACCTATATAACACTCTAAACTTATCAGGCATTCCTTCCAGTCTATTTAATTCCTAATTTTAAGAAATAATAAGGAGAAACAGTGGTGCTGATCTCAACAGATCTTTCAAGCCAGTTTTAATAAAAGAGAGATTATTACTTGTTCTTGTTCCTTTAAATATATTAAAGTTTGTATTTCTTGTCTTGACATATTCATTTACAATTTGTTTAGTTTTACTGAGAAGTTCTGAAAAATTGACTGGCATTTCCCCCCACTGCTGATGGATTACTATTGTAACAAAAGTTATTGCATTTCCCATTTTTAAATACTTGTGAGAAACTCAGATGCTCTGGTGATCGGGGTCACATAGATAATCAGAATAAACAGTCAGAAAGATAAAAAATAATTAAGATCCTGTCCTGGATTCATAGTAAAGGCCAAGTTTACTACAATTTGAAGCCATAAATTGACAGCCTATTGTAAATGAAGGGTGACATTAACATTTCCAGGATTTTTATTTGGTCAACTCTGATTTTAAAAAAAATATACAAAGAAAAACTTAAAGTTGACATTAGGCAACTAAGCCTTCCCTTTTGTTATTTTTATTTTATCTTTTTAATGGTAGGTGAAGATTTCTATCTCCCAGTAATTGCATCTGCAAATTTAAAACACTGTTTATGTGGCTGTTTATTTGACATGTATTATAGGGTTTTATTTTTGTTTCTTACATAAGCTCTTCCCAACAAGGACAGTCTGCTCAGGATGGCTGAGTTCGTCAGTCAAAGAAAGGAGTTTAAAAAGACTGTCTGAGCCTTACATGACATTTTTGTAGTAATCGTAAGGCCTCAGTCCAGCAAAGCATTTAAGGATATGCATAACTTTCGTCCAGTGCCTCGCACAATGACTCTGATCTCAGTTGGGATCATGCTACTATGATACAAATAACAGTTAATTTAAGATTAGAGCTCCATTTCTGGAGACTGTGGCTGTATTCTGTCCTGTTAAATTTTACGGCATGCCTAGACGAGCACAAATGCTGTATTTTTTCTATTATGACATGCAAAGAGACTATTAGTTTTTGTTTGCTTGCTTTTAACCCACTCTCAAAGATCAGAAATGGACCACATTTCTGTAACTATTCCAGCTCAAATACAATGGGCCAATTTTGAAACATTGTTTATAGTCATTGTAACAAGATGGATTGCCCCTTGAAGGGCCAGAAGGTCTGGGGATAGCCAGTTATACTCAATCAGCTCACCTGTGCCATAATTAACTGTAGTTTCACCAGAGGGTGCCAAGATTAATTGGGATCAGGTAACAGCCTGAAACATCTGGCTCTCAAAAAAAGACTAAGAAAAGTCATTTTGCAAAAGGAACCAAAGGGAGCAAGCGAGGTTCTTGTGGAAGGTCCTGAAGGAGGGTCTGGAAGGACTCCAAAGAAATAACCTGGGAGTCAGTGCTCTATCCCAGAGCCAGAGAGATCTAAAAGGTAGTTCAGAAGACGAATGAAAGAAACTTTGGTTTGTGTGAACTTTTGTTGAAACTTTTGGTTACACCAGAAGCAGGTTTAAAATAGATCTGACTTAGCCACAGAGCTAAGTCAAGGACAGAAAATGGCCATCAGAGGTTCCAAAGAAGCAATCAGTAGGGGATGATCTGGGCAAAGACCCTGGCAACATCATATCCTGATACTGGAGGGGTACTGAGGCAGTGCTTGGGTGCATTTACATACAGATACACAATCTTCTCTTTACATCTCTGCCCTGGTCTACACTGGGGGCGGGATCAACCTAAGATATGCAGCTTTAGCTACAGGAATAGCATAACTGAAGTCAACATATTTCAGTCAACTTACTGCGGCATCTTCAAGATGCTGAATCGACTGCTGCCACTCCCCAGTTGACTTCGCCTGCACCTCTAGCAGCGGTGGAATTCCGGAGTCAATGGGAGAGTGTTTGGGGATCAATTTATTCCATCTAAACTAGACGCAATAAATCAACCCCTGAAAGATCAATCGCTACCTGTCGATCTGGCGGATAGTGTAGACCTGGATTAAGAGTAATATTCTAGACAAGAGAGAACTACCTTCCAAAACTCTATGCCTTGAAAAAAGTAATATCCCAACTGATAACTCAGAAAGGACATCTTCGTCTTCATAGATGGACTACAATAGTCCATACCTGACTGGGTAGATTTTACATTGTCATGTAGGGTTCAGGAAACAAGTAATCTATGTGCCATTGAATAATAAACCTCAGAACATTTCTTCATTTCTGGTCTCATGTTTACCTCTTCAATAGGTAATTAGGAGCAGACTGATTGGTCTCTATTCAGCCCCCATTACTGTAGCTGTAGATTCCAACCTCCAAGCAAACAGGTAATTAGATGACTGACGTAACTTTACACCCATTAAATGATGGATGTTGCTAAAACTGTTACCTATGTCATCTCCTAGAGCTAAACTGTGCCTACAGACCAGAAAATGACCAGCTCTTTTGCACAAGCCCTCCCCATAGTTTTCTTTTCAATTCCACCTGCTAAATAATCTGTACATACAGTTAACTCAGATAACATCAGAATCCAACAATTTACTATTTGATTCCTCATACTGTTGGTAAGTAACCACAGAATAACAATAGACATATTAGTTTTATAGCAATTTCATCTATATATTTCAAAGCACTTTACAATGGTGGACCAGTGCCCATATTTACAAACTGAAGCACAAAGAAGTTAAGTGAATTATTTAATATCAGACACAGCTAGTGGCACAGTTAGGAATAGAACCCATGTCATTTGATTCAAGTTCATGCCCTAGTCTCTGGACCACACTACCATAAGTTTGCTGGAAGTGGCTGCCATATGTTTTCACCTGCTACGAGAACAAAGATTTTGTATCCAAATAAAAGGCCTCTGAATTATCCTGTCCTTAATTACATTCAACAGCTGTTTATTGGAAAATATTAAATATTGTAGTGACAGGAACTGGCCAATTATAAACCAGTGAGATGATATAGCGGCCAGACTTGTTTTATTTATCCCTGAAAGTGTTACAACAGTTCTGATTGTTAAGTACCTTCCAAAGGGAGGAAAAACAGTAATATAATAAACTGTGTCAACACAATATTGAAATAAAGGATAATTATGTTCTTTGCTAAGTAAATAGAACCATAATGTAATGTATCAGATGCCGGGTAAGTTAATTTGTGTATTTCTTTGTGTGTAATGGATATTAGCTCAACATATTTTATATCAGATAGTTGCTGCAGTATTCATTTGTGGTTTGATCATCTCAATACTTTTACTTTTCTGACTGATAGGAAGTCTGGGAAAGAAGGGTTTTTAATGTACAGAACACCAAGATGTAGAATACATCTGTTATCTAATCAGCAAAACCGGAAAAGCTATCACAAAAGACACTAAGATCCTAAATAATAAAGGTAAGACTTAATCTGGGAGGTCAACGCATTTTACATGGTTCAAGTGAGAGGTGGACTAATGCTGGAATGATTTTCTATCAGCTGTGAATCAGTTACTTCTTTTTGTCATGTTTTTACCTGATGTGTATCTCAGACGAGACTGATCTCAAAGAGCTGTGCTAAGAGACCTGTCATAAAATCACTTTACCATTTATCCTTCATTTGACAGAGGTAGTATCTTGCCTTGTTCAAGCTTTAAAGGGCCATATGTGGACTTAGTTTAGAACGTGAAATAAAAGTAAAACAACACTGGAGCTACTTCTGTGTTAACTAGGGTGACTAGATGTCCCAGTTTTATGGGGACCGTCCTGATTTGGGGGTCTTTTTCTTATACAGGCTCTATTTACACACACACACACACCCGCCGCCTTGTCCTGATATTTCACACTTGCTGTCTGGTTTCCCTAACGTTAACAGATACCTAACAACTTTAATATCCAGTTCCAGATCTGAGTATAAATCATGGTGTCGCTATTAACTTCATTTGAGCTTATGAGGACCTGGTCCTGCACCTTTTGTTAAAAAAGGCAAATCTTTACTTTCTAAGTCCATGAACTGCAAGTGAATTGAGTCACCAATATGACTAAATCATATTTCATATGAGAGTAACTAACCTGCTGAAACAACTAATATTGAAATGACTGGCATTATATCCTCTGTTGTAGCAACTAATATTACAGACCATATTACATTCCTTCACTAGGGATCATGGATAGAATTAAATAGTAAAGTATCATGTTTTATATGTTCATTTAATATTTATTATTTATTATAACTGGTTTAATAGATAATGTTTCCTTGAGTTTGTTTTATTTTTGATGGTTCAAAACACATGCAGTTTTTGCATGAAATCATGCTATTGCTAGTAATATCTGATCTTAATCTAATTTCTTTATTGTTAAAAATATAATGCACTGAACCTGGATAAATAATCTGGTTAATAATACGATTCGTTTCAAAATCTCATTTTACAATAATACTGAAAGCTATGCTACTAAGAGAATATCTAATTAAAAAGAAATGCAAGTTTTACTGAATAAACTCTTGTCAAAAATCTCTAAGAAATTAAACAAAAATAGGACAGATAATAGCAATTAAGTTTTTAAACTTTAAACCTTTGTGTGTCTAATTAATAAAAGATATTCCTTTAATTTCAGGCCAAGAGAAATAATTCAATTTCAGAACACTTTACAGATATAAAGGAAGGGGAAAACTTCAGAAATTTCTACTAGATTAAGATAAATCCTTACATTTCAATTTTTTCAATGTAATGTCCAATGATAATCTCAGAAAGGCCTGGCCATCTACAGGTTTCTATCCAGGAAAAAATATCTGAAGTCTTCTGGGCCCCTGAAGGCTTGATTTATTGACTGTGAAGTGCTAGGTTTATTATAATCAGAAGGCTATGGAAGGGCCATAAAACAAAAGGAGCCCTCCAAAACAGAAACTAGTGGTGCTACTCTTCAAGGCATTGGGATCTTGCACAAAACTCCTTACCATGCCAGAATTGTTTTTTCCTCCCTCTCTCCGCACAGTGCTAGAGCTGTAGAGTGACCTCCGTGAATGGCTCCGAACAGCAGAGATATGGCTGTCCAAAAAGTTTTAAAAATTGATTAATTCCTCTCCCCCTTCTCTGCTTAGAAATAATCCATCTGGCTGGTTTAATGCAGGGGGACCTCCTAATTACATGAATTTGTGTTGCATCCCTTCCTCAATAGTTGGTTTGGGGGTTTTGAAGTAAAGAGAAGGGGAAAACAAATTTCTATATACTAGCCCCTTTCTTCAGTGGAGCTTGGCCCTGATCCACAAAATCATTTAATTATGAATAATCCCACTGAAATCAATTGAGGAATAGAAGCAAAGTGATAGTGATTCACTTTAAGTTCATGGGAACTCAGTGGGATTCCTCATATTCAGAGTGAACAATGGGATGTTCTGAAAATGTTACGTTAGTTCCACTTCAATATATAAGATCACCAGTGCCACTTTAGAAATAAAGTGGAACTAACCTAACAGTTGAAGAACATCCTACTGTTCACTCTGCTTGTGTGTTATACATATCCATCCAGCACACTTAGACTTGTCTATTTGGAGAGCAGGCTATTTGGGGTAGGGACTCTCTTTTTTCCGTTAATATAGTGCTTAGCAAAATGGCGCTCAGATCTCGATTGGAGTCCCTAGTGCTATTGTATTAAAAATAATAAATGGTAATAGGCAATTCAAAATATATTTCCATTTTTGTGAAGGTTGCTGTATTCTGTTCTGTTTAATTAATGATATGCCTAGTCAGCCATAAATGCTGTATTTTTTTCCCCTATTATGTCATGCAAAGAGACTATTAGTTTGTTTTTTTAAAAAGATACTCTCAAAGATCAGAAGTGGATCACGTTTCTGTAACTATTCCAAGTTCAAACGTAATGGGCCATTTTTAAAAAAATTGTTTGCATTATTTCACAGTGATTGCAATATGGTAGATTGCCCCTTTAAAGGCCAGAGGGCCTGGAGCTAGTCAGCCCTCTTCAATAAGATCCTCTGTATCATAAATAAGTATTTTAGCTGGTGGAAGAAGAACTAATTGGGATCCGGGGAGGTTAAAGTATGACAATTGTTGATATTTGGAGTGGTTTATTTGGGAAGCATCCAGAAAGATATACAAACATCTGCCTTTAAAGAAAGTCACTTTTTGAAAAAAATTAACTACATGTCAATCTAGATTGGAAATTGCATAAATATAATCCCTAATACAGCAGAACTAAGAGTGTGATTTGTAACTTCAGCTCTTTCTTCTTGATTAGAAATATGTCACTTGCTCAGCCTGAGTCTCAAGAATAAACATATCCATAAATTACAACTACCCGAGTCATGTGTCTCCAGAACCATAGTGCCCCTCTTGTCCTAATATTGTTTTCAAGCATACCTATTTTTACTGTCAGAGCAGAATTTTCTGTAACCAATATAAGACTTACAACTAAGTGATTCACTCATTTTTTTTTTTTCAAAATGCAAAAGCATCTCATTTATAGTGTTATAGCCATGCTGGTCCCAGGATATTAGACAGACAAGGTGGGTAACGTAATATTTTTTATTGGATCAACTTCTATTGGTGAAAGGGACACGCTTTCAAGTTCTATTTAGATTTTGGTCCAGCAAAATATATCTCACTCACCTTGTCTCTCTGGAGCATCTTAGTCACACTCATTGGCTTTCCTGGCACTTGCTCATTGCACATTTCATTCCATGCAGCTGAAATATAGTTGACTCATATGTGGTTTCTACATTAGCATTCTTATTTGAAGCTGATGAGAGTTTACAACAGTGGCAAAACACGTGTGACTGTATCTGCCTGCTTTGAGGCTGCCCCCTATTAAGTCAGCTACATATTCACACCTATTGGAGTTACTCATTTAATTCACGTGATAGAGGGATTTGCTTGTCCTGAAGGTCCAATTGAGGTTTACTACTCACTTTCAAAGAACTATTTCACAATGTTTCTCCATTATCCACACTAGCCCCTGCCAGTAACCTCTGTGCAATGGGAATTGTCTAGCTACAGTGGGCACAATTAAACCAGGAGGTGTCCCTACATTGCCAAATCACCAGAAGCAGAGCTCTGAGAGAAAGCTAAAATCTGTTACTTTTCTGGTTTCACTTATGGGGAAGTCCTGTCAGATATGAGAAACATTGATAACCTTCCAACACATTTTTAAACTAATATAAATAATTCTATAGAAAGGACACAATTCCCTATTCAATTAAGTAGTTTGGTTTAAAAATGCTATCCACTATTAGCATCTTGAAGATTTTTGAAGTAATTTCTATAGAATATCATTTAATATATTTAGAACTGTATAGATTTTGTCTCTATTAAACCCTATGGGACATTAACTTAAGGGATTTGTGGGGGCTTCTTTCTTGCCCCCATGCTTAAAGAAAATGACTAGATGAAGAACAACATACAAAGAAACAAGGGAGCTTAAGTACACACACCTTCCCCCAAAATATTTCACTTGAAACATATCACAGTAATAGTGAGGATTTTTCAGTTCTGCCACTTAGTGAGTTTGTATCAAAATGAGTTCCACTTCATAAATACAGGGTATTTTAATATATGTTAAACAGAGTATAGATGCTCTCAACAAAAGTCCCACCACAAATCTGTGGCTTCACTAGCAGAAAAATAAATATATAATCCAAAAGAGCAACTGACCCCTACATCAGGAAAAACATTGGAGCAGCCTAACTACCATCTCTTAAATCCCAGACAATTAGGAGGAAGCTATCTCAAATTGGCCCCAGCAGAGTCTAAAAGGCCCACCAGGAAGCCAAGATATTCAAAGAAAAATTCCACTTTTGCTGACAAGTTCATAGTCAGGCACATGCTGGTCTTTTGATGCTTTTGGTGGTAACAAAAGTATCTACCATCTAACCCAGTGGTTACCAGGTAGATCTAGAAGGCAGATGGTACTGTTAGCACCAGAAGTACCTGGGATGTGGCAATCCTTGTTCCAGTGACTTTTTTTAAATAAAGTGGAATAGCTTCACCGGGAGAAACAGAGACCTCCAACCCACAATATCACATTCCACAGAGTCTTGGGAACTCTCCTTAATGGCGGAGAGACCTGTGTTCAAATTCCTTTTCCACATCAGGTAGAGGGAAGGGAGAACTGAACCTAGGTCTTCCACATCCCATTTAAGGGTCCTCACCACCCTGCTTAAGTTAGTGAAAGCACACTACTTCAACCACTCCTTCTTTGGCCATTTTGTGAATAACATCTCAGTTCCAAAAACTATTCAGTAAATTTGTGTCATATTTACAAACAGTTTTAGATCACCAAATATATATTGCTGACAGTTTTTATTATTCACCATTTTTTAAAGTAGTGAATAATTAAATACCATGTTCATAACATTGCAAAAGGCTCTTTGAATTTGGGCATCACACTGACAAACAGTAACAGAGTAGTAAAAATACATGTAATATCTTTGCAAGAAAATTTCGGTGACATTTTCAACATGAGGGCAACCAATTGTGACCACAGAGCAGTGTCTCAGATTACCAGTTTTCCCTATACATAGAATAACAGAGAGCAGTAATAACAGACTATGGTTAGCATATCCTGCCTTTTTACTGTCTCCTGCTGTATGCATACAACTCGTTACTAATAATATGATTTGAATCTTTTCATTCCTTTCTACGCATACAATGGAAATTCAACCTGTTACAGTGAGTGTACAACAGGCAGATGCTTTGATTTCATTTGTAGTTGCAATTTCTTGTCTGCTTGGTGGCAGTTTGTGAATTAGGTGCTTTTTTATTCAATATTTGGTTTGGTACGTCTTTATTTACTAGACCATGTTACTGTTTGTTCTGTCAAGGAACATGTTTAGTTATATTTTATTAATGTTTATAACTAAAAATATAGGAAATGATTCTAATCACAGTTGCACCAATTTTATACCACTGTAACTTTATTTCAATTAATAGGGTATTCTGTTTTATCACAGTACAAAATCAGAATCAGTCCAATTACATCCTTAATGTCATATAGCATTTCAGATAAACTCTGAACAAGAAATTGAAAACACATAAATTATAGAATGTGGGTTTCTCATTGTCAGGCATCAAAGAGAAAGTGTGATGTAGCTTGATTAATGACATTAGTCAGAGGAAGAGACAGAGCTCATCAGATGGAATCCTGGGATTTGCAAAAATTGGTAAAAGAACTGAAACAGTCTGAATAATGGAGGTGAGCAGAACTCTATTCTTGGGAGCTTACTGCGAGAAAGGAGTACATAATGTGGCCATTAGTTGAAGAAGAACAATAAGCAGTACATACAAATTATGATGAACTGTGGATGCTGATTTTTTTCTTTTATTAAAGCAGTAGAGAACGTCATGGATGATTGCTAGATTCCTTTTCAAACTTAAGGAACTACTGAATAAATAAGGAAAAAAATTGTTCTAGCAACCTTTTTATAGGTCTGTAAACTACTTGA
Organism: Dermatemys mawii; assembly: GCA_007922305.1. Classification (NCBI taxonomy): domain Eukaryota; kingdom Metazoa; phylum Chordata; order Testudines; family Dermatemydidae; genus Dermatemys; species Dermatemys mawii. The sequence continues at coordinate 9,511,211 of ML677385.1, read as the reverse complement.
AGAAGAGAAAGCTGTGAGTATTGTAAAAAAACCAAAAACAAATGCTACAATGCATGACACCAGGAAAGCAAACATGAACATGATGGTGGTTGATTATACCTGTAGAAAACCAAAATCTGAAAGTTATATGGGTTTCTTTTGTTATGAAAGCACATATTTGTAAATAGTAGTCTTTCAAATTACTTTTGTTATTATTAAAGGGCACAATATTATTATTTAATAATTGACTTTACTGAGGGCAGTATATAGACATATATGAAGCTTGCTAAGAAGCATGCAGTCTCTTGCATTATAAAACACTAGGTCAGTGAGGGTTCTGGACATTCCAATCACAGAAGTGATAGCCATTGTGTCAAAGAGAGCATCAACAACATTGATGCTGTTACAATAATTTTATATCTGATACGAAGACCCTGAGGATGCACCTCCAGGTTCAGAACAAGAAAATAAACACTGACACCAAGAAAATGCTGCTTTTCATCTCTACTCAAGGTGCAGTGAAGGTGCATTTAAAATAGTTCAGCATGTCATTGTCATTTCCTTCTATTTGTTCAGTAATAAATCCAGGTTAAGTTATTGTCACCCCTTCACCTGCAAATATGTGACTGATTTATTCCCATTTTTGGGGAAGATACAAGTTGAGGGATACAAATATTCTCTGAACTTCAGAAAATGGCACCGTCACACAGGAATTGTACTCTTCTGTTTTGTTTTTCCCCAAACTGAGAAAAAAAAATATGGGAAATTAATTGTTTAATTTCACACTCAGGGCAACTGGAATAGCTTGACAAGCTTTCTATAAATACAAAAAAAATTGAGCCATAGCCTCTGGTGCAGTGTGATGCTTTGCACTGCACTGACAATGTAATTTGGCTGTGGAACCAGCATAATTGGCAATGAATTAGCCAAGTGGAAAGGGAAAACTTTGACCCTGTAGACACTTCTACATCTAACCTGCTGTTGGCATTAGGATCACATCGGGACCTCAGGACTGGCATCAGCTTTTTTGCCACCCTAGGCGGCGAAGCAAAAAAAAATTCCTTACAGCCAAGAAACTGCAGCAGAAATGCCGCTGTGGCAGAAGAGGTGTCAAGCTGCCGCTGAGGCCACCAATATGCCGCCCCCCAATCCTGCTGCCCTAGGTGAGCGCCTAGGTCACCTAATGGCTAGCGCCGGCCCTGCGGGACCTCCATACATGGTAGTGATCTCTAGTGTGGTTTTGGCCTGCTAGGGCTGTTAGCATCCACAGGAAATTTGAGCAGCCTGCAGGGGACTGGCCCTACAAAGATTTGGTGCAAACATGAAATACACGCTACTTCTGAACACATACCCTCCTTCAACAGAGTGCAGGGCAAGAATTGAAGGACCTCACTATCCACCATATAATATGCTAATAAGTTTTCTGCAACACACTATACAATTTAAGATTAAGGGACAACAACCAATAAAACATATAGATCTGAAGAATTAATGTCCGTTAACCTCAGTGATTTCCAATGCAGGTTAATCAATACTTAGTTTCTGATCCACATCATCATTCATTAGTAAGATCTATGCAATGTTGAGTATAGGTTTGAGCAAGTAACTGTCTGCCATTCGTTATTCTTTGAATTCTGGAGTTTTAGCCCCAAACTGTCAAAATGTAGGAATAATGAAGTTTTTGTTTGATGTTACATAATGTCAAATTGCTGAAGAAAATAATGAGCCTCTATTCAAAGATTGTGGTGTTGTTCTGACTCATGAGATTGCTATTGCCTTCAAAGCTATAAAGCTTTAAAAATTATGTACAGTTTAGCCATTTTGCACTTCCTTATGTAAGCCCAAAAGAATTAGAGATGGTCAGAGTGATCTGGAAACATGTTCCTCCCGATATTTTGTCTGTTGCTAGAAGGGAACTAAATCTTCTTACAGATTCTGAAACATTTAATTTACTTTTTAATTTATTTTTACTTTTTCTGTCTTCTGTACTTCCTCCACACACCAAAATCAAATTTAAAATTACACCAGGGGGTATTCTGATAGGAATATCTGCTACTTTTATGGCCCTTTTTACACCACTGGAGTGTCATAAAGGGGACATAATGAAATACAATATTAATCTTTGAGTGAAATCTTCCCCCAATGAAGTCAAATGGGAGTTTTGCCATTGACTTCACCAAAGCCAAGATTTCATCTATGATTTTGATATTGACTTGTTATGTGGCCTTTGCCAGATAACACGACCTCTCTAAATTCCTGTTTCTTCATTTGTAAAATGGGGCAAGGTGATTTACTTATGCAGTAAAGGTACTCTGAGGCACAAGTAAGCAATGTTTATATAATATTATAAAACTGAAAACTCATTTGGCAAATGGCAAAAAATGGGAACAAAACTCAGATGTTACTGTAGCCAAAACCTGTGCTCAACTCATTAAAACTATGGTATAGAAAAATGCATTTTTAAAAAAATGCTGTACTTTTAAATACATTTTGTGAAATACAGAACGGACAATTTTTTTAATCAAGACTTCAAAATCAATAATTTCTCAACTATGTAATCATCCTTCCTCCTGGCTGATACTGCAAGCAACATACAATCTTATAACAATAATGAGAAAGAGTTCTTAGAATGAATAAAAAATGAATGCACTCCAATACAAGAAGGAAAAGAAAGGAATTGTTCAGCATAAAATTCCCTTCTTCAGAGTTGAAAGTGGGCTGTTTGCCACTTTAAAAACATCAGGTTTTGACTGTTTTGAATTAGTTAAAATGAATGCATAAAATGAAAATGAAATCAGTAGGTTTGCCATTTGAAACTTTCAGAAACAAGTTTGATTTTGCGTAATAGATTGCTATAAACTCAAATAGTCACTCTCTGCCCTGGGTTTGTTGGTTCACTGACATTTCAAAACAGCTGTCTCTCAAGAGAGCTCTAGTAAGAAATAATTGTTTGCCTGTGAGTTGATTTCAAACCCATTCAAGGCATGTGAGTTTTAAATGCATGGGAAACAATCCTTTTGAAAGAGTCTACATTGCATGAATGCAGAGCTTCTTAAAGTGATTGAAATTGTCTGTAATATTTTTGAAAGAAGCTCACAGTTTTCAAGATGGCATGATTAAGCCAAAAATAATTATGTGCTGTGCTTATACCTGGAAGATTATGAGTATTTATAGAGCTATCAGCTAAGTGTGCACTGCACGTAACTGTTTTGCAGTTAAAAAAGATATGGCCCGTCCTAAAGATCTTGTTGTGTAGGGCCCAATCTTGCAAAGGGGGCCACATAAACATACCTTCTGGAGCCAGTGGGACCCAAAAGATATCACAGCCTGCCATAGATAAACCATGGCATTGCACTTGCATATTAAGCTAGAGGGCAGGAACAGATTTGGAAGGTTACTTGTTATATGTACACAACATATTAGTTCCATATCCATATAGTAATTGAGTTTTTCAGTTTTTTAATGGGGATTTAGATACATTTTTTCATTCATTTTAATGGAAGCTATGTCTGAATTCCCTAGGTAGCTTTGAAAAGCTCAACTAACAGATTAAAAATGTGTATTTTACATAGACATGGAGAGGGGTCATTTCTGTATCAAGTGTCTGAAAAGTGGGTTTTGAGGTGGGATCTGAAATAGGAGAGTCTGGCTGCATCAGTATCATGGAGGACATTCTAAGAATAAGAGGCAGCATAGGGAAAAACGTATGTGAGAAGGGTGAGGGAAGTGGAATTGGCAAAGCACAAGGTCCAAGCAGGAGACAAGGTTTAATATAAAGAAAAAAGATCTCAGGTAAGATATGGAGAAATGATTAATACAGAAGGAGATGTGAAGACTGTTGATACCTGAGTTTTCCCTTACTTACTAGCATAAGGAACACAGAATGGCAAAGGAGGGCAGCAAATTTGAAGGGATACACAAACTTGGAGAATCCCAATATAGGCTGCTTATAAGAGTAAGGAGAAGCTAGAGACAAAAAGGAAAATAGGATAGAAATAACAAAAAAGCTATAGGAGGGAGAAAAGAAGGAGAAAAATGTCTATTCTTAACAAACCCAAATGTAAGGCTCTTAACACTTTCAGTGTTTTTTTCTCAACTGAACTTATATCTTTTCTGTAAAGATGAACCTAGTGAGAGCAAGGCAACCATTTTCTAGCAGAGCCTATAGAGGTCATGTTCAAGTGTAAGATATTGCCAAAGGTGTATCCATGCTTGATATTATTTTTAAAAATAGGGGAAAAGCCAAGGAAAGCTATTAATGTTTCTCTTTGTTTTTCTCTCTCTCTCTCTCGGGTCCCCATCCTACAGAACTGGCGTGCCAGTGCAGACTCTTTCCAGTGCTTCTGCTGAGCGAATCAAGGCCTTAGTGTGGTGTGTTTATGATCTGATGGACAGTGATGTTATTATCATTTCTCAGAAATGATCAGTGGAATTACACAGATTTATGCCTAAGCTACTATCACCTTCTGGCCAGATAGTCTTATTCACTTTTGAAGTGATGCTGTCAAGTGCGGAGTATCCTCAACACCCTTCGACGGGAGCTCAGCACTCGGCTCAATACCTTGTACAATCAAGCAACTTATAATTAAAACTTACAATAATGTTTTGAATAATCTAGGTACCAGCTATACAGTCAGATCCTATTTACTTCAATGGGAATACTTGCAAGAATAAGGATTATCAAAGGTTAGCAGGATCAGTCCCTTTCATAGAGCTAGCTGGGCTATATCTCCTGTTGGACACTCATTAGACTGGAGTGAGGGGATCCAAATGCTTAACTCCCATGCGTTTTAAACCTTCAGAGATCCTGCTGGCAGTGTCTCTGGCTTAGAATCTCTAGGCACACACTTGGAGTGCAGATCTTCTGTCCAATACCCCTGCTGATATCTGAGATCTGATGGCTCAACTGTTTAGCACCACGGACAAATGCTCACATCTCAGATGTCTCTGAAATTTAAACACATGCTCTCTCAGAAACTCCATCTGGTAGGAGCAACTGCACAATCAGCCAAAGCAGGGACCTTTGGACATTCAGAGTTTATACAGTTTTATACACTGTATACAGTTTTAAATGGACTTTCTTACTCTGTGCTGATTGGCTGTTTGCTCCAACCTGTCCCTCCCAGTTTCTCCACCTCAGATTCAATCCTTATCTGTCTCTTACCTGCTGACCTGTCCTCTGTGCTCACTTCCTTCAGGGCCTCCTTCCCTTCCCTTTTTTTTCCCATATAACTGAGACCCTGCTTACTAAACCACTACCCCAAAAATCATGGAACAAACATGACATTTGCCACTATCACATTACTTAGTCTGGTTGTATGTTCTATCCCTTCCCTCACCCTGTAGCTGTCTTGTTTATTTAGAATATAACCCTTTTGGGTCAGACACTGTCTGCTGTTCTGTTTGTACTGTGCCTAGCACAATGGGGCTCCACTCTTGTTTGATCCCTAAGCACTTCTACTGTACTAGACATGACCAATACAAGCAGTTCAAGGTTGCAGTAACAAAAAAAGGAGCAGAGGAAGATGATGTCTTACTATATAGGCTGTGACACGGGTTATGGGACCTAGAATTGACATAATGGAAAAGCGAACTATACTGCGTAATGAAAACTTTTTTAAAGGGTTAATTGTTGTTTGTTTATTTTATTTTATTACTTTTGCTGCTGCTCCAGAGCAATCAAAGGAAAACAGCACATAGTAACTCCCTCTGTGTCCTAAAAAATTCCAAGATAATTACAATTAGGCACCTTATGTGCTTTTCCAATATATACAATTGTGAGTATGATGTGCCTATTGGCACTATGCCCTCCTGTCAGAGCCATCAGACATTTTCACAATCTCTCTGTTTCTCTCCCTGTCCTCCAAATAAGAGAATAAAAGCTCAGCAGAATTTGCTGAGATTGGACATTTAGTAAGCATGTGTAGTTTGACAACAGATCTGAGTTTCCAAATAGATAATCTAATGAAAATAGGGAATTTTAGCTCAAAGAACATGCCATTGCCAACTTCCTGATGGCATATATTACTACTGCTTTTTGAAACTCCACAGTTCTGCTCCTTACCACCACCAGTTGAGATTTCTAAACACACTTGATTTAGGAACTTAGCCTTTCCTTTGAAATACAAATCGTAACCATGGCTCATTATACCTGAAACTACATGACAAGCAAATACATGCCTTGGAAACAGAGTATTCACAAATCTTGAATGCCAAAAACCATTACAGTAATAAATATGGACATCATAAATTAGTTATAATGCTTGGATTTCCACATTGCTTCCATCACCTCTAACTACTTTAGCAATGGCAGTTCTTGAGGACAAGAATTTAAGACTTGAAGTAATAAGAAACTGGAAATTGTACACAAACACAGGAGACATCACAAGGTCTCTTATATTGGTAACAGTTTTCAATTTGCCTAAAGCACTTAGTGTACCTGCATTGTCACTACTGAGAGGCATAATCAAAGCTTCACTTATGGAAGAAAAGAGCCAGACATCCTTAAACAAAAGATCCTCTCCAGCCCCCAATAATTATCTCAGTGATGGAGCCTTCACCAGGGAGGAAGAAAAGGTGGGCCAGCGGGTGGTCTGAACTACATCATCTTTTCTATAGAAGCTTCCCACGAACAGGCTGCAGAGACATAGCAGCTAGTGACAATTGTAAGAAAAAAGGGGTATTGGGGACCAAGAAACAATACGAATCCTCAGGATCCATCCATAGGCATGTGCAGCACATTTTATTGCACCCAGAGGAGGCTTTGTGTCCCCAAAGAGCCTGGCCCTGCCCCCCTCCAACCTCCATCTGCTTTCTGCCCCCTCAGAGTCCCCTCTATCCAACTCCTCCCTTGTCCCCTGATTGCCCTCTCTGGAGACCCCCCCCCCAGCCTAACTGCCCCCCAGGACCCCACTCCCTATCTAAGACCCCGATCCTTGTCCTGTGACTACCCCCTCCAGAGACCCCCCTAACCTTAACCACCCCCACAAGACCCCACTCCCTATCTAAGCCTCCTCGTCCTCTGACCGCCATCTCCAGAGAGCCCCCTGCACCCTAGTCACCCTCCCAGGACCTCATCCCCTATCTAACCTCCCTATCCCGACTGCCCTGACCCCTAGCCACACCCCTGCCCCCTGACAGGCCCCCTGGGACTCCCACGCCCTATCCACCAAGCCCATTCCCCATCCCCTGATGACCCCCCGAAACCCTCTGGCCCTTATCTGATCCCCCCGGGCTGGGCCAGCCCCAGTCTCGGTCCCCTTACCATGCTGCCGCTCAGTACAGCATGTGACTGCCGCGATGATCCCCTGGAGCACGTAGTGTTTCTGGCATGGAGCCAGACATGCTATCGTGCAGCCCCATCCCCCAGAGCGCTGCTCGTGCTGGGGCAGAGGGGGAGGGGGAAGGAGCAGCCTTCCTAGCCGGAGTTCAGGGGCTGCCGGCCCACCCTGCATTAGGGTGTGCCTGGGCACACCCGGCACACCTCGTGTGCACGCCTGTGGATCCATCAGATTTCAGGAAAGAGTTGTGGTCTATCCCTGGGACCTGCCCTTATTATAAAACAATCAACAAGGACCCCTCCAGGAAAGGATGCTTACCGAGCTTTCCTCTTCAACACCCACATTCGGGTTTGACACAAAAGGAGGTGTCCCAGGGCTTTATATTATTGTTATTTATATTGAAGTAGTACACAGAGATGTCAGTCAGACAGAAGACCCTATTATGATAGGCACTGTGCAAACACACAAGAAATGATCCTAGTCCTGAAGAGCTTACAATTTAATTTAAAACAAGATATCAGAAGTGAGTATAATAAATACTCAAGGGAAAGAGAAGATGAAGGTGTGATGCTGGCAAATGAGGAGCTAGCTCATGCTAGAGCCCCTGGCCAACTCACTGGTATATTAGTATAAATCAGGGATCAGTAACCTTTGGCACGCAGCCCAACAGGGTAACCACCCTGGTGGGCCAGGCAGTTTGTTTACCTGCCACATCCACAGTTTCAGCTGATCGCAGCTCCACTGGCCACGGTTCGCTGCCCCAGGCCAATCAGGGCTGCAGGGAGTGGCATGGGTCAAGCGATTTTTGGGTATCTTCCCTGCTTTCTGACAGTCCTGAGGTAGGCACTCACATAGGGTGACAGTAGGCAACAAAAATAAGATCACACACTTAAAGAGCTGGCACAACTTGATGACTGAATATTTGCAAAGCACTTATTGTATTTTAAAAATATACAAAGATATAAATAATTCCTCACCAAGAAACATGAATGCTTCTGACACGGAATCATAGAAATGTAGGGGTAGAAGAGACCTTCAGAAGTCATCTAGTCCGGTCCCCTGGGTGCAGACAAGACCACGTAAAGCTACCACCAGCCCTAACAGAAGTTTGTCAAACCTTTTCTTAACATCCTCCAATGATGGGGATTCCAAATCCTCCCTGAAGCCTCCTCCAGAGCTTAAATACCCTTATAGTTAGAAAGGTTTTCTTAATATCTAATCTAAATCTCCCTTATAAACAGTGGATCACCATCCTATTTATTACAGTCCTTAACATATTTGAACACTTATCAGGTTCCCACCTCTCAGTCTTCTTTCTTCAAGACTAAATATTCCTAGTTTTTTAAACCTTTCCTCATATATCAAGTTTTATCATTTTTGTTTCTCTCCTCTGGATTCTCTCCAATTTATTCACATCTTTCTTAAAGTGTGACACCCAAAACTGGACACCATACTCCATCTGAGGTGTCACCAGTGCCAACTAGAATGGAGCAATTACCTCCTGTATCATACATGTAAGACTCATATTAATATACCGCAGAATTATATTATTATTTTTCACAAATGCATCACATTGTTCACTCATGTTCATTGTGAGATTCATGATAACCCCCCAGATGACTTTTAGCAGCAACACTACCTACCTAAATATTCCCCACTTCATGCTTTTGATTTCTTCTTCCTAAGTATAGTACTTTGCACTTGTCTTTATTGAATTTCTTCTTTATTTCAGATCAATTATCCAATTTATCAAGGTCATTTTGAATTCTAATACTATCCTCCAATGTGCTTGCAAACATTATTAGCATACTCCATTATGCAACTCATTAATAAAAATATTGAGTAATACTAGACCTGGACAAATCCCTGTTGAACTCCACTATATATGTCCTCCCAGTTTGACAGCAAACCATTAATTGCTACTTTTTGAGTGTCATAAGCCTTACTAAAATAAAGTTACAGCACCTGTCTAGCTTCCCTCACACCAAATAAACTAGTAACCTTGTCAAAGAAGGAAATTAAGTTAGTTTGGCATAATTTGCTCTTGAGAACTCCATGCTGGTTACTTAGGGTGACGAGATAGCAAGTGTGAAAAACTGTATATATGATTGCATATATAAGACAATAATGGTCCCAATAATGTCGGGACATTTGGTCACCCTACAGGCAATCCCTATAACCCGGTTATCCTTGATTGTTTAAGGACTTTGTGCCATTATCTTTCAGGTATCACAGTTAGGCTGACTGGTCTATAATTCCTTGGGTCCTCTTTGTTTCTCTTTTTAAAGATAAGTACTAAATTTGTCATTTTGTAGTCCTCTGGGACCTCACCTGTCCTACATGAATCCTTGAGTAACTGCTTCAGATAGTTCCTTAAGTATCTTAGGATGAACTTTATGAGGCCCTGCCAACATGAATAAATCTAAATATTTTAACCTCTTTCCCTGTTTTGGCTTGTGTTCCTTTCCCCTTGTTAATATTAATCATGTTGTGTACCCGATCACCATTAACTGTTTTTAGTGAAGACTGGAACCAAATACCTTTAAACACCTCAGTCTTCTTGAGGAATTCCTTAGAGTTAGGTACTGTTTTTACATTCATGTCCTGTATAGTGTTGAGAACGTTGTTTGCACTTAAAAAATGATGGCAATATTGCCAGCTGGACGAATTAGACACCACCTCCAGCCCTCGGAAAATCGTATTTTTGCTACTGGGTAGAGGCTCTCTCCTCCTTTATGTCCCTGCTTGTAGAAAGTATTCAGAAGTACTGATTCAGATTAATTTCAGAATTTTTTATTATGACCAGAAGGGAATAGTAAAATCTCAGTGATACTCTTCGTACTCTATCCATGGAAACCCACATCACAGCTGTGGTACAAAAGGTCTAATACCTTATCCCTATTTAAATCTATCACAATACTATAAGCAGCACGTAGGGGTATCTTGACACAAAGCAATTAATTCCCAGACTGACTAGAGCTATCTTACAATAAGAAAAAATACTGAATAGGGAACCTGTGATCTGCCTCTCCAGTGCTTTGTCGGTACCTCAGGGGGATGATGTGCAATGAAACATATCTCAATTTTGAATACTGTTTTTAATAATCTGATATTAAAAAAATCCAGAAGACAACCACTGTTTCCATGCTTTAACAAAAGCATCCAAAACAATTTTTGCAAAAATTGAAAAGGTAAATTGATCTTGTGCTAACAGTACACCTGCCAAGTTCCAGCCCAGACCAATTTAAATGTCTGGCTTATTGGAGCTGCATGAAAACATTTGCACAGAACACAATCTAGTAAACAATCTGTCATTATGCCAGTTGGATGAAAATGCTAAACTACCTGAAAACACCTTATGGACAAATCCTCCTTGGCCAGTACAGTGTGGGGAAAGCAGGACTATAGCAGGTATGTTCACTACTACATCAGTATTCCTGGTGGATTTTAGGGGATGGGACGGGGAGAATGTTCTGTTTAAAAGAATAGCATGCACTCCTAATAGCTCATGTTGCTGATCATAATATATGTGCTAGCCATCTTAAGGAACCATATCCAAGCCCCAGTTTAGCACCTTCTTGGGCAGAGGGGAAGCTTTACTTCCTTTACCCATCAGATCCCACTAGAAGTAGACTTTTAGAAATAGTTTATAGCAAAAGCTGTATGAGTGTATGTTTGAGGTGAAATGTGTAACTCTCTTTGGAGTTTGCCAGAAGCAGCATCTATGGGGTCCTACCTTATGTACTACCACAATAATGGCTCCAGAGACTACAGACACCATTTCCCAGCCTGCTTAAAGTCCAGGGCATGGACAGAAAGAACTGGAAACTCTCACTGAGACAAATAGGGAGGTTTCTGACTGAGAGATTTATGCAGTTTGCTGGGCTGATGAAGAGCCAGGGCTGCTAAGCCCATCAGTGGGACAGCCTGTCCCAAACACAAAGGAACTAGTTTTAGGTTCAGTTTGGGAGTTTAAAGTTTTGAGTTTGTAGCTGAGTGAAACAGAACAGACTAACGAGTCTCTGCTTGGCAACCAGTCCCCACAAACTGAAACTTTGAACTGTTGTGGGCTCTAATGCATGATTGGACAGTTCCAGGTAGGGTTACCTATAGGATTGTTCTGGAGTCTCCAGGAATTAAAGATTAATCTTTAATTAACAACGTCATGCGATGAAACCTCCAGGAATTCATCCAGCCAAAGTTGGCAGTCCTAATTCCAGCCCTGCAGAGCCAAGGGTCCAGGGAGGCACAGAACCAAACTATTGCCAGCTACCTATTCCAGCCAAGACCTCCAGAGCACTCCAGAAAAGGGAGTGAGAACAGGAAGCTGCCCTATCCTATAGGAAGACCATTTTCTTGAAGCCAGCCAATGTTTGCAGCACTGCAAACACTGGCCATTTTCAGACACATACCAGGCATTGCATCTACTTGGGAAGGTGCCACTGAGGGAGCAAGGGGTTGCGGTACAGTTGTGAATGTGGGGAGGTAAGGAATTTGTTGTATTATTAAGGCACTGGTAATTATTAGTAAACCTTATCCTTTCCTTCCTTAGAGCCTCTGGTTCCTGTCTCCAGTAAAGTCCCCCATCATTATTTTGGGGTGTGGCATTTCATGTGTTGGGATTTGCACTAGTGTATTTTGGTTCTTGTGCACTGGGTCATACTCCTTGTTAAGATTAGTAGTATTATTCCTTATCCCAAGGGACAGCACCCTTTGAATCCAAGACAGCATGAAGAGTCACCACAAGTAGCAGCACCAGTCATCACAAACAAGCCAGGATGCAGTTGTTGCAAGGAGAATGAGCAGTCACTCTGATTAGCAAGCACCAAGATAGAGGCTTGGGGCGCATTGTGTGTCTGTGGGGGTGGGAGTTATAATGTTTGAATGGAGTGTTTCCAGTTGGGAAAAAAATATTTTGATTGAAAATAATTCCCCCCCTCCTTTATTTCACTAATTATAAGATGAGTTATACCTTAAAGGTTGATGAAAGCAAAAAAAAAACCATTGTGGAATTCCTTTAAGAATCTTGACTTTTGAGGAGTTAATTATCTCACATAAACAACTACTTCTCTTTTCATTTGCATCATAAAATGTAGGACAGTTGAAAAGGCACTCAGGTAATAGGCACATTGGAAATGCATTAGATAGTCACACAGAAAGAAATTAGCATTACTGATGCATTGTAAAGGCATGAAATAGAACTTGAATAGTTCCAACAATAATGTACAAAGTACTTCATAAAGGATGATATACTTACATAATCTGTTTCATTTAAAATGTGCACCAGAATAAAAAAAAATCTCATTTTAAAATAATCAAGGCTATTCATATTGTTACTTCAAACCAAAGGTCTGAAATGATGCAGACATAGTACTATATAACAGCAAGGGTTGCTATTTAAATGTGTCAAATTATAAAATAATACACTTCTATTTTGGTCTTTTGACTAGCCAATTAATTACAAGACTTATAGAGAGCTGTGTTCTTCTGTCAAAGACAAACGGCCAAAATATGGACAAAGTATGTTATTGGTGTATTACGCAATAACCAAGTGTTGAACCAGAGACTGAAGCCTTTTCTGAGGTGATAACTGTCAACCTGTCTCTCAGTTTCCTCTTCAGTACAGCAAATACAGTAAGCCAGATACATTTCTCTATCCTCGATCCGTATGGAAATAAAATGAACATGCCACTGTTTAATCATCATTTCAGATGTTTCAGGGGCATCTCCAAATCCTATAGCTGATTATTTAAAACCTAAATATCCTTTTCACTTATTTTGTATGAGTTTAAATTAAAAAAAAAGAAACCTATAAAAAATACATTGCCCAATCATAGGCTTATACAATGATGAGAAACTGAGTACTAGTGATAGGCAAGTACTACAAAAAGTTCATTTTTATAGACATGTTATTAGGCTCTGGAAATAGCTTGTTTATAGTGAAAACATGGGCAGACCTATAGCTACAGTATCACGAAGGAAGGGTATTCCCCTGATAATGTCTTCACACTTAAAACTTATTTTATGATATAGATTTAATGTCTTTTCACTTGTGTATCCAGTTTGAGCAGGATTACTCTCTCTCTCTCTGTATTAGACTGTCTAAGTTGTTTGTTATAAAGACCTATTTCTCCAAAAATGCTTTCATACCAACACTGCTGCCTTGTTATTGGAGAGAGTTGCTTTTTAGCCTTAATATTATTATTTGTTTTTTGACTAACAAATAATTCTGGGTCACAAAACTTTTTTTTTCTCCTAATTAAGCAGGACCTTATTTCACCTTTTCTATAAACACAATCCACACAATATATAAACTTCCAACTTCCTTCCTCAGATTTGCTTGTATTAATAAAGGAAACAATACAATAAAATGCAGCTCAAACCTTCTCCCCAGGCTTGGCTGCTCCTAAGATTCCTATTTCAGGTCTGCTCAGTCCACATCCTAGTTCCTCTGTCCTCACGGAGCCACTCCTACATTCCTCATAGCAAGGTGGCATAATGACTCACCTGTTTCACTGAATTTGCAGAACCCACAACTCTTCCTCAGTACGATCAACAATTGATAAAACACTGCCAGACTGTTCAACTCTTCCCTTCTTTGGTTGCTTTTCTAATGTAGTTCAGAGTGTCTACTCCACTTTCACATGCAGAAGGAAAAAATGCAACACTCATTCTGAGCTCCGTCTTGCTCTTAGATACACAGACACTTTCTGTGCAGCAACAGCTATCAAAAAGCGGGACATTTCCAGGGAATTAATGTCAGGGTGGGAGGATTTGATGGCCTGAGGCCCAGGAAATGTCCTGTGCTGAGGTTGTTATTGCTACTGTAAGCTGAAACCAAAAGAAAAATGAGTTTATGGATTTTTTATAGGCAATTCAGTGTCAATTGTTACATACAGAGCCTTTCTAAAGAAAGAATATATTATACTGTGTATTGAAACATGAGCCAATGAGACAGCTAGTCTCCTCTTTCAATGTCTATTCAGCTTATAATAGCAAAGAACTGTATATCTTGTAAAGTTAGGTACCATGCTTCCACACAAGCATTTTATAAATGGGGTTCAAAGTCAAAATCAAAGCAATAGTTGTTTAGAAATCAAAATTGTGAGTTATCATATAAAATAACTTTCATTTTCTAAAGGGGGGGAAATAAATCACTCAGAATCTTTTTCATATTCTTTAGTTGTATCTAATGCAAATGAAACAACTCAAGATTTTATTGCTTATGTTCAAAGTCTACATAATCCAAAAGCATTTGTACACAGCAGATGTTATCCAACAACACAATATATTAAATGGCAAAATCTTTTACACAGAGTTAAGGTTCATCAGCAATAGCTCATGTCCTTTCAGACTGCTGAGTTCAGGAAAACTTCAAAACACCAGGAAATACAGAGCTAAGGTAACACCCATGTACCTTAACTCTGACCTCTGAATGATGCCCCCAAAACACCCCATACCTCACATACTTTCTCTCCACCTTTTCACTGTAAAGGAGAGAAACTACCAGCTCTACCCTCAAACACTGAGCCCTCTCTCCCGACAGAAGACCACCTGGAGAAAAAATTAACAATGACTTCTCTCTCTCCTTTCCTCCCAGCTCCATTCATGTCAGTGCCAGTGCTTGTTCCCATCCCTCCTCTGGGATGTGCTGGAGAGTTAATAAGTGTCAAGCATGCCTGTTCTAAGTTCCTCACTCTAGTTTTAACTGGTATGTTCTGCTGCATCCTCTGAGCATGCCTGTTGTAAGCTCCACACCTTGCTCACATGGGGGGACAGGGTTAGGGCGCTGGGCTCATAACTCCCTTAGAGTGACAAGGCACCCCAAATCTCATCTCACATAAGTGTGGGCAAGGAAAGGGGGTTCAGCTCCTCAGTAAGGAAAGCCCTTTCCAGAACCTGACTATATGAGGGGTAAGTCACCCCCCTCCATGAGCAGGGCCCCACTGACTCTGGCATATGCACATGGGAGCAGGGCTCTGTCACTCCTGGGGGACAGTGAACTCAGATCATGAGTTCAGCTCATGAGGGAGAGGTATCCAGACCTCCCAGATCCCGACACATATACAGAAGGGGATAATGTGGGGCTGGCAGGCATCCCCCTCCTTATTCTTCCCCAGTCCACAGTCTTACCCTCATGTCCCTTTCTAGCTTCCTGCTCTCCTGAACCCTCAACTGACTCTCATATCCTCATAGTAGGGCATGCCTGCCCTGTAGTACCCCCTGCTGAGTCAATGTAGTGCTGCACATATGGCTTGCCTTAGTTTCCCTCCGCCGGAAGCCAGTAATTCCCTTTCAAACACTTGATTCAATAATACCTTCTTAGGGCTTGTTCATTACAAAACCTTCAATGAAAGGGGCCATAACAAAAAGTCCTACACAAATAAGAGGTATCTGGGAAACCTGTCGTCTATGCTGTTCTCCGTCTCCTCAGTCTTTAAGTCTCTTCTCGTGGTAGGAGTCCAGCTCTCCTCTTGGAGCTGGACAGTTCAAACTATAATTCTACTGAGCAGGAGTCCCCAACTCTCCTCCTGCAGCTCGGTAGCAATATATCTCCCTCAGTTGGCTACATTTGTTCCTTTGGCTCAGAGAGTTTGGAAGCCTTCTGCTGCTGGTTTGTACTTCCTGCTAACTCAGAGTTTTCTTACTCCTTTCAACATCTGCAAGCATCTACACTGCTATGACAAAAGCGGCAGCATTTATTCTGGCCCCTTCTCCCAGATCATTCCTTATTGGTTGGGTGAGTGGGGAGCCCTGCCCTATCCTCTCTGCAAGATTTCAGGTCCCAGGCCATTAAAGATACAGTAACAGGATTCCTTCTAAATGTTATTTTGTCCCTCAGGATCCTTTCCTGTCTCCCCATATCATCTCAGACTTTATCCCCCTCCTCATAATTCACCACAGGCTTCTCTTTTCATCCATTCCCCCAGCTCCTCAACCTCCTAAAACACCCCTCCTGTGCCAGCAAGCATTCATATCTTCTAAAAAGAAATCCCCCCACAAAAAAATAATAACGCCCCCCCCCGCAAAAGCCATGTGACAGAGGGAGGAATTTTAGCAATATACCGTCTGACTTTTTCCAGTTCTGGCCCAAGGTGAGAATCAAAATGACACTGACTAGGTCAGGTTCAAGGACTATGGCTTATCCCCTTGAGCTGGCATAAAACTTTGAAGGCTAAAAAAATCAACTAAATCCTATGTCCATACATGTTCAGTGTAATTCATTAGACATGAGCTTTAGTGCCAAGTGGTTCTATCTGAAGAAGCAAACTCTTTTTTTCAAAGATTGTTTTAATTTTCCCCAAAGGGCTGGTGGGTGACATGCCATCTGTTGGGGGGTAACCCTCAAACACAGGAGACCCAGATACAATGATCTGAGTCCTGCTTTAATCTTTATCTGTGCACACAAAAGCAGTGCTAGGTATAAGTCAAATGTAATTTAAGAAAAGCTGTTTCTTTGGCGGGTGGGAAGAAGTGGGGTTGTAGCTCGGAAACCTCTTGGCCACATGGCCCAAAGTTTAGATTATTGACCCTACCCTGATCAGCATCCTCCCACAAAGCACACGAAATTTCAAGGCAGTCCGAATAATCATATGGAGTTCAGAGAAGTAAGAATAATCTAGCTTTAAAGAAAAAGGGCTTCTTAACTAAATATTTGCTCTGCTATAATCTTTAATATGGCTTCTCTGCTTGAGGATGTACAGTGCTGCAAACTGTTAAATATAAAGTGTAGAGTTTTTATGCTTAACATATTTGGTTGTACTATTAAAACATTATTTTTTGCCACGATAGTAGACATCTCTGCTGTTGCTCTGATGATGCATTAGTGATGAACACAGTCTTTCTCTAATTTCCTTTTTCTTGTTTTTTTATATTATAAATTCTGTGACAGCATGTCAAGAGCTTCATATAAATATCCTGAGTGATAAGAAGTGTGTGATGTAGCATCCCTGCTGATACTGCTGATCTCTTATCAGCCTACTTTGACCTTTTGTACTTACCTGCTTGCTACTGCTTCTGCCTGTCCTATGCTGTATTGGGTTACAGAGAAAAAAATAATCCCATTCTTTGTTTTAAAGGTCTCTCTCTCTCTCTCTCTCTCTCTCTCACACACACACACACACACACACACACACACACACACGTACACATTTTGGGAAGCAAAATAAGGATGCATGCTTAGCTGAACAACAGACCTACATCACTGTCAATGAGACTAAAAACTTGTCCTCCAGAATACACTTACAGTGTGGAAGATAGATAACCCATTGTAATGGGGTCTACAATCCGCACACTGAGGAGAGGCAGAAGTGGGAGGGGAGCCTCTCCTGCCTACAGGTAAGCAGCTTAACCTTTTGGCAGTTTTCACTTTTATCCCTACACTTTCTGACCTCCAGGAGGTAGCTTTCCTTGCTGATTCCTCCCATTTTCCATTCCTTGTAGGGTTTCTGCTTTCTCATAATCAACTGTTTGAAATGCTTGCTCATTCAGCTTGGTCTGCAACCCTTCCCTACAATTGTTTTCCTCTTGCTTGAGATGCAGGTTTCAGATAGCTTCTACAAGTAATTCCACACCTCTTCCACATTCAGATTGTTGAACTCCTCGATCCTGTCCATTTCCCTAACTAATTCCCTTAATTTTTAAAAGTTAGCTCTTTTGAAATAAAAGACCCTTGTTGCCGATCTATTTTTGCTTATCCTTCCATTTAGTTTAAACTGAATTAACTCATGATCACTTAAACCAAGACTGTCCTCTACAACCAGTTCTTCTATAAGGTCCTTACTATTCATCAATACCAAAGCTAAAGTGGCATCACCTCTTGTTTGTTCAGCAACTATTTGTTAAAGAAATCTGTCAGCTATCACATCCAGAAAAACCTGGGCCCCTCTGTTATTAGGGCTGCTTGTCCTCCAATATCTGAGAAGTTAAAGTCTTCCATAATCATACAATTCTCAGTAGTATTTATTTAATTAAAAACATTGAAGAGGTCTTTATCCATATCCATATCGGATCCTGGTGGTCTGAAACACACCTCAAGCACTATATCAAGGGCACCTCTAGTAGCTTTCTTCCCCAAAGTGATTTTGGCCCAAAAATACACCACTGGCTTTTCCTACCTTCTTACAGGACTAGCCATCTTTCTCTTTTTCCTTGCCCTCCTTCCTTCAGTTCCAGCCTGCTGTGCCTCTTCACTTTCAAACTCTATAAACCAGTTCCTGAGCTTTATCTCACCTTCACTAGACAGTATTTTCCTCTGCTTCTTGTAGTCACTGAGTAATTCCACTGTAGTTCCACTGACCATTTTCCTCACCCAGCAGTCTCCCCTCCCAGGTCTTCAGTCCAGCTTGCATCTGCCTCTTCTTGCCTTTGCTCCATTATCTGCTCAATGCCCCTTTAAAACTCAACCACATTATCTACCTGCATCTCCAAGCTTCAGATGTTCTCTTCCATCCACTCTGTCAGGTGGCACTTCATACACACGAAACTCTTTTCAAGTTCCCACTCCAGAATCCCGTACAACCTACACCTTCCCCATTTGATCATCTTCATGGTCTCTTCAATGGCTTCGGTCACTACCACTGTTGCCTCTGTACTTGTCTTAGCCTTCCTGCCTAAATTCCTGCCTCAGAGGGAGGACGGAGTTAGAAACAAAACAAAACAAACAAACAAAACCCCACCAAAAAGGAAGCAAACACCACCCCCACACTTCCTTAAGAAACTCCTACTCAAACATCCCTGTTTGCAGCTCTGTTTGCTGTATTTCTAACTGAATTTTCATATTTGTCCTCTATTTTAATCTGATGCAAGCAATGTTGACCTTCTCCATTTGCAGTGGGGGACAGTGTTCTATATAGGATCATATAGCAAACATGAATTCATATTTCTTAGTCCTATTTCTTTTTGAATTATAAATTTATCACCTCAAAATATGAAACTAATGATTTTTGAGAACTGCTTATTTTTAAATTAACATTAAAATTTAGAATGCATACAATCTCAAAAATGAAGAAAAACGGAAAGGTGTCATGACAAAACCACCTCTTCGCATTTTTTTCTGAAGCTTCTGTATCTTCATGATAAAATTTAAAAACTATTTGAACTTTCTTTTTCCCCTCATGGGACTATACATCTAAGCAGTCAATCTTCGGGACTAAACTAGGATCACTTCACTGAGACACCATTTTCATTGAACACAACATTTGCTGTCAATCAACAAGATTATAATTACAAAATAATGAATGCCTTATGGACCCAATCTAAAAATACTTTGACATCTAAATCATTGAAAGTAAGAGCTCAGACACTATAAAGAATCTTCCAGATTCATATGAATAAAGTTCCTGAGACAACTGAATGTTAAAAAACACCCTGGCTCCTTGTCAATCAGAAGGTGAAATGTATTTGCAAATCCAAAATGAATTCTATGTGATCTGACTACAAAGAATAATGGCATTTACCACATTAGTGAAGTAATTTTTTTCATTTAAGAAGGTTTTGTTATGATAATATACTAATCACACATGAAACCCTATTTTAATTATAATTTCAGCTAGAATCAGTGCGATACGATAATTTAAGGTCTTCTTTAAAATCAACTTGTGTTTTGCTCTATTTTTTTTATAAGAGGTTTGTGCCTACCATCTGAAAACATACCTTTGCCCTAGATTGCAGTTGATCAGAAGAGGACAATGAGTTTGAGGTCAAATATTGGCCATCTACATGGTTCAACACTGCACCATTTGCAGATGTCTTGTTTAACTTTTCACACGACAGACAGCTAAACTGCACAAATGACTCTAGCCTCAGTCATGCAAAAATGTACATGTGCTTTACTTTATGTACATGTAGTCTCACTGAACTCATGTAAAGTTACACGTTTTCAAGTTCAAGGGCATAGGCAGTACAAATAATCCTGTTCTTTTTAGCAGAAAAGGGGTTTGTCTTACTGTATATCTGAGACCTGTTAAAAGGCTTCTACAACTCAGCCCCTACAAGCTGTGGTAAGAAACCTGTAATCATGTGAATTTTCAGGTCACAGCATGTGATCCTCATAGACTCAGTGGGTCTAACTGGGGCAGCTACCCTTTGCTTAACCTCAGACTAAAGCACCACTCACAAATGCACTCATTATTGTGCCCGACATCTGTTCATTTTGCGGGTTAGCTCTCTCAATCTTTGTTAGTGAGCATCATTGTTATAGAGACTAGTCTACTCCAGTTCTAACCTAATCTACACAGTTATAGCAATGGATTTTGGTCTCTGTGGTTCTGCTTGCTTACACATACTTCTGCATGGGCCTCAGTAGTCAAAGTATAGGCCATCAGTGAGAAAAGTAGATAATCTTTGTGCTCAGTTCAGCTAATTGACAGTAGCACTAATTATTAAATAACCACAGAGAATCAAAAGATTAGGGTTTATTGGGACCACTAACTGTAATCAAATTTTCTGATTCAGGGTGTAAAGGAAATCATTTGCCAAACTCCACCTTCAGCATTATTATGAATTCATATTGTAATTGTGCTCAGATGCCCCAATCAGTATCAGGCCACATTATGCTAAGCACTCTACAAACACTCATAAGGACATGCTTAGTGCCCCAAAGAGCTTAGGGTGGGATTCCAAGGGTACTTTTGTGCCTGTCCCCCAGATGCAGACACCTAAGTCTTGTTTTTAGGCACACTGGCATTACAAAATTCTTGCTCAGCTGCAATCGAGTTCCACAGGTATCTAAACACACTTATGCCAAAGTTTTTTCAGTAAAGAAGTTCCCAGAGGGCCTAGGGTTTTCCCTCTGAACATGTGCATTACTGAACATATGCCTTGCTCCCTCACTCTAGGCATCTGGGTGCCTATCTCCCACCTAATCCCCAGAGCAGGGAACTAAGTGCTCCTCAACCTAACTTGATGTGGGTTCTAATATGTCAAGCATACTCCGAGGCTGCCTCACTTCACACAAAAGAGCAGGAGGGAGGAATGAGCTTTTAGCCCAGTGGTTAAAGGACTTACCAAGAATGTGGGAGAACAACTTTTCAAGACACGCCACTGCTTGCGGCAAAAGGATTTGAACAGGGCTCTGCCACCTCTTAGGTGAGAGCTCTATCCACTAGGATATGGGATATTGTGATGTGGGGCTCCTCTCAAACTTTTCCAGTTAAAGTTGTTCCACTTTAATTCAATAACTCAATAATTAAATATTAATTGGGCAGGAGAAAGAGCGAGAATCACGCTATTCCCCAGAGGTTAAGGCACTCACTTGAGAGGTAGAGGATCCCTGTTCAAATCTCTTTTCAGGTAGTAGGATCTTGAATTGGTGGCCTCCCACATCCTTAGTGTATGCTATAACTACTGGACTAAAGTTTATATGGTAAATTGTCCTCCTGCTCTCTCCGCCATCATGTACAGAGTGGAACTAGGCAGCCTCTTCACAGAGGTGAAAGTAAGCCGGTACGCCCAAAGGCAATTTAAAGGGCCTAGGTGCTCTGCTGTTGTAGTGGCGGCCTGGAGCCCCTGGCCCTTTAAATAACAGCCAGAGTCCTGGGCCACTGCCGTTACCCTAGGGGCTCTGGCAGCAGGGCTCGGGCAGTGATTTAAAGGGCCCTGGCTCCACCACTGTGGGGAGCCCCAGGCCTTTTAAATCGCCACCCAAGCCTTGCTGCCAGAGTCTTGGGGTAACGGCAGTGGGGCTCCAGTGGTGATTTAAAGGGCCAGGGATCTCCCAGCTGCCACTAACACAGCGAAGCCCCAGGCCCTTTAAAGCTCCACATGAGCCCAGAGACCAGTGGCAGCTGGGAGCCCCCAGGGATCCAGTGATTTAAAGGGCCTGGGGCTCCCAACCGCTGCTACTGCAGCTGGAGCCCCCGGGCCCTTTAAATCTTGATTTAAAGATTTAAAGACCCCACCTCTTCTGCTTAAGGCCACGTCTCTTCCGGTTGAGGCCATGCCCCCAGTCAGCACTCCGGCGTATCGGTAAGTCCTTTAAATTACTTTCACCCCTGCCTCTTTTTATTGGCATCTCACATTAGCTAGCTCGAGTGGCTCCCTGCCTACCATGCTAGATTTGTGAAACATGTTCTAAGGCAGCGTCTCTCAAAGTTTTCCCTCTGCAGCCCCTTTCAGCTTTCCCCAGTCCTCTTGCAGCCCAGGGGGATGACCGCTGAAATGCTGCCGAATAGAAAGCTTCTGCTTTTGGCAGCATTTTGGCGGACACAAATAGAATGCTTGCAATTTCGGCGGCATCCCGGGGCCGATCCCACAGTGGTGCTGGGACAACACGGGCCCCCGTGGAGGGTCTTGCGCATCCCCAGGTGTGCGTGCACCCCACTTTGAAGACACTGTTCTAAGGCACCAGCTCTCCCCATTCATTGTATAGAGAGCCTAGATGCCTAACTAATGCTTTGTGGTTTACAGTGCTGATCTTCTGATTGTCTAGACACGTAGGTGCTGTAATTCTCAGTGTCACAACAGTTATACCCTTTGTGAATTTGGTCCTTGCAATCTTTGTTGACTATTAACAGAAGCAGCAGGGTAGACTAGATGAACCAACATTTTATGCAAATGTGATGTTTTATGTATTATACGCCAGATTTAACAATGCACAAACTCTTAATTTGTCATAATATACAAGATGACATATTTGTTATTTACAAATGGATTATATCTACATGGAGGAGTTTAAAAATCTGTTTAGCAATTAAAGCCACAAATTAAAAGGATTAACTTTTGGTACTAGAAGGATTAGAAACATCATAAAAGGGACAAAAGAGAAGGTGGCTGCTGAAAAAAGCATTAATTCTCTCTCATTTTCTCAGTGTGTTAGAAAGGCGGATGACTTCAATGGTGTAGCTTTGTCAGACGGTTGGTATCACAATCAACTCCACATTCTCCCTTATCCCTCAAACCCTGCCAATATTTCCTCTTCAACATTCACCTTTTCTTCTCCTTTCCCACCTGGCTGAAAGTTGAAGCTAGACAAATTCAGACTGGAAATAAAGTGTACATTTTTAATAGTAAGAGTAACTAACCATTTGAACAATTTATCAAGGATCATGGTGGATTCTCCATCCCTGGAAATTTTTAAATCAAGATTGGCTATTCTTCTGAAAAATCTACTCTAGGAATTTCTTTGGAGAAGTTCTGTGGTCTGGAATGTACAGGAGGTCAAATTATATATTGACAATAGTCCATTCTGACCTTGGAATCTATTAATCTACCACTAAAACCTCTGACCGTGAATAGGTTTTTTCTCACTCTGGTTACTGAAGCCGCGTTCTCTTGGCTCTCTGTGCTTTTTTTTATTATTTATATTGTGATATCACTCAAAATCTCCAATGAGAATCAAGGCCCCCTTTGAATTAGGACCCGTAGAAATATAGGGAGACACAACTCCTGCCTGAACAGCATCTCATCTAAAGGGACAAAAGGATGCAGGAAAGAGATAGATGCAGTATAAAAACAAAGTGATCACAGTGATGGCAGGCAGACATCCTGTCAGTTTCAGGGATTTTATCCTTTTAATCATATTTTGTTTTCTATTAGACATATTAAGAGGGAGGGTGGGATATGTAACCAATAGGCATGGTACGGTTGGAGTGCTGAAGGGTTGCTGAGACAGAAGGGGAGTGAGATGAAGGAACAACCAATCAGTGGTGACTCAGCAAATGAGAAAAAACTAAAAATACCTCCTCCCCTCCAGACTGTGCAGAATGATGTGGCAAAGCCCATCTCTCTCTCCTCCATACTGTCTTAGTCATGCCATTCTCTCATTTTTCTATGCTTTCACTGGGTTTTCTGGGGATGCTGTGCTAAAATTAAGCTTCTGGTCTCCACTTTCAAGGCCTTACACAATTCAATTCCCGAGTATTCCAAGAGCTGATGACAGTATATTGTCCTTTCATACTACTGTACACCTACAATTGAAACTACTCATGCAAGAGGAAGGAAGTGATATTTAAACCCCACATTGCTGATTGTGGCAACCCAGCCAGATCGTCATTTCAGGCTGGTGGGCTAAGCAAACATATGGAGAGAATAGAGCAAAGCACAGAAAACCTGATAATTCACAGGAAATATTTTTTCCAAAACTTATTTCCAGTGCATCTGCCTTGAGTGCCATTTTCCACCACTGTTATTAGCTTTTCCGTGCTGCCACTGTTTCCCTTCCTGCACATGAATACACACATATCCAATAACAAGGACAAAAATAATCAGTCAAAGGAAAATATAGAACTTCCCTTGAGACAGATTCTGCACAAAGTGGTTCTGTACAGCTTCTCCCACCTCACATTTGATGAAAAGTCATGACTGCACATTTTAACAGGCATTTTTAACGTAGCTTCCAAAAATTTCTCTCCTTTCCTTCCCTTCACTAATAGCTCCCAGAGGAGGATTTAGCCCCTTGTTTCTTCTGCCTAGCCTCACTACCTGACTTGGACTTGTTTTGAAATATACAAGATCCCATCTGCTAGTATTCCCAGTCTATCAATATATCTCTCAATTGTATTGTTCTCCTCCTTAGTATTGATTAATATCCCTTCTCAGTTTTGCGTTAGCATTAATGAGCTTTATCACATTATCTCAGACTGCTTTCTCTCCACATCATTTCTATATAAGCGAACCAGATTGTGCCATAAATATTTCATAAATGTGTACTAAATTACTAAAATCTCTTTAAATTAGCTTTCTGTCTATTTATATACTGCAGTGCTGCTGTGGAGGACACAACATGTAATGCTTTCTAATAAAGCACACAACAAGACATCAGGAAAATTAGAAGTGCACTTAAATAACCTTTGAAAATATTGAGATTTGTTAGGGGAATAAATCAAGGTTTCAAGGTGTTGAAGTTCAGTCTTTGTTGTGTCCAAAAAAATGAAGCAATGCATGCCATGTCAAATTGTATATTAAACGCTAACACCTTTATTTAAAGGGGAAGCTGTTTATATCTATTGTTAATTGTACAGATATACTACATGGAGTAACTTATTCTGGTGTTCAAACTGTTGCTAGTCTGAAGGGAATAGCCAGTCTTTGTTGATAAGGAATGTAAGAGATGGATAAACTGCTGTGAAAACATGAAAAAAAATGAACTCATATCTTTATGCATTCAAATTTCTTCCCATGTTTTATGAAATTAGAAATCTGAGAGTTACCTCAGGTTGATGTATGAGGCAGATGTGAGCTGTGCTGAGAAGAGACACATGAGAGATCACTTTCAAGATATTTAACCATTTATGATTAAACTCCATTTACTCCAATCTGAAATAATAGTAGGGAGCTTGGCATGCGGTTATCAGTCTACCAACACAATTGTAAAATTTTGTTCTTTGTCTTCCCGTCCGATTAAACTAGATGGGTAACCAGATAGTAGTCAGGCAGCATTCATTCTCCATCAGGACTGTGGAGCGCCTTTTAAAATGTGGGGGGCTGGAAGTGAGTCAGATAGCTGGCCCTCCTCTCCCCCTCCCAGATGCTCACCCCTGACCCACCAGCAGGCTGACTCCCCTGGCCCATGAGCCCCTACACACTCCTCGTTCCACATATTAGTGAGTGGCACTGCCAGGTGCATGGGGTTGCAGCCTGACCAAAAAGTGATAAAGCCTTGGCCTTGGTGACTACCCCTAGTATCCCCCCAGGTCTGAGGCCTACCCATCTTCCACATGACAAGTAGTACTTTATAATATTCAGTAGGTCTCAGTATAATACTCAAGTCCCTGAGTATGTATTTTACAAGGTTTGTTTCCTTATAAATATATACTCGGAGACAAACTCTACCCCTGCCTCCATTCCCATGACAGCAGAACTAGAGAAGGGAACAGTATTTCTGAGAGCTAAACTAGGTTCTTTAGGACTGTGCAAGACATATGCACTCTCTTCCTAACATGAGGGCCTCCTGTGAATAGCTCTCAAGTTTTGTGCAGTTCCATATGTGACATTTTGGGCAAATTATTTCATAAGCTAATAAATTTTCATTTAATCATAAATTTTACGTTTAAAAATGTGTGGATTAGTATCGGTGAACATATGCACCACTCTGTTTAGCAGCCCTGGTGAATAAAGTCTTCTGGTTTTCTATAGACCAGAAACAGGACAAATTTCACGAAATACACACTCCTGCCAGCACGTCTCCCCTCACTTTAGCAAGTTTATACAACTTTTCTTAGGGGCAAAAGTGTAGTGACCAGCTCTGCTTAGATTGATGCTCTAAGAGGACTAGTTATATGTCACTTAGTCTGAGCTAACAAATGTAACATCCGTTGCTTGCTAAGAAATACAGTTGACTTGCATTATGGACAGAAACATAATATGTGATATTTATATAAAATATATCTGCTCAATACTAGATGACCTTGAATTGATTTGTTAGGGGAATAAATCATGGTTTCAAGGTGTTAAAGTTCAGTAAGTGTATATATATAAAGTAACTATAGTTACTTTGATATTCCTGATGGTGTGTAACAGGATCACAGATCAAAGAGTGACATGGAGAATGAGAACAGGGTCAGCTGATGAAGGGAATTTTTAAAAAAATGTTACCACTGTTCTTAAATTGTGTTTAGTCTTTAACTCAGATTGAGTAATTTGAATCCCAAGAAAAGCTATGAGGACAACTGAGAGTCACATTCCCTTGGACTGTTCTCTACTCTTTGTAGGAGCACCAGGGCATTTGAGCAAAGGGCGATGATGCATAAGGGAAGTCAATGTCAAGGACCCTCAGTGGTAAAGCCCAGCCATTGTGTGAAAGAGACCTGCTGATAGAAGAACAAAGTATTAACATTTATTTAGTAATTTATAATAATAAATTATTAATAAGTATATTGTGTTGAGTAGTTATACTTTGGTTATGGATGTTTAAAATGGGCAGTCTGAGATGTTTATGTATGGAAGAATGATCCACTCTGGGAAGAAATGGCAACTAAATGGACTTCCAAGTTATATAGTATTTTCAGTTGTTGTTTTTACCAACAGAGCACAATACATTTTCAAATAGTTCCCAATGTCTAGTATACACAGTAAAGAAATATATATTATTTACCTGTCATGTAATATAATCATAAAAAGTCAGTGGAAATGGAAAGATGCACACTAAAATTCAGGTTGGAAAAACTATTTTTCCTATTAAAGAAATATTAGACCTGTTTAATCACTGTGTTACTCTAGTTTTATACTAACTTACAGCATGTAAAGCTGAAGTAACAGAGATTAACCAGGCCAACCATTTTTGTTAACACAAAAATTTTCTAATATGTTGCACACTGAATGATTTTTGTTAAGCTCATATTAAAAATATTTGCCTCCCGCCATGAAAAAATGAACTCTCTGCCTGTAACTTCAAAGTGAATGTTACACTGCCAGACACTATTTTACTCCATAGAGAAATAGTTTTCTATTGTAAACCTCTATTCCAGTTAATACTTTTGCTCAATTTGAAAGAATGCACTCATGGAAGATAACTTTCTTGTGAAATACTTTTTGACAGGGATGAGTTAACCAGCGTGACATACAGAAAGTGAGTAACGGAGTTCTAAGATTTCAGCTGACCAAATAAATAAATAAATAAATAAATAAATAAATAAAAGTGTCCAATATGAAGTAATTGGTGTTCCCACATTATTTTCAATGCAAGATCATCGGCTAAAAGCAGTGTAATTAAAAAAAAAAGTGTTTGGGTTTTCAGTTGCTCAGAAACTTAGCACTACAATTATTTACCTTTATTTTCCTTATAATATTTGTCTATATTTTCCTAATTTGGCTTTTCACCAGCTAGTTGTAGAATAGTCTTCTATAAATTAACTTACTTTGCCATATTCTAATGTGATGGTAGCACCACTTTACTTTTGCTATGGCCTATATTTTGACTCTCAGACAAACAGGGTTGCACAGCTTATTGTAAATTCCTTGAGGTCTAAATCCAGTTAATTTAACAGAACATCTCAGGCACTTAAATGTAAGGGTTTCTTAAGTGTTTTGTGGAAGCAATGGCTTAGTGTATGGTGCCTCATCTATAGAATTAGTTGGCAGTTTGTGTCTGAAAGCAGTATATCATCAAATACACAACATTTTAAAATAAGTTTACCTCCTTTATATCATGCAACTGAGTTCATTGTCACCAATAACTGTAATGCTTCTTTAGATATGGTTTCCAAATGAATAAATGCTTTTAGCATCATGTTGTGCTTTCATAGTGTACTTTATTGGTGGACAACTTGAAGATACATTTTATCATCTGTGCTCTACAATACTTCTCTAAATTGAGTATGAATTAAAATTATGCTCTAGCAATGGATTCCTTTTCAGTATCTGCAATGATTTCTCCCTCTTTTAATTAAATTGTACTCTCCATTGTAATACAATAATCATTTGCAGGGAGTAGCTTTCTGAGTTGAATTAACATTTAAAATGTGTCTGCTTTCACTCCATAATGCCAGCATATATTTTTAGGAGTTATAGATTCAAGTTCTTTTTGAGGAACATCACAGAGATGGACAAATGTATAGAATGCACGCCAGTGCACTTTGTTTAACTGTGTATAATATGTTTCTAGTACAATACTTCTATTCTCCTTTAATCAGCCGGTTTCTGTAGTTAACCATTTGAGACCAGATTCTGCCATCATTACCTTTTATTGAATAGCACACTTTCCAGGAGTAGGTAACACTGACAGCAATGGGACTACCCATGAAGTAAGGAAGTAGTACTCAACAGGGATAAGGGTGGCAAACCCTTGATAATTAAATACTAATATTGTTTTATGTAAGATCTAGTACAAAACTTAAAAGCCATAAATGTGTTCAATATCACTTTTTCCAGTGAGGTCTAGGATCAAGAATTATTAGCAGGAAAACAATGGATCCATGCACAGTCTTTCCACCTGGGCTTATTTGAGTTCTGTGCCAGGAATCACACAACAGTGATAGAAACAAACATGTTCTATTTAAAGAAACAATGCTTCTTGCCACTTCATTGTATCCATATTTGAGCCAAACTCAAAATACTATATTGATATTTCCCTCTGTACACACGTCTTCCTTATGAGGGCAACAGACAAGACATGCCAATCTGTTAATATGTGTTCTTTGTTGTACTTTCAGCAGTGGGCATGCATAACTTATTGCATATGCAGTAGTATACGTGTATTATGAAAAAGAATCACTCTCAATAGGTGTCTCACTTATGTTTCAAATATTTGATTTGTATGGCATCTAGGCAAGTTTGCTCTTCTCCTTTCAATGGAAAACAATCATTTAACTTCTTCCAACATTAATTTTATATCTGGGTAATTTCCTCAATTTTGTTATACCTTCAAATCCTCTTCACTTTCCTATGAGTATCGAATATCTAAACACAGAAGAATTATCTCAGCTTCACTGTGTGGAGATGGAGGAAGAGGCTCCACAGACCTAAAATTCACACAATCTTAACACACACTGTGCACCAGGGAACAGTCCTCTACAGGGCCCTAAAAACAGGATTTGGAGGCAGTTTGAATGTGGAGTACATAAGAACAACCATACTGGGTCAGACCAAAAGTCCATCTAGCCCACTATCATGTCTTCCGACAGTGGTCAATGACAGGTACCCCAGAGGAAATGAACAGAACAGGTAACGATCAAGTGATCCGTCCCGTCGCCCATTACCAACTTTAGGCAAACAAAGGCAAAGGACACCATCCTGCCTATTCTGGCTAACAGCCATTGATAGACCTCTCTTCCATTACTAGTCTAAGGGTTTTTTTAACCCTATTACAGTCTTGGCCTTTACAACATCCTCTGGCGAGGAGTTCCAAATGTTTACTGTGTGTTGTGTGAAAAAAAACTTCCTTTTTTTTAAACCTGCTGCCTATTAATATAATTTGGTGATCCTAGTTCATGTGTTAAGAGAAGGAGCAAATAACACTTCCTTATTTAGTTTCTCCACTCTAGTCATGATTTTATAGACCTCTATCATATTCCACCTTAGTTGTCTCTTTTCCAAGCTGAAAAGTCCCAATCTTATTAATCTCTCCTCATATGGAAGCTGTTCCATACCCCTAATCATTTCTGTTGCCCTTTTCTAAATCTTTTCCAATTCCAATATATCTTTTTTGAGATGTGGCAACCACATCTACACACAGTATTCAAGATGCTGGAGTACGATGGATTTAAATAGAGGAAATAGAATATTTTCTGTCTTACTATCTATCCTTTTCTAGATGATTCCCAACATTCTTTTCACCTTTTTGACAGCCACTGCACATTGAGTAGATGTTTTCAGAGAACTATCCACAATGACTCCAAGATCTCTTTCTTGAGTGATAGCAGTTAATTTAGACTCTATCACAGGGATCGGCAACCTTGGCACCCGGCCCCTCTAGGGTAAGCATCCTTGACAGGATTGTTTACCTGCCACACTGCTTCCCGCAGCAGATCAGAGTGGATCAGAGTGGTGAATCATGGCCAGTGGGAGCTGCGATCGGCTGAACCTGCGGACGCGGCAGGTAAACAAACCGGCTGAGCCCACCAAAGTGCTTACACTACAGGGCTGCGTGCCAAGGTTGCCGATCCCTGCCCTATCATTTTATATATATAGTTGGGATTATGTTTCCCAATGTGAATTACTTTGCATTTATTCACATTGAATTTCATCTGCCATTTTGTTGCCCAATCACCTAGCCAACGTATTCATGATTTTGCAAATCTACTGTCCACCACATCCCACCCTAATAAGGCAAGAAATGGGAGAGGGAAACCTACACTGTATGGCTTGTAGATGAATGCTTGTCTCCCACCCTGAGGTTGGGGAGTTGAGAAAGTATCATCCCACCTCATCCCAGACTTGATTGTTCTAATTGTGTGCCCTGATGTGGGATTTGGGCTTATGATATTAAGTGGAAGTGCTGAGTGGGACTGAATGTATCATGATAAAAGCACATATTATTCAATACCTATTTTTATTTCTTTATTTTGGAATAATCTTGAACATTTTGAGCAGGAGATTCCAGAAAGACACTGATTTAGCAAACAGTACACAGATGGGTTGGAAAATGATGGTTAGATTGCCATAGCTCTGGCAACTACCAGGAGTTCTGAAGCACAGTTACTATGCATCATTCGCTTTATCATAAACTACAGTACAAAGCTATTAAATGAAAAACCTTGAATATTCTTTGCTAAGATCACAGTACTTATTATATTTCTTTACAGGTGGCTTGACACCCATGTCAAGGTAATGAAATGCTGAGGCTAATTGCCAGTGCAACTTCAGATTACAGTAACACAAACCTGGTCTATAGTAAAAGGGAAGAATTAGTTGCATAAAAGAACAGTGATGTAATGGTTACTTTTGTGCTAAAAAGGAGGAACTTGGGAGCTCTCAAATGAACAGAAAATGATTGATACAAATTAAAACCAATACAAGGTGGTAAGTTACCTGTGTGTCAGTTTTGGAAAAGAAAGCCCAAGGGAAGCAGTTCACTTGTTTAGATGGAAATATATTAACTTTATTGCCAATTGTGGTGTTATAGCAACTTAGGGAACAACTGAGAAAGAATGAATAGGTAGAGTATTCAATTCCATTTTGAAAGACTTTTTCAGCAGTCAGTCAAAACTATTGCTATTACATGCCTGGGAATTGTCCTCCACAAAGCATAACACTAATGAGTTTGTGACAGGCTAGTTTGAGCCACATTGTTAATGCCAAGATTCTCATGATTGGACACCATTTGGACAACTGAGAATTGTGTTCTACTTAAAAGAAAACAAAACAAATTCCTTAACTTTAAATGGTCAATGACAGGGATCATATTTCTAGTCTTTTTTCAGACATTTCCAAACTAGTATAAAATTTGGCTTATTTGAGCCAGGTCAAAGAAAATAAAAAAGTGTTGTTTACTTCAGTAAAATGGTGTTTATCCTTAGGATCAAATCTTGGTCCAACAGAAGTTAATGGCAAAACAGCCATGTTTCAGTGGGACTTAGCCCTTAGGGAGAAAGTCCCTTAGAAAGGATTTCTTACCAGATGATAGTCCTAATACAGTACTGAGTGACTGATAGCAAAGACAATTCAGGGAAACTCCACTGACCTAGACGGACACAGAGGAGAAATTGTTTGAGTACCTTGGTACTAGGTTTCTTTTTACGCAGATGCAAGTTAAATGGCAAAGATTTTCAAGCCAGCAGCTAAAGCCCTGATTCTGCAACTTGTTACAAGTGGGTAGACCTCTGAATTCATCTGAAGCCCCATTGACTTTACCGGGGATCAGGACAAGTGAAGGAGTCTGTCTGTATAAAGATATTTGTGATGGGATGTGCCAGACCCTTTGAGGCCCTCTCTGGAGGCCCTGCAGTACAACCACACCTTGCCCCAGAGAAAAGGGGCAGTGAAGTGGGTCCTCAGAAGGCTTAGTTAAAAGGAGCTCCAGGACCTGAGCAGGGCAGTTCCTGGTAGGGACCAGAGGAACAAGGAAGGTGCTCCTTGCTGGTGCTCAAGGGAAAACCAGACAATGGGTTCTGGTGACATTGGCATTCTGTTTGGAAGAATTTCAGTTCTGAGGTAAGGGTGAAGTGGAAGGGGATACATGGGAAGTAGCCCAGGGAATGCAGCAGCAGCTATTAAAGAAAGCAACATATGGCTGCAATTTGTAGGGTAGGCCAAGTTCCTCCTCCCTCCCCCCATTGGCCACTGGTAGACTAGCCAAAGCTCCAAGAAGGGAACAAGTTTTGTTTAGAAGTACAAGAAAGACGCTACAATTTAAAGGGTTCAAGGACAGGGCTGAAGACCCCAGAGAAGCCAACCATTTGTAGGACTGTGCTCCCCCAGATGGTGTTCCTTCATATGTTTAGACTATGTGTGGTTTAGCTGGAGTGCTGATCCCCTGAAGACCCACCTGATGTGGGCAACTGATGACAGGGGACACTGTGAGCAGAGAAAAAGTGAGTGCAGGTTCGCATGCACCCAACAGGAGGCACTCACAAGAGCTGAGTACACACCATCACAGGGCTTAAATAAATATGCCGATAAAATAATATAATTTATGAACCAATTATCTCCCCTTCAAAAATTAAATAAAGCAAATGATTCTTAAGATTTTTTTCCACTCATTTTTCTAACTTAGTATTATTAAAGAGGACATTCACACTCAAGTAACTTATAAAGAAGACGATTTTTATCCATAATGCATTAGCAGTAAATTGTTTATCCATTCTCCTGGGTGTTAAGATGTTTGCCAATCTTTGTTCTCCATCATAACCAAATTTAGCCTCCTCCAGTGAGATATCAGCTTGTGATATCATGCTGAATTACTATGGACATTATTGTGATGCCATAAGTTCAGTTTCATGATTTCATTGCAATAGAAGTAATTGGCTGTGAGGCAGAAAACCCGTGTCTAAAATATGTGAATTTTGACTGCTAGTAACAGTGAAAACTATGAAAACTGTGAGGCAGAATGGATTTCATTGTTTAGTACTCTGATACACTTAAATTCCTTCCCCACTCCCTTCCTTTGATGTTTTATCACAAACTAATATTCCTCTAGAATAACTAGAGTGCACCCAGTCTATTAAGACCAGACCTTAAGCCAAGACAGCAGTAGGAAACTAGTTTTCTCTTAACATATGCTCTGTAGTTTAGATCAGATTTTGCTAAATACATGTATACAACTATGGTTTTGGACTTTTAAAAGGTTCAAAACAAGTTCAGTGTTTACTCTAGTGGCAAAGGTAAGCGTGATTAGACAGAATGCACTTCATTTACTCTGGCAGTTCCTATGCAATTTTCTACTCATTCTTTTTAATTATATTCTAATTTAATAAAACTAGTAAAAGTGGCAAACAATAGTCAAGTAAAGGAGTAGGTAAGCAAACTCTAAGGCTGCCTAAGTTCCAATGCACAATGCTATGCTTAGTCTTTAGAAGGTTTTGCCTACTTCCCATACCCAATATTAGAAGTTACAGTTCTCATAGTCAATAAATCATTACATTCATGTTTC
Organism: Dermatemys mawii; assembly: GCA_007922305.1. Taxonomy (NCBI): domain Eukaryota; kingdom Metazoa; phylum Chordata; order Testudines; family Dermatemydidae; genus Dermatemys; species Dermatemys mawii. The sequence continues at coordinate 9,476,987 of ML677385.1, read as the reverse complement.
CTATTACAGGAGCAAAAGCCTTTAAAATACAGAATTTTCTCTTTCACTGAGTGTCTCTGCAGCAGTACCCCAAAACAATATTCCCCCCCTACAAATAATGATAAACTGGAGGCTCTACTTAAACAGTAGTAGCCAAATCAGACCCCACTGATGCTAGAGAAACACAATATTTATATCTGAAAAGGGAACTCACTCTTACAATTTCGTGAAAGCAAATCAGATAGTGATACTAATGATGACCCCTTGAACAAAAGAGAAAGTGGAAAGGAAACAGGCTGCAGCCTTATTCAATAAACAATTCAACAGTCTGCACGGCTAATCTACATTTACAGACAGTTCTTAAATCACTATTTCTTTATCTGCTCCCCAAAGACCAACTAATCTCCCTCAGGGTTACCACATGAATGACACAAATCAATATACTCTATAGTGACCTGTTCTTATCCAAATAAATTGGGCCATAATGCTTGAGAAGCCCTACCAATATGTAATGATCAAGTTTGCTCTGTAAATATACCATTTTCTATCTGTTTCCTAACCACTGCCTCGCTGTTGGAAGAAAAAATATTTGTTTTCAACTTCTGCCCCTATTTTTCATCAAACTTGCCATATTCTGGAACAATATTTTGATACAGTCCTGTTTTTATATTTATAGTATGTTAAATCTGCCTCATTCTCGCAACTTGTTCAAATGTTTTTAATAAATGCAGAAATGCTGTTCAGTTTTGCCACAATCACTTGCTCTTTATATTTTCCATAAATACAGAACCTATACAAATTTCCCAAAGAAAATGATGTATATATTCAAACATAAATCCAATGCTTAACATCTCAACTCAGTGAAACAACATCATGTAAGACTTTTCAAAGTAAACGAGTTATATAGACTAGAGGTGCTAGGGAATTGAATGTGGAGTTGAGTCTAGGAACTTCAGAGATCTTATCCTTCACTATCATTTATTTGTGGTACAACCTAAAGCAAATCATTTTTACTCTGTGCTAGTCCCAGTTTTGGCAGCTGAGGCAGAATGACACTTATTGAATTTACCGGGATATTGAGAGGATAAATTAATATGTTTAAAGCATTAAAGTTAAGTACTAAACTTACATTGTACTGCAATATTATATTTATATTACAGTTAGTTTTTAAAAGATATTGTACAATTCATAGAATTATAGAGGATTAGGGTTGGAACTCAGGAAGCCATCTGGTCCAACTCCGTGATCGAAGCAGGATCAACCCAACTAAATCATCCCAGCCAGGGCGTTAAAAACCTCTAAGGATGAAGATTTCACCACCACCTCAGGTAACTCATTCCAGTGCTTCATCACTCTCCTAGCAGAGCTGGCGTTAACCATTAGGTGGCCTAGGTGGTTGCCTAGGGCAGCAGGAGTTGGGGGGCGGGGAATTGGAGGCTTCGGCAGCAATTCCATGGGAGCTCAACGCCACTTCCACCATCGGTGGCAATTCGGGGGCGACTGCTCCTTGCTGATTTGGCTGCCAGCGGCAATTTGGCGGCAGCTGAACGCTGCTTCCACTGTTGACAGCATTTCGGTGGCAGCTTCTCCGTGACTTTTTTTTTCCTTCACTGCCTAGAGTGGCAAAAAAGCTGGTGCCACTCCTGCCTCCTAGTGAAATAGTGTTTCCTAATATCCAACCTACACCTCCCCTCACTACAACTTGAAACCATTGCTTCTTGTTCTGTCATCTGCCAGCACTGGTAACAGCCAAGCTGCATCCTCTTTGGAACCCCCGTTCAGGTAGTTGAAGGCTGCTATAAAATTCCACCTTATTCGTCTCTTCTGAAACTAAATAAACCCAGTTCCCTCAGTCTCTCCTCACAAGTTATGTGCTCCAGCCCCCACTCATTTTCAGTGCCTGCCTCTGGACTCTCTCCAATTTGTCCATATCCTTTCTGTAGTGGGGCCCCCAAAATTGGACACAATATTCCAGATGTGGCCTTACAAGTGCCGAATAGAGGGGAATAATCATTTCCCTCAATCTGCTGGCAGTGTTCCTACTAAAAGCTCAATATGCTATTAGCCTCCTTGGAAACAAGGGCACACTGCTGACTCATATCCAGCTTCTCATCCACTGTAATCTCCAAGTCCTTTTCTGCAGAACTGCCGCTTAGCCAGTTGGTCCCCAGCTTATAGCAGTGCCTGGGAATCTTCCATCCTAAGTACTGGACTCTGCACTTGTCTTTGTTGAACCTCATCACTTTTTCTTGGCCCAATCCTCCAATTTGCCTAGGTCACTCTGGACCCTATCCCTACCCTCCAGCATATCTATCTCTCCCCACAGTTTAGTGTAATCCGCAAAGTTGCTGATGGTGTAATCCATCCCATCATCCAGATCATTAATGAAGATGTTGAACAAAACCAGTCCCAGGACCAATCCCTGGGACACTCCACTTAATACTAGCTGTCAACTAGACATTGAGCAACTGATCACTACCCATTGAGCCAAACGATCTAGCCATCGTTCTATCCACCTTAGTCCATTCATCCAATCCATACTTCTTTAACTTGCTGGCAAGAATACTGTGGGAGACTGTATCATAAGCTTTGCTAAAGTCAGGGTATGTCATGTCCACCACTTTCCCCATATCCACAGAGCCAGTTATCCCATCTTAGAAGGCAATCAGATTGGCCAGGCATGACTTGCCCTTGGTGAATCCCTGATGACTGTTCCTGAACACCTTTTTCTCCTCGAAGTGTTTCAAAATTGATTCTAGAATTATCTATATTTACTCAGTCATTTAAACATTATTCCAGTTGTATCTTAGAGTACTGCCTACCCTGTATCTTTGTAACTCACCCTAAGAGAAAGTGGAACACTGGATCTGTTCAGAGGCTTGTCCACAAATAGGTTTATTTTATTTAAACTTCTTAAGGTGATTTTCCCTGAAATATTTACTTCCTATTTTCTTGTGACCTAGCATAGCAAATTCTTATGTATCGAGATTTTAGAAACTTTAAATAGCTACTACCAACACAAGAGAGCATTTGTCGACCTATCACTGAGCCTGACAACTGGACAAACTTTGAGTTTTCCCAAAAGATTGTGCTCCTGATGTTTGAAATTTATGCTGTTCTTTGTTTTCTACAGCTTGTATACACTGCCTCACATTTGGACTACAGCTGTGTGAATAGCAGCGTGCACCAAACAGCTGTGCTGTAATTCCCCCTGTGATCACTGCAGACATGAAATAAAGGGTTCCTAGTAACATAGTCCTCTTCAGACAGGAATACATTAAAGTAAATAGGACCCTTTTAGTTCATGCCTGAAGCATCCATGTGGGGAAGTTACAGTGCAAAACTTTGGTGTGCATGGCTATTTACACTCCTGTACTTCAATTTGTGGGACAGTGTAGACCTAACCTAAGTAAGTCACAAAACATCAATTTATTGTGTATGAGCACATAAAAAAAAATTGGCTTTGATAATTACATTATAAAACTAATATGGGTTTTCACATATGCAATTTGTATTTAAATAACAAATATGAATGTTATAAATCTTCCAACATATTTTGGCAGAAATCCCAGTCAAGGTAAAGCATATTCTTCACTGACACTCAGTCTCACACATTAATCACTGTCTTTTTACAACAGTTTTTTCCTCCAGAACCTGAACTGCCACATTAATTGCAATGTAACACATTTACCCAACATATAAAGAGCAAAATTATTTGAAACCCATCAAATGATTATATATAGTAAATATTTATAACAGCCATGAAGTATGAGCTGGGAGAAAAAAAAACTAACCTGTCATGAGTCATGCCTGGTTGACATCATACACTCTTTGATCTCCAAAGGACGGGTTATTTAAGACAGATTGTTTTTTTTAAAAAAAATCATGGACAAAAGCTGATGCATTATATTTTTTAAATTATGACTGATAGCAGTTAGAGATGAAGAAGCCCTGTTAGATCATTCAAGTGAAAGTATAAAGTACAGATCCTCAATAACTACTACCAAGAACTTGAGAAACAATCGTAAAGGGATAGTAGCACTTGATCTTAGTTTAAGTTTGATAAGCACTTTACTAGTGATTAAATTTGATTTGCGAGTGGTTGCTTTTTTATTGTCTATTGGAAATGCACTCTATTTGAGCTACAGTGCCTTGTTTGTTCAGTGAGATCCCTCACCACAAATATGTTATGCTGATGCTCTGGTCTGCACTGCAGTGCCTGTTTGGGACAGGGCTGGTCTGAAAAGGGGGTGTTTCAGTGAACATTTTTGACAAAGACTAAAATTATTTTTTTAAAAAAAAGCTTTAATTGAAAGTATTCCATGGAAATTTTGACTTTTCATCAAGAACCCCACACTCAAAAGCTTTCAGTTACAAATCAAAAGTTTCCACTGGGAAAATTAAAACTAAATATTTTGCCTTGGGTCAGGTTGATACAAATAGAAATAATTCAGTTCATCACACACAATCAAAATGCTTATTACTAGGCAGTTTAACATTAAATTGTGTCTGCCAGCACTGCTGTGATGCCTAATGATCCATGCTCACTTACGGGCTAGGACCTTGCCTAGACTACATCCTAGGAATTAGATGGCAGTGGTGTATGATGGGAGATGTAGTCAAGATGGGGAGCTCAGCCATAGTAGAAAATGTGTGCATGAGACCCATGAGCTACAGTTCCCCTGAGGCCTCATTGTGGCTCAGGAGGATATTGTTGAATGTCATAGAATCATAGATAGAAATGTAGGCCTATAAGGAACCTCAAGAGGTCACCTTGTCCATGTTCTCGTCCCCCACTCCAGAACCCCCTCCCAAATGATGCAGGATTAACAAAGACAAAACAAAACATTAAAGACAGGAACGTCAAAATATCTTGTTTTGATAGAAAATGTTGAAATGAGTTGTTCTGACATTTCCCAATTGGAAGGTTCAGGTTTTGGCCAAAACCAGTCAGGTTTTGGCCGTTTGTTTTTTTGATGAAAAATAAAAGTGACATACTTCATTTAGTGAAAAACAATGTTGACTGAAAATTTTTGACCAGCCATAGATTCAGGAGAGGTTTAAGATGTTGGGTTTTGACATACAAACTTGAATAACCTGAGATCATCTTGTCTTAGACTGTTTCTCTTCCCATGCCAGACTGAGATCAGCTAGAGCTCTCCCAGTATAAAATAAATATGGATCTATTAATACAAGTGAGCAATGGAACTGACTCGAGCTCCTGGTCCAAAACAGCCCAATTTCATTTATCTTTAGGTACAATGCAAAGCCTGTCTCTTTTACAGAGAGCATTGTTTGAGGTGTAATGATTATGGAGGATGGGATATTTTTCTTCATTTCTCCTCTCCTGAAAGCTTTACTAGTCTCTGCCATAAAACACAGGTGGCTTTATTCATATTTGATTGTATTTTTAAATAACTGCCAAGGACACCTAATGATTAGGAAAGGTAGTTTTGGGGGGTTATTTTTAGAAATCCCAAGTAAATATGAGAAACAGATAATAGTATATACATATACCCACAAAGATCCTTTCTATTGGAGAATCTCAACAGCAAAAAATGTTAACATTTGTTATATTTATTCATTTGTATCATCACATGAGGATCTCCCCACAAATCATATTTTTTTATCAGATATGGCAATTGCACAATATATTTTACCTATTTTCTGGTTTATCCTTTTTTTTTTTGTGATACTGTCTGTATATTCATATAACAAAAACAACAGAAAGCTCAACCGAAAAAAAACAAAACAACTAAGTATGATGACAACTAAGATGTATGATGACAAACAACTAAGGATGAACATGTGAGTTTGTATATATGCATAATAACACTACAAGCATGCAGGGACAACGTTAAAAAGGCCAAGACACAAAACCAGATTAAACTAGCTTGGAGCATAAGGGGTAACAAGAAAACATTTTACGGTTGCTTTGAAGCAAGAGAAAGGTGGAGGGCAGAGTAGGCCCATTACACAATGAGGAGGTAAAGACAATAACAGAAAATCACAGCAATGCCTGAAGTGTTAAATGCCTTTTTTGTTTTGGTTTCACCAAAAAGTTGAGTAGCAAATGGATGACTAACATAGCTAACATCCATGTAAATGGGGTATGATCTGAGGTTAACATAGGAAAGAAATAAGAATTACTGAGACAAGTTAGATGTCCTCATATCGGCAGGGCTTGATTAAATACATTCTAGCATACTTAAGGAACTAGCTAAAAAGTCCTCTGAGCCATTATTGATTATCTCGAGAGCTCATGGAGGACAGGTGAGATCCCAAAGGACTGGAAAAGGGCAAATATAGTACCTATTAAAAGGGAGAAAAAGGACAACCCAAGGAATTATAGACCAGTCAGCTTAACTTCGATGCCAGGAAAGATAATGGCGCAAACAATCAATTTGTAAGCACCTAGAGGATAATAAGGTAATAAGTAACAGTCATTATGGATTTATTAAGAACAAATCAAGTCAAACAAACCTAATATTTTTCTGATGAAATTCAGTAAGGACAAGTGTGAAGTACTGCACTTAGGAAGAAATAACCAATTGTATAAGTTGAAAATGGGAAATTACTGCCTAGGAAGGCAGAAAAAGATCTGGTGTGGATCACAAAGTAAATGAGAATCAAGAATATATTAATATTGCAGAAGGAGCCAACATAATTCCAGGATGTATTAGCAAGTGTGTTGTAAGCAAGACAGAATGAGCCATTCTTCCACTCTACTCCACATTGATAAGGCCTCAACTGAAGTATTGTGTCTAGTTCTGCTCACCACATTTTGGGAACTATAGCTAATTAGTTCATTTTATCACCCATTTATAATTGTGCTATGTGATGTTATGGTCAATTCATATGCTATTTCATATACAATCAATTAATGCTAAATAGATTTAAATTGTAGGATTATAGACACATAAGATTGACAAGTATTTAGGAGTGATGTGTGTGTATTAGATATATAAGTAAAGCATAGCTTAAATGTAAGGCGTACAGACTGAGACTTGTAAGATTTTAGCTTAGGGTAACCAGATGTCCCAATTTTATAAGGACAGTCCTGATTTTTGGGTCTTTTTCCTATATAGGCTTCTATTTCCCCCACCTGCTGTCCCGATTTTTCACATTTGCTGTCTGGTCACCCAAATACACCATTACTAAATTTTACCACATGCAGTAATCAATTTGTCCTGTTTTTTTCAAAGTATGTACATGTACCACTATTCCAAACTCTATCATACTTTGTGTCTTCTTAAGGGACATCTTCTATCACAAGATTGTAATTTCATCATGTTAAATACATTTTCACTGAAAATATACTGCATACTTTCCCACTTTGCCAACATATTTCAACTAAAGCATTTGACCTAATGACAAACTTCCATTGCTCTTACCTTTTAGTTTTGGTTCAAAATTTAATTCTTTGCAAAAAGAAAATTAAATGAAAAATATCAGTATTAACACCTTATTCTTTTGTCTCTCCCCAGGACGACGAGCAGAGGAAGAAAAATAGTGGCTATGGAACAAGGACACATGAGGTGATGCTGAAAAAGCAGTGTAGGGAGAGGTGGGATTAGGGAGTTACAGTATGGAGGAAAAAGTGAAATGAAGGAGCCAGAGACCTATAGCACATGAGTAGTGGAAAAGCATAGTAGGGGGACCCAGCTGGTACAACTAGCACATAATGAACAGCTGCAGCTCAGCCATGTATTTGAAGAGGGGTGCTACAGATGCACTAAGCAAGCATGCAAAGAGAAGAAACTGCATACTGAAAGCAGAGGTGAAAGGAACAAGAAGAGGAAGAAATGGGGGCAGGGTGACAATAAAGGACTAACTCGTTGTGACCAAAACATTTTAGTGGTCTATTGAAACCACTATACAGTTCTTAATGTGTGAAAAAAAATGGCATATCAAAAATAAAGAGTTTAGGTGCCTCTAGGGTATTTCTGTCTCAGTGCCTCATCAGAATACGCCTTGCTAAGAATATGGTGGCCAAATATGAAGAATAGACACCCATATACTAGGAGATGCATTGTGATGGAATGGCTCATTTGACTCAAGTCAGTGGACATAAAAATGGCCATACTGGGTCAGACCAATGGTCCATCTAGCCCAGTATCCTGTCTTCTGACTGTGGCGAAAGCCAAATGCTTCAGAGGGAATTAACAGAACAGGGCAATAATCCAGTGATCCACCTCCTGTCATCTAGTCCCAGCATCTGGCAGTCAGAGACATAGGGACATCCACAGCATGGGTTTGCATCTCTGACCATCTTGACTAATACCCATTGATGGATCTATCCTCCATGAATTTATCTAATTCCTTTTTGGCCTTCACAACATCCCCTGGCAACGAGTTTGGGTGACCTCTGATTCATGTGTTATATAAAGGAGTAAATAACACTTCCTTTTTCACTTTCCCCTTTTCACTTTTCCCACACCAGTCATGATTTTATAGACCTCTATCATATCCTGTTTCAGTCATCTCTTTTCCAAGATGAAAAATCCCAGTCTGTTTAATCTCTCCTTGTATGGAAGCTGATCCATAGCCTTAATCATTTATATTGACATTCACTGTATCATTTCCATTTCAAATACCTCTTTTTTTGAAGGTGGGGCAACCAGAACTGCAATCAATATTCAAGGTGTAGCTATGCCATGGATTTATATGGGGGGCATATTTTCTGATTTGTGATCTACCCCTTTCCTAATGGTTCCTAACATTCTGTTAGCTTTTCTTACTGCCACTGTAGATTGAGCAAATATTTTCAGAGAATCATCCACGACCTTTCTTAAATGGTAACAACCAAGTTAGACCCCTTATTTTGAATGCATAGTAGGGATGATGTTTTATAATGTGCATTACTTTGTATTTATCAACATGGAATTTAATCTGCCATTTTGTTGCCCAGTCACTCAGTTTTGTAAGATCCCTTTGTAACTCTTTCAGGCTGCTTTGGACTTAGTCTACTTCTTGCTAATCAGGAGGATAGTTAAGTTTAATGACAGCACTATATTTAGGTGCAAATCAGCGTGTTTTAGTAGCTACACCAAATCCCTCTTCAGAAAAGCTAAATGCAAGAATGCAGAAAAACTAAGTGCAGTTGCAAGTCAAGGTTCAGATTGAGAGTGACAAGTGAGGTTCCCTGCAAGTCATTGATTATGTGATTAAAACAGCAGCTCCCATGGGTTTGTGGGGTGGGGCCACTCAGCTTGTGCAGCCTCAATGAAGCCTTTGTTCCTGGGCTAGATCATCTATTACATTTTAAATTGACTATTATAAATAAAACATAGATTCTTTTCATATTTTCCAAAGCAATTTGTTCTTGTTGTGAACTTTTATCCCTAAATTCATTCCAAAGCCATTTCTAAACACCTGAAATAAGCAGTTTTACTGAAAATATGACAGCAAGCAAGAGATGGTAGCATAAGAATGGAATTTTTACCAAAAAGAAATCTAAATATTGTTGAGGTTGCCTTGCAATCAAGTTTTAAATGCATCTACAAATATTTTCTTTCCCTCTCTCTCCAGTTTCCCAGCAGACATGATTTTGGACTTTCTTGGGGAATCTGAAGCCAATATTATTTATGGGCCAAAACTACAAAATATGGTTCCCTTTTTATCTATACCTGGGCATATATCTGGCTGAGATTTGTATTCTCAAATAAAGGGGACAACTGCAATACTAAGGCTGCAGCTGTGGAGGGATTCCAACACCATTGCATAGTCTGGGAGTGTTTTGATTTCAATTCAATTGGATTTGGTTTGATTCCTATGGAACTTGACACCGCTTAGGTCACTGGCACAGGGAAAATGGCCACATCTTTAAAAGATAGGAGGGAGAGAGACTGATAAAGGAAAGGCCCTAGAAGCAGAGAACAAAGTGAGTAAGGAGTGAGCAATTTAAAACTGCCTAAGAATAAAGTAAAGCTTTTCTTCTCTACAGTGAATATATAGAGAGAACACAGCAATTAGTAGTGATTTTTTGGGAACACAGCTCCTTCGGAGATACTAAATGCTCAATATTATCATTCTGATAATATCCCAACTGTTTTAATTTGTCTGGATTTAGATAGATACTATTCAGTTTTTATTATGTAAGAGCTAGGGCACTATTTGTCACAGTCTGCTCACAATGGGGAAGATGATTCTTAATGTCCAGCATTTGTATAACATTTTGTGTACTCAAAATGCTATACAAGCCAGTTAATGAAACTGCACAATATCCCTTTGAGGTTGAAAGGTAACTATGATTTATGGGCAGAATGTCTGTTGCTTTGTTTTAATGTTATTTTTTATTTATTATAACTACAATATTTTAAGACTAAAGTTGATAAAATAAATAATTCAACAGTCAATGAAGCTATTGGGTACTCAGCATCTCTAAAAATCTGACCACTTATGTCAGTGCCTGAAGATTTAGATGCCTAATTTTAGGTTCTCCAGACAAAAATTTTAGCCAAAATTCCTGAAGCTTTGTGGAAACACTGTTTGGGGAGTGGATATAGCTGTTTTCTCATGATCTGGAAGATATAAGCTAAGGTCTCTTTTTGTTATTTAATACCTGTCTTTGAAAACAAATTTTGCGTAAGTAAATATATCTTGACTCTGTGGATTTACCATCCAATAAGAAAACAGCCTTCTGCTGGAAATCAAACTATCCCAATAACTTGGAAATCAAAGCAATACCTAACATTGTTGTACAGGATTTCACACAATCATTTAAGAAACCTGAAGGGAAAGATCTACTAAATTAACATTTAAAAAAAAAAACAACACATTTTTCTCTTTTTCTGGAAATTTCCTAGAAGCAGATTCTGATTTCTCATGCGTAAAGTACATCTGCAATTAGAATCTGACTTTCACTGTAACTGCTAGATAAACAGGAAAATCAAGTGGTTTTTTTTTTTCCCAAGGAGGCTGTAGTAATTACTAAAACAAGCCTACAGCACAGTATGTAATTGCCATTCTAAGAAACAATTTAACTTCTGTTCAGATAATTCCAACCCCCAATTAGTCTCTACTGTTAAAAAGTGCAATGAAATCAAGCATACACTAATGCACCAGTCGGTCTAAGTATGGGGATGGTTTGGTTGGACCAACTGGGTGACTGCAAACCCCAGATGTCCTGTGGAGCAGGGGAGTGCTTGTGTTCAGACATGTGTGAGGGCCTTCCCCTTCACTCTTCAAGGATTAGAGCACAAGTGGGGGTATATATGGAGAAGGAGAATGATTCTGGCCAGCCTGATGTGCAAGAAAGGCTTGGTGGAGCTAATTGGCTCTCATGGAGCTTGCCCCACAAGCCCCCTCAGTTTGAAACCCTTCCCAATATTGAAAGATAATTTAGCTACTGTTGCTGTCCCTGCCTCCCTTTCTGAAGTTGGGACAGTGCCAAGCTGAGTTTCCAGGATGCTATGGGTCTGATGAATAGGATTTGTTGGGGAGGGAGGGTGTTCAAAAAGGATCGCATTGTCTTTCTGTTTGCGTCAGAGTGGCCACAGGGTTATTCACCGTCCTTGCAGCATGGGGGAGGTACAGTTTTAGGCTGAAAAGAATGAGAACAGGAATTTTAATGCTAGGAAGTAACGTGGGAATGGTTAGTTAACCACAGCTTGAAGTCAGTATTCAGTTCCCAGAAATAAACATGAGTAAGAGACCTAGAACATAGCTAGTGGACCTTTTCTGCCTGTGAGGAGAAGGGAGATCTTGAGGTGTCATTCGGTGGGTCCACACTACAAGCTAGAGATGTGATTCCCAGCTAATGGATACATACTCATGTTAGCTGTCCTCCGAGCTAGCACGCTAAAAATAGTAGTATAGCCATAGTATCGTGAGCAGCAGACGCACATACCTCCAGGGTTCAGGTGGGTTTGTACTCAGGACAGCCAGCCCATGCTACTGCTGCCCTCGCTACTGCAGCTATGCTTTTATTTTTAGTGTGCTAGCTCAGATGAGAGGTGGTATATGTGTACACAAACTTGGAATCCCATAGTTATAGTGTAGACTGAGCCACAAACTGAGGTATCCCTTAAAGATATCATCATAGCCCTTGGTAAGAGGCAGGAGAGAGTATTCAGAAATGGACTGCCTCTTAGGGGATAAGCCAAAGAGGGCAAAACCTGGTTCATTTGAGGCTATTTTACCCCACAGTGCAATTGTATGTTTGCTTGTGCATGTGAATGGTTAAGAATGTGGGGAGGGTTTTATGTTGATAAAGTTGCATCCTTCCATTTGAAATCCACCCGTGTCTTATGTTTCATTTGCCTGCATGTCCTGATCCATGATGTGTACACAATATCCCTACAGATGTACACTTTGAGTATGCTGTGTCCTATGCTAACCTAACACAGGGGATGAGCACAGATGGTTCAGTCCTGACCAAAAATCAATTTGTGTGGAAATACATTTAAAGGGGTATTACAATTTGTACAATTTGGGGCACGGTTGGGGAACCATTGAAAGACTTGCCAGAAATGGACAGGAGTTGAGGAGTTTCGTCACTGCCCCAAACAGCAGAGACATAAAGAGTATGTAGTAACTAATAAACAATTTGTAGCAGCTTTCGTTGACTGAGAGCTGAAAAGAAACTCTGTCGGGTAAATGAAGTAGGGATAGAATACATTTATCATCAGGTGAGGATTTATTTTATTTTTTTTAATATAAAAACAGGGATATATTCCTTTTCAGCACGCATCTGTCTGTGCCTCAGGGGGGCGCTGTGGAGCTCCATCCCCTAGAATGAATTACAGATCATAGTTGGGAAATATTCACAAACGTTCTTGAGGTTTTTGTGCTGGAAAACCAGTAATTTTATTTTGGATGCAGGACATACACAGATGTTGTGACCTCCTTGGAATCATGCCCTTCTCATCCACTCCAGCCCCCTAGGCACATACCCTGGAGGTACCGTCATTATTAGTACAATATTAAAAAGATGACAGTAGTAAGGGCTCGGTTCTACTGAGCACTCTAAACATGATCCAGGAAAGTATGTAAGCACAGGCTTGACTTAGGTAGGATGTTACACTGACTTTTATGACTGTACTGTGGTATTCAGTCTAAACTTTAATTTAAAAAAGAAACCATAAAAAGTCAATGGGATATTGTCCATACTCAAAATTAAGCATGTGCTTACTTTGCTGGATCAGGTCTAGAATGCTCAATATTTTGCAGAAATAAGCCTTTACAACTGTCTTTTTCTTGTGAATTAGATCTCTAACCATATTAAAAAATAAACAGACAATCGTTGCTTTCAAATTTGTTTTTTCTACATATTGGTTAAATAATTTTAGATTTTAAAATATATATCAGTTGTAAAAGAATTATAGAGTACTTTGTTTCCCTTACCTGTTTCAGTGGCAGATGCCTTGTTTTCACAACCACCTAGAAATATAACTAGGGCTTCTTGTCAAATTATTTTAAATGTAATCATTGCACACTGTAAAATATTCAGGGTAGGGCTATTGAGCGATTAAATATTAATCGCATTTAATCACACTGTTAAACAATAATAGAATACAATTTATTTAAAATATGTGTGGATGTTTGCTACACTTTCAAATATATTAATTTCAGTTACAGCACAGAATACAAAGTGTACAGTACTCACTTTATATTTATTTTTATAACAAATATTTGTACTCTAAAAACCAAAAAAACACATATTTTTCAATTCACCTCATACAAGTACTGCAGTCCAATCTCTGTATCATGAAAGTTGAACTTACAAATGTAGAATTATGTACAAAAAACTGCATTCAAAAATAAAACAATGTAAAACTTTAGAACCTACAAGCCCACTCAGTCCTACTTCTTCATGAAGTAGGATTCTGTCAATCACTCTGTCAAACAAGGTTGGTTACAATTTGCAGGAGACAATGATGCTTCTTGGTTACAATGTCACATGAAAGTGAGTAGCGGTGTTCGCATGGCACTGTTGTAGCCAACGATGCAAGATGCCCTAAAGATTCATCTGTCCTTTCATGCTTCGATCACCATTCCAGAGGACATGCATCCATGCTGATGATGGGTTATTCTTAATAATGATCCAAAGCAGTGCGGATTTACGTATGTTCATTTTCTTCATCTGAGTCACATGCCACCAGCAGAAGGTTTATTTTCTTTTCTGGTGGTTTGGGTTCTGTAGTTTCCTCAACAGAGCATTGTTCTTTTAAGACTTCTAAAAGCATGATCCACACCTCATCCCACTCAGATTTTGGACAGCACTTCAGATTCTTAAACATGTTGGCCAATTGCACTGGACAGCAGGACTCCCCCCAGCCCAAAGCGTGGGGCCCAACACAGGCTATGCAAGCACATCAGACTTGTTATTCACTCTCCGCACTGGCTTCCCGTAGAATATAGAGTCAAGTTTAAGGTCTTGACCCTTATCCTTAAAGTGCTCAGTGGCCAAGCCAAGAATACCGGAAATATCACTTAAACCTCCGAGAAGAGGACAATATTCAACAACTCCACTCCTCAGGCACAATGCAACTTTCTGTCCAAGGATAAAGCTGAAGACAGAGATTTCCCAGGGACTGGTGTGAGACTATACATTTAAAACAAACTCCATAGGAACTAAAGACAACCAAGACAATCACCAACATCCCTTCCAAGTGCAAGGCACACATCTTCAGCCTTGCCTTCTCTAATATGTTGCTACTTGTTTGTTGATATTAAAAATAAAACCCACAAACACTAAACACTGCACTACACACACAATTTCGCCACTGCAGAAGAACCCCACAACATATGTGACTGATACTAGTCATGTTGCTTACTGAATTCCTGAAAAGTGCTTTGATACTACAGAGCTGAGGGCAGAATAAGAACCAATATAGAGTAGGAGTCGGTAACTGAGGGAAATCTCAGCTCTCATTTTTGAAGAAAAGTAAAGTAGAAGGCTCCATATCTGCAGAAAAAAGGTCAAGGCTCAAAAAAAAAAAAAAAAACCCCAACCCCCCCCCCCCCCCAAAAAAAGATAAATAAAAAGAACCTCCAAATTATTATTTTTGAAATTTTGTGTTTTTTATAGCCTGACTCATGATTTCTTTGGCTATGTTGGTTTGGACCTTGGTGGTAGAGATGATAATTGAGGAGGTGTTCAAGGTCTGATACTAGAACCAGCTCCTAAAAGCAGGCAGACAGGCACAATGTTGGAGCACAGAAATGTAATTGAACGATTAGGAAAGTGTGGTAAGAAAAGATGGGTCAAGAACATTGGGAGATATTCCTTCAAGGCTGTAAAGGGAAGCAAAATAACATCAAAATGAAGACCAAAAGTTGCTAGACATCAATGTAGGGAATTTCGTTATGGGAGTGTCAAGTTATCCATCTTCATGAATCTGTTAAGAATGAGTTGCTGAAAATCAAACAACCCTACAGATATTAAAGTATTTTCTATTCTAACTCAGCCTTTCAGTGATGCTTAACAGCTGCAATTTTTTTTTAAGTTACAAATGGATGTTTGTCCAGCTACGTTTCCACCTGCTTCTAGGTAGCGAAGTCCAAAAATAAATTAGTCAAAGTGTTTCTAATTAACAACTTTTCTGAAAATGGCTAGCTACAGTTTAAGATTTTTAGTTTCCTTCTCAGTTGTTTACAAAATTAGATTGTCTGGACATTTTGGAGAAAAAACATTTCTCACTTCCATTTTTGAGTTGGTAATTGATCTCCCGCTTCAATCCTAGGAATAAGAACTCATGGAAAATCCCCAGGGACTAGAGATCTCATCCCCAACCTGCCTGCTTCTCCCCTCCCCATCACCTCTGAATTGATATTTGCTTCACCTTTACTTACTAGAGGAAATTTAATTATCTGGAAAATAGTCATTAGAAAAAAATGCCAAAGGCTTTCATAAACTATAAACTAACCTAACCTCAACCAAAACAACAACAAAATGAAAACTGCACACACCGCACACACATACATAATCACTCCTTCCCTTAAAAATATATATAACAAATAAAATCCCAGCTCTGAAAGTGGACAGTAAAAATTTGTAATGTCTGGAATGGATAGAAATAAGAATTTTAGAACTGAATCAATTATTCCAAAATTCCAAAATATAATATAACGGCTCGTGTTACTGGAAATAGCTACTACGAATGAGGAATGTAATCCCTGTTTTTTTAAATTTTGAAATGTTGAAATCCTTCACGGTTAGAAAATGCCACAATGAATGCTGCTTGAAAACCTTAATTTGGCTTCTTTGGACATATGCACTGTGACACAATCTCATATTTTTTCCATGGGAAACATGCGTCATTCAATCAACACAATAGATGGTATTCAGGGAATGAATCAGGATTGTGTAGTGAATGAGGCTATTGTCTGTAACATCCCTGCCCTCATGTATTGCAGAAGTTAGAAGATGTGTATCAGCTGTTACACTAACCTCTGGTCTACACAGGGGGGAGGAAGGGATCGACTTAAAATATACAACTTCAGCTACGAGAATAGCGCTGAGTCGACTGCTGCCGCTCACCCATTGGCTCTGCCTGCACCTCTCGCAGCGATGGAGTACCAGACTTGACAGGAGAGTGCTCGGGGATTGATTTGCAGCTATGGATTCCCAGCTTGTGTACACCTACTCACACCAGCTTTCATCTGAGCTGGCACACTAAAAATAGAAGCATATCTGCAGTAGCATGAGCAGCAGTAACATGGGCTGGCATCTAGACTCAATGCAATACATCGACCCCAATAGATCAATCACTACCGCTGATCCGGCGGGTGGTGTAGACATTCCCAAACTG
Source organism: Dermatemys mawii (assembly GCA_007922305.1). Lineage (NCBI taxonomy): Eukaryota > Metazoa > Chordata > Testudines > Dermatemydidae > Dermatemys > Dermatemys mawii. The sequence continues at coordinate 9,460,251 of ML677385.1, read as the reverse complement.
TGATCTCCTCATTTTCTGGGTGCCCAACTTGAGAGACTTGGGGCCAGATTTTCAGAAGCAACCTTAAATCATTTCCTATCCACTGAGACCTTAACTTTGCAATCTTAATAGTCTTTTAAAGAGGGGGTTTTTTTTGGTAATCTATATATACATCAATTAAAATACAACTATAACAGAAAGACACAACAAGTCTGATGTGGCGATCAGAATACTAGAGTAGACAAAAAATGGGATAAAATGATATATGAGCTTATACTCCAATAGTAATCATCTTTCAGAGTGTATGAACTTTGTTTTTTCATTCTATAATATATGACTAGCTGATTATCAAAAGACAAGGTAAGTGAATGTCTGTAGTACTTCTGTGTTTAATTTCATGGATCTTAATCTTTTCTCCATCTTCTTTTTTAGTCACTACATGGTTGATTTGCAGAGATACTGTGCAAGGTCCTATGTGATATCATTTGGAGTATGGGTACTGAACACCTCTAGAAATCAGATCCTATATCTTTGATGAGGGCACAGTGAGAACAACAAAATGAGGACTGACTCATGTGTGGCATTAAGCGACAGGCCACCATTTTCATTAAACTTTTAACACAAGAGAGGGGTTTTACCCACCCATCACTCATGATCTCCTATACCAAACATTTAATTGGTTCCACGGTAGGGTTTACAAGGCTCCTTATCATATAACCCATAATTGCTTCCAGCGTTACAGCTCCTTACCGTATAGCTCATAACATTGGGTAGGCTCGCAGACTATTCCCAGGACTCAGCTGCATCTGGCACCCTCCCCCATGATAAGAGGCCAGTTTCCAGTGTGGTTAAGAGAATAAAATGAATGGTTCCCAGAAATCAAAGACCTGGGATTCTGGTGTTGGGGTCTTGGGCTCGTGACAGCGTAAAACCTTGCAGTTTTCATAGGCTGAGATCCCCACTCTGCTGCAGCCCTAAATCTTTTTGTACATTATTGTGAATGATTTCAACCGTAGTTTTGATTGCTGTACATGATGTGCAGAAATAAAATAAATAGGACAAACAGAAAACACAAAATGAGAAGAGAATTAATGTCAATTAAGACTCTCTTACACTTAGAGATTTGCTATCCTAGAATTTTAGATATATTCATTTCCTTCCTTCAACAAATTGAAGTTGGTAGGGAGTCACATATTTCCCCAAATTCACATATTTAAGGCTAGTCAATTATGGAATAAACTTCCCATCAGGAAAGTTTCTTCCTAATACCAACAGAAAGAGCTAGACTCATGTTTGAAGCATGAAGCCTTATTTGCCTTTTAAACTTCAGGTGTTTTGTTTTTTTCAATCCCTGTTATAGCAACACAGGACATTCCCATAATCCATATACCTGGCTTTGAAATGTCTTTGCCTCTTACCCAGTGACTACTTATTTTTTTTAATAGCCTCCTGTTAGACACTTCAAACACCTCATAATATCACATCAGCCGTGCCATTAGGGGCTCCTTCACCTGCACATCTACCAATATGACATATGCTATCATGTGCCAGCAATGCCCCTCTGCATTGGCCAAACTGGACCATCTTTACGCAAAAGAATAAATGGACACACATCTGACATCATGAATCATAACATTCAAAAACCAGTAGGAGAACACTTCAATCTTTCTGGTCACTCAGTAACAGTCTTAAAAGTGGCAATTCTTCAACAAAAAAACCTTCAAAAACAGACTCCAATGAGAAACTGCTGAACTGGAATTAATTTGCAAATGGGATACCATTAAATTAGGCTTGAATAAAGACTGGTAGTGGCTGGTTCACTAGAAAATTGAATCTATTTCCCCACATTTGCAATCTGTTTTCTCATGTTAAGTATCCACCTACTTTTACTCACACTTTCTTGCCAACTGCTTGAAATGGGCCATCCTGATTATCACTACGAAGGTTTTTTTTCTGCTGCTGCTAATAGCTCACCTTAATTGATTATGCCACTTAAAGTTGGTATGGCAACCTCCACCTTTTTATGTTCTAGATAGATAGATAGATAGATAGATAGATAGATAGATAGATATAATGTCCTATTGTACGTTCCACTCTATGCATCTGATGAAGTGGGTTCTAGCCCATGAAAGCTTATACCCAAATACATTGGTTAGTCTCTAAGGTGCCACAAGTACTCCTCGTTCCGTTCACTAGTCTGTAATTCCGAATGTTCTTTATCAAGATAGGGACTACATTGCCTATCCCAGTCCTCCAAGGTATTCGATTTTAGAAACAGACTACTTCTTTTTGCTCTTGTTCCCTCTGCCACTTCATATTTTAGTTCCTCAGAATTATTTCATGAATGCAGATGACTTGTTTCAAGGTCCTTGGCCTTGTTGTCTTGTTGTTTTTTTTTAAACATCTCCTCTTAACACCACTAACTCTAATAGTGCCTCTTCCTTGTTGCTTGTAAAAAGTAATCGTGGTAGGTATCTCCACAATATTGTTGTGAAGGCTGATGCAAAGAAATAGTTTAGCTTGTCCTTTGATTGCTACCTGGTGATAGCCCAAACAATAAACATACACACTTGCAGGTTTTCTACTTCTGATTTACTTTGTTTGCTTTTTTTGTTATTCGCTCCACAAATTTTCTCTTTATTCTACTTTCCTTTTTATATTTTTAACTTTCACAGATTATGGTCCTTACTATCAGTTTAACACAGGCTGTGTTCCTGTACTTTGAAGGATACCCTGGGTACAATTTATGTACATTCTTGTACCTTGCCATTTAACTATAATTTTGTTGCCTTTCCCTTTCAGATAAAAATGAAAAATAAAAGTCTTACAATTTTTAAAATATTTTTTCTGTGATTATGCTGTAATCATTACATCTGAAGTTATTCTTACTGCAGTCTATCCCAAATCCTCAGTGTCCTTTCCTTCGTCTATGTAAAAGAATTGAAAACATTCAACACAGTTGGGCCTGCTACATCATCATTGCCTGCTCTGTTCCTTAAAACAAATAAAATAATTCCGTGAACTTCCTTAGAAATTGCTCCATCTTTGGCTCTGTTCCATTTTCACAGCATGCAACAGTTAGTTAGTAAATAAATAAAATCAAGATTCACACTTGTCAGGAGAGATGGCAGTCCCTTTGACCTGCACGGACACCCAACTTTGACTGAATCTGCTTAGAAACACTAGCTTTCTGTAAACCCCCAGTGCATACCATACATTCACAGAATCTTAGCATTGCTATTTCATCCTAGTAACTTATCTTTACATGAAAGGATGGGGAAGAGCATGTTTACCTGCTGTAGCTACTGCTGTTATGAGAGAGTCCTTATGTGGCACTGCTTGTTGAGTACTTGCCTTGTACATGCAAGGGGAAAAGAAAGAAGTTGCTGAAAGAGTTTTATAATGTGGTTTATGGGCCTCAAACTTCTTTTAAGTATTTCGTGTGTGTGTAATGTTATATAGTTGCTGCTTTCCACCCTTGAGATGGTTACATTTCAGTGGTTGGTGAAGTGATTGCTCTATATACTGTGTATGAAAACTTCTATATAAAAATGTGTGGGGGGGTGGGGAAAATTGTGTTGAGACTCATACTAAATCAGATTGTGAAACTGCTTTACCACCATCTCAGAAATCTTTTCAAGGTTGAATAAGCAACACATGCTATCTAATTGTGATACTAAGTATCTTCTACAAGGTTTTGTCATGTTCTGGTTAGACTATTGTATTTCTTGTATTCAAGGACACCTCACTATTGCTCCTCAGACATTTGCAACTTGTATGGTACTCAAGTAAGAGCATGTTTAATGGGGTCATTATCTCTGAACACATTGTTTCCATGCTGAGAGACTATTACCACCATCAGGAATAGCTGTGGTTTGATTCTGAAAATTATTTTGCTCACAAAGTGATAGGAGATTATTCAAGTTTCACCTATGTAGCATGTGGGGATAATTCATTCCTTTACTACATCCTTTATTTATGTAATGTGCTTTATTTGAAGATTAGCTATTCCAGGTCATTGATTAGTTTGCAGTGGTATCCAAACACTTGTTTGCAGAGCACTGCTTTTTTTTATAACTTCTCTGATTTCTGAGATTTTGTACAAATGATATAGCAAACACTTAATTTTAATCCACTTGAAAATTACTTAAATTTATTGAAAAAAAGATTTAGAGTTTCCCAACAATTTCAGTCTACTACAACTAAGCCTTTTAAATTTAAACTTGCAATTTTACTAAGAGAAAATTTCTGTATAGCTGTGAAGGTTTATTGCAGCGCTAAGCAACATAACAGCCAGGAAAGCCAATATTTCAATGCTCACCCTTGCACGCTATTTTTATATCCTAATACCAAAGATTGACAAAATGAAATGTCTCTTGCTAAGCGATGTCAACAACCCACAGCTAGTTTCTACATTTTTTGTTTTTAAACTAATAAATGCAAAATAAATGCTTAACTCTCTCAGAGTATATGAACCTCTGGCCATATGTTGGTCTTGGGGCACAACCCGAGTAAATGGGGTGTGTGCAGGGGAGTTCTGTAGTTGGTCAAGGTTACAGAGCCCTCCCAAATCCAGGCTGTGAGAGACAGCAGAGCTTCAGGATTACAGCAGTCTCCGCAATGGGCATAAGTCATGAATCCACTGGTAGTGTTAAGTAATACAATTTTACTCCAAGGGTAATGAGCTCTACAAACCCCATATTGATCTTAGACAGAGAGGGGTGGAGAACGCTCCCACCTCCCATTTACAAAAAAAAAAGAAGCTTGGTTACATCCCTGTGAAGCTGCTAGAGCTGCCAGTTATGGAAACAGGCACACACAGCTGCAACCAATCAGGGAAACAAGACCTGCTATAAAGGAGAGAGTACAGAGAAGGAAGCAGAGGCAGAAAGGTCTAGGATAGCAAAGGAGAGATGGGCTCTGTACCAGGCTGCTGCTAAGAAAGTACCCAAGAGACTGCAGCAGGCTGCAAGCCCTAACTTTAAAGGACTGATTTTTTTTTTAAAGGAAATATTTATATTCTTTTGAATCCTAGCCCATAGAGAACAACTGAATGAGAATTTTTTTTAAAAAAAATAAGTTTTTGACGGGAACTGGATGTTTTCCTGATTAAATTCGATAATACATTTCCTTAAACATTATATTAACACCTACAGTATCAGATGATTTATCTGCTTAAAACATGCATTGTTAAATAGTGTCATTTTTCTTACTTCTGTCACTTCCCCAACCTCTCCCCCCACCCTTAAAAAAATTGGTCAGAATTATTTAGTCATATTTGTGGTAATGTCAGAAAGGCCACAAATCTTAGTGGACTCAGCAAACCTACAGGGCACTCGGAGACGATTAAACAGAGGCAAATATGACACATATATTGTAAAGGTCACAAAAGAGAAAGCAGAGTTGTCAAGCTGATAGTTATCTAATTAAAATTATTCTAATCTTCTTCAGCGTAATATCCTTGAAAAGCATTGCTGGAGGAAACAGACTGTAGCAAAACATAAGATAATAAATATATGATTATATAATTAACCTACACTTTCAAATAGAGACATTTCTCACATTTGTTGTGTTCTTACAAAATTAAAATCACTATTTAATATGTATACCAAAAACTGACTGTTAGCTCAAATCAGTTTTCTAAAAATCTTATCTGGATGCTACAGTAGGGGGTCTTCAAAATAACTATGACTAGACAACTAGATTTTTTTGTAATTGTTATGTTTAATCCACAATTAATTAATTAATTACTGTAGGAAATTATTCAAGCAAGGCCTAATCCAGAGAACCACAAAATGCTCTAAATGCTATTGAACTTAAGAGGAGTTTTAGATGTTCATGTCCCATTGGTTAATATTATGTACTCTCTCTCTCTAGAATAGCATTTTTTTCCTAAAAGGATAAGATGGATATTTTGAATTCCTTCATTTCCCACAGTGAATAGCTTTACATATCTAAAAGGTCTGAAATACATCCAAAACACAGATGCTCAGCAAGCTGGAGCAAAAATGCCTCATTTGACTAACTATCTCATTACATCACCTAACAAAAATGTGGATTGGGAACTGGACACTGGGGATGGGGATGGGGATGGAGGGTGGCGGGGGGAAGGAATGTCAACTGATATTACTGGCAATTTTTCATTTTAACAGTAGTTTGTGAGAGGGAGAGATAGGACTTCAACTACAATTTCAATACTAGCTATTATCATATTAATCACTTTTAGACACTGTTTGCATCACCCTTTTTATCAACTATTTCTAAGAAAGTGGAGTTTATATAATTATAACAACAGACAAAAAATCTCCCACTTCCTTTAATAGTATTCCTTGATTTTAATAGTATTGCTTAAGGTCTGCTTCAGAAACAACCAAAATTGTCACTAATTTTCATACCGCAACATTTAATTGAAAGATGTGTACAATAATTAAAAAGGTAACTTCAGGGCAAACAATTCTAAACACTGTGATAAGTAGCTGAAGGAAGCTCAATTGGCAGTTTCCACAGTGTAATTACTGATAAAATTTCCTAATATTTTTCTCAGCCATTAAGGCACAATTTTCTTCAATATAAAATATTTATTGAATTTTTAATAATGTTTTCTGTTCAATCCCCCATCCTGCCAATACTCTACCTTGCTCATACATTAGCAGTAGTGCACAAGTCAATGTATTTAATGCTTTGCTATGATACAGCCCTTTCCAGTCAAAGATGTCAAGTACTTAAGAAACTTGCATGAATTATTCTAGCTACACAATGTCCCTTAAAGGATTTGTCCAAAATGTTCAAATCCCATGGTACTGGGGGATATATAATTGCCTATCTTGGTCATACAGCAAGTCTGAAACCAGAGCTAAAAATGACACCCATAAGACAAAGGGTGATCTAGTAGTTAGGGTGCTAGACATACTTGGGAAACCTAGGTTTGATTCCCAGATCTGCCAGACTTACTGTGTGATGTTGGCTAAGTAATTTAGGGGATGTTTACACTGTGATGAAAGACCAGTAATGGAGCAATAGCGAGGTGCTGGACCTCATCAGCTGTTGGGGGGAAGAGGCTGTTCAGTCTCAGCTGCGCTCTAGCCGCAGGAATTTTGATACCTATGGGCAGATATCACGGGCCTTGGCAGAAAGAGGCCATGAGCAGGACACTCTGCAGTGCCGTGTTAAGGTAAAGGAGCTTAGGAATGCGTATCGCAAAGTCCGCGAGGCAAACGGCCGCTCCAGAGCAGCCCCGGTGACTTGCAGATTTTATAAGGAGCTGCACGTGATACTTGGTGGTGATCCTATGGTCACTCCATCGATCACCATGGACACTTCCCAGCCCACCAGTGAATGAGGGGGTGAGGAGGAGGACGAAGACCAGGAGGATGAAGAAGAGGAGGAGGATGAGGACGAGGCGGCAGCGACCCAGGGCACGGAGGAGTCCCTGGACGCATGCAGCCAGGAACTCTTCTCAACCCAGGAGGGCGGCCAGCCACAGCGTCCGGCGGTTGCAGGGGCCAGCTCAGCAGTGGATTGCGAAGGTAAAGCTGCTTTTCTATGGGGAAGGCTTGAAGCTTGGGGTGGAAAGGGATGCTTGCATGCTTGCCTACATGTGGAATAAAGCATTCATGTAGTCTATCACCTCGCGGTAATCGTCATCAGTAATCTCTTCAAAGGTCTCAATAAGAGCGCTTGCAATGCGCCTGCGCAGGTTTCCCGGGAAAGCCAGCGTGGTCCCCGTCCCGGTCACGGTCACTAGTCCCTGCCACTGTGCTACAATGGGTGGGGGAAGCATTGCTGCACATAGGCAAGCTGCATATGGCCCTGGGCGGAAGCCGCATCTCATTAAAATCCCTTCCCTTTGTTCCTCAGTGACTCGAAGCAACGAGATATCTTCCAGGACAAACACCTACGGAGAATGTTGGGACAGTGTTCACAGTAGGGCTCCTGCCACTTCCCGGCACTCCACCCCCCGCCCCCCACCCCCGTCACAGCTTTTCAGGGCAGGGAAGAAATCCTTCCCCCTGCCTGCTGCTCAGAGTGGGGCTCCTGCAACTTACTGGCACTCCACCCCTACCGCCCCGCCACAGCTTTTCAGGGCAGGGAACAAATCCTTCCCGCTGCCTGCTGCTCAGACTGGGGCTCCTACAACGTATCGGCACTCCCCACCCCCTCCCCCGCCACAGCTTTTCAGGGCAGGGAAAAAATCATTTCCCTTGCCTCTGGAGTGCACTCACCATGGCAGGGGCTCCGTTGCTGTATCTGTGCTCTCTGAGGGACAGGCAAACGGGGAATGCGGGGGAATGATAGGCATGTCTGCTCTTTACAAGGGAACCACTGTTAAATGTATCTTTTTATTTTAGAAGGGTCGTCCTTCAGCCCTGCGCCATCGCTCTTATCAACAGCTGAGAGGCTGAGGCGACTGAGGAAGCGGCCATGAAGGAGCAAAGAGGCTCTTGTACAGCAAGTAATGCAAAAGGCTGTAATGGAGAATCGAGTTGCACAGAGGTGGAGGGAGAATGAGAGCAAGTTGAGGGAGAAGGCGCGGAAGGAGAATGCGATTCTCCGCCAGAAAAGCACCGATAAGCTGCTCTCATTACTACAGCTTCAATTGCAGACTATGCAGCGGATTGTCACCCTTCAGGAGGAGAAGCACCGCACCCACCACCCCAATTATCATTTGCCCCAAATCCCTTCCCCTTCTGTGCCTCAGTACCCTCCAGGCCACTATCATCAGCCAAATGGTTATCACCATCCACAGCTGCCTCCAACCCCTCTGTCTTCACCGAACAACCCTCAAACCCTGGACCATTATCCACTGCAGTCAACCCCTAATAACATGCCTTACTGCTCTCTGCAAATGAGGTTCGGGGGACATGGCCACTGTGAGGGCACTGGAGACTCAGAGACCCGGACATATTCCGAGCTCTGACTGACCCCACGACACCCCCATTGCACCTCCCCCGGCTTCCCCCTCACATGCATCACAATATTTTCTTTCAGCAACTGAAGTACCTGTTCAATAAATGAATTGTCTTCTTAATAAATGGGTTTCTTTATTAAGTGTACATACATTATTACAGGCTACAGAAAAGCAAATGCCTGTTCCTATTAAAAGAATGCTCCCTCCCTCCCTCCCTCCATCTGCACCTCACTTTAGAACTGGCTTTCAGCCTCAAAATGCTCCCTCAAGGCTTCCCTGATCCTAACAGCCTCGCACTGGTCCCCTCCAAGAACCCTGCTCTCTGGCTGGGCGTATGTGGCCTCCAGGCGTTGAACCTCCGAGGACCATGCCTGAGTGAAGCCTTCACCCTTCCGCTCACAAAGATTATGTAGGGCACAGCGTGCAGAAATAACCACGGAGATACTACCCTCGGCCAAGTCTAGCCTCCCATAAAGACAGCGCCAGCGTGCCTTGAGATGCCCAAAAGCACACAGTCATTCGACACCGGTTAAGCCTGTAGTTGAACCTTTCCTGACTGCTGTCCAGGCTCCCTGTGTAGGGTTTCATGAGCCAGGGCATTAAAGGGTAAGCAGGGTCACCAAGAATCACTATGGGCATTTCCACTTCCCTCATGGGGATCCTCTGGTCTGGGAAAAAAGTCCCGGCTTGCAGCTTCATGAACAGGCTGGTGTTGCGGAAGATGTGTGAGTCATGCACCTTTCCAGACCAGCCAGCATTAATGTCAGTAAAATGCCCATGGTGATCCACAAGCACCTGGAGAACCATGGAGAAGTACCCCTTTCGGTTAACGTACTCGTCAGTTAGGTGGGCGGGCACCAGAATAGGTATATGGGTCCCATCTGTCGCCCCTCCACAGTTAGGGAAACCCATTTCTTCAAAGCCAGCCACGATGTCATGCACGTTATCCAGAGTCACGATTTTTTGTAGCAGGATGCGATTAATGGCCCTGCACACTTGCATCAGCACAACTCCAACGGTCGACTTTCCAACCCCAAACTGGTTGGCCACCGATCGGTAGCTGTCTGGTGTAGCCAGCTTCCAGATCGCGATAGCCACCCGCTTCTCCACCGGCAGGGCAGCTCTCAGTCTGGTGTCCTTGTGCCGCAGGGCGGGGGCGAGTTGAGCACACAGTCCCATGAAAGTGGCTTTTCTCATTCGAAAGTTTTGCAGCCACTGCTCATCGTCCCAGACTTGCATGATGATGCAATCCCACCACTCAGTTCTCGTTTCCCATGCCCAGAAGCGGCGTTCAATGGCCGTGAGCATGTCCGTTAATGAGACAAGAAGCTTCGTGTCAAACACATTCACCGCTTCGATCTCGTCTTCAGACTCATCACTGTCATCCTGCATGTCAAGGATTAACTCCACTGCACACAGAGATGTGCTGGCGACAGTCGTCAGCATGTTCCTCAGCAGTTCTGGATTCATTGCAGCACACGACAATGGAAGACGGAGCCCGCCTTGCTGAAACCGTTGAAAGATGGCGCCGGAGGTGGAAGGAAACACAGGGATTGCTGGGATATGCCAAAAAGCATCATGGGTAGTTGAAACAGGATGCCCCGCAAGTGACGCCCCCCCTACCACAAGGCATTGCACCAGATCAGGAAGAGGTGTACTGTGGGATACATGCCTAATGCGCTGCTCTTAATGCCGTATTAAGTGCCGCAAATGTGGCCATGCTATAACGCTGGAGCATCTCAGTGTGGACATACAATAGCGCTATTCACATTACTGTATAAGGGGACTGCTATAACCAATAGCGCTATAATCTTGTAAGTGTAACCATACCCTTAGTTCCCCTCATCTGTAAAGTGGGGATAGCAATACTTTCCTACAGCACATGGGCACTGTAAGGATAAGTACATTAATTTTTTTTCAGATGCTCAGATGATGAGGTTCTTAGGGTCAATAAAATCATATGAGGTGACTGGGGTCATATAGATCAATTGCCTGATCCAAACACCACTGATGTTAATATGGGATAGATCATAATTTGAGAGGGTTTCCTGCTTGTACCTGGACTGTGCCATTTTTACTAATACTGGATAGTACCATACTCTACAAGTTATCCCATGAATAGAACTGTCTGCCTAGACAGGTATGCCACATAAAATCTGACACCTTCGGGCCCTTAAAGACTAATTACCATATCTTGGGTTAAACATAATCAGATCAAAGACTGATACAGTTAACAAAATTAGGTTGTATTGAAATTTCTAAATATTTTTGAACAATAATTTATTAAATTATTTATTAATAATTTGTTTACTTCTGTATCTAGGTGGAATGATAATCAAGGGTTAAGTAGAAAGTAATTCACAACAAATAATTTATTTGGAAAATTCAGGCTCTCTCTGTGTGCATGTGGAATGTTGCTGTACAAAGTTAGGCACCCTTTAAAATAAATATGTTTTTCTGTATTTGATCATTAAGGCCTCAAACCTGCAACCAACTGTATGCACCCACACATAATCAATTGCAGGATCAGGGCCTATGAGCCTAATTTGCCAAGCTGCCCCATGCAGACAGTCCCTCACACAGAGCACCACAGTCTTCAATGCATCTCAAAGTGGAGAAGTTTTCAGCATCAGGGCTCAAAGTAGGAAACTGGAGAACCATCAGCATTTATTAATGTTCCTAGTCAGAAATGGCAAGAATACACAATGTCAACATACATACTGATTTGTTTGAATTTAATTATGGGCCCGATCAAAAGCCCACTGAAGTGCATGGGAGTTTTTCCATTAACTTCAATGAGCTGAGGATAAGGTCTTGTATAATTATTACTCTCTCTTTCTCTCTCTCTCAGAAAAAACTTTAACAAGGTTGCAAAGTCAAGCAATCATATATTAGGAAATGACAGAATTTAGTTTGCCTGTGCCACCTTGATTTGTCTCCAAATGTGTATGCATTATGATGCAGTCTTTAATTACATAATCACAAACTGTTGTTTTTCACAGACCACTGACTGTTTCAGAGCACTGAATATATGGGGTTCACTTAATGAGTGGCAATTCAATAGTTTGTTTTATCCTCATTGTTAATTGTGTGGCCATAAGCCTTATTTACAGCACACTAGTCAAACTCCGCTCTGAGGACAAAATTATCAATTTCTTCCTGGGCTTTTCTAGGCTCTCATCACTACAATACTCAAGCCCTTCATTAACTAATTATCATTAATTTATTTGCACAACTTCCCTGGGAGAAAAATGGGCATTATCATCACCATTTGACAGATAAGGAACTGAGAGACAGAAAAATAAAGGTAAAAAGTTTCAAACTAATTTTGCCTAATTTAAGACATGTGGGACTAGATATCTTTTTTTTTGAGAACATAGCAGTATATAACAATTTATATGATCAGAGTACAGCTCTCATTGACTTTAGCTATAGCAGTGAGTGCTCAGCACTTGTGCAAATCAAATCACAGGCATCCAGATCACAAGACACCTCAACAAAGGTACCCAGATAATAAGGACCACACAATAAGGATCACAGGGGAGGTGGGAAAGCGGCAGTTTGGTTCTATCATATCCTAATTTGAAAGCTTGACTTTGCAACCTTATTTATATTCCTTTAACTAGGGACATGTGTGCTGTTTTCTGACTTTATGAGAGACTTTAATCTAATAAAACGGAAGTCAATGGGACTTATGCCACTGACTTTAAAAAGTTCTGAGTTATGCTCAGAATGACATGCGTGGCTTGCAAAAGATTTCCAACCTTCTCCTCCGGACATCTTTCCTAGAAAATATGGACTAAAAATTTCACTGAGTGGGGTGAGGGAAAAAATTTCATAATGACACTATATATATATCAGAGGTATGCTCAGGCCTTGATTACTGCATGCAGTTCTGGTCACTGCATCTTAACAATATTGAAAAAAGTGAAGGACAACTGAGAAGAGAAACAAAAATGATTAGCTATGGAACAGCCTCCACATGAGAAGAGATTAAAAAGACTCCGATTGGTCACCTTAGAAAAGAAATGATTAAGAGAGACACAATAAAGATCTATAAAATCATGGATGATGTGGAGAATAAAAATAGACAAGTATTATTTCCCCTTTCACATAACACATGAACCTAGGATTATCTAATGAAATTTTTACAGGCAACAGTTTCAAAACAAATATAAGTAAATATTTCTTCACACGATGCACAGGGAAGCTGCAGGACTTTTTGCAAGGGGATCTTGTGAAGGCCAAAAGTATAATTGGGTTCTAAAAGGAATTAGATCAGTTCATGGATGATAAGTCCATCAATGGCTATAAACCAAGAAGGTCAGGAATGCAATCTCGTGTTCCAGCAATCCCTAAACCTCCAGCAGCCAGAAATTGGGAATGGATGATGGGGATGGATCACTGGATGATGGCTCTGTTCTGTTCATTCCCTTTGAAGCATCTGGTACTGGCCACTAATGGAAGATCATTGGTCTGGCCAATGCTGCTACTCCTGTGTAAGGCTTTCGGAACTTCCTATTGTTGTCCTACCTCTGATTTCTTGGAAGTCAATAGAAATTTTATCCCTGACAAAAACTTGAGCAGAATTAGGCCTGCCCTGCATGGTTTTGAAAATCTCAACCATAAAGTATAAAGGAACTGAATTCTTTCTTAGTGTTTCAGAGCCAAATGCTGCCTCCTCTCCCCCAATTAGTCTGCAAATGGTCTGAATAAAGAGACTGCACAATTGCCTCACAGATTTTGTTGCTGATTGTTTTTTTGTTTTGTTGCTGAATTTATTTTTTGGAGAAAAGTGGATAGAATTACCTCCTTCCCAGTCTGGGATGGAGTTATTCCAAAGGAATTCTGTTCTAAATATGGGTTGCAGCAACATCTGAGGACCCCTGTGAGTCCGCTGTGGAAAGGGTCCAGGCCTGTGGATTTGAAGGGCAATGGAGGCCACAAAGAAAAGTACTGTGGAGCAGGTGGGTATGCAGTCCTTTGAAACAGCTTCTACATGGCTTATTCCTGTTGCACTGTGGAAATGTAACACTCTGCATTTCAGGCCTCCTGTGTCCTTGGGGGAGATGAAGGCAGCATTTGGCATTCAGAAGACAATACATTTATCTGCCAGTTGACAATATGGTCTGACAACTGGCCTCCATTCTGGTTTATGGAATACAGTACTGTTAGTTATCTGCTTTTTGGGTCACCATAAGCCTGATCCAAAAAGCAATGAAGCAAATGAAAGCTTTGGATAAGGCTCTTATGTTGCTGAAAAAATGGAAAGTCCCTGTTTATGGATTTGTCCCAGTGCTCCTGCCAACTGTACAAACATAGCTGTTTTTTCCCAATTTTTTAAAACTCTTCAGTCTTTGGACACATGAAGGACCTGCTAGTCAGCTGAGGCAGTGACATTGATAAATAGCAATGGGTATACACAAGCATCTCAGTAACCCCCCTACTAATTAGCCTTGTCAGAAGATGCCCTCTTGCCCTCCCCACCACACCTCCCAATAAGCTTCGACACCTTTGGGAATTAATTCTAACCCTGCCCAAAATCTCAGCCAATCCCTTGCACCATTTGCTCCTCCCTTACCGCCCACAATGCTATGGTAATAATTTTCGCTTTGAAAACTTGTTCTCTCTCTCTAAGTTGGCTATTCAAGTCTACTATGAAGCACTACATTTACATTCTTCTTGGTTTCTTGTTGTCATTTTGCACTCTTTGGCGTCGTGTTGTGTGTCCGTTACTTCCAGTCCTTCATGATATGCTCATGATCAGGCAGAAGGCAACTTCTTTCACAACACAAAATTTTATTCAATGAGGAAAAAATATGCTCAACCATAGCTGTTGTGACCAGGATTAGCAAGAGATGAATTCCTACTTTCATCCCAGGAAAAATAGCACAAAGATTGGGTCGAACCACTAGTGATGATAAAGAAGTTGAAGTTAAATCTTCATTTTTTTTCCATATGATATTCTACTCTGTGTTTAACATTCTCTCATCTGTCCTGATCACAAAGCAGCCCCATTGCTGGTAGTGCCTCACTCCATGCAATTGTAGGTATTTTATAAGACAGGCATCTGTAAAAGCTATGTGGAAGTTGAATAGAATTCAGAAATCTCTATTGTAGTTTTGTAAGAACCAAGTCTGTATACTTTTTCAGCTGGCTTAACAGACACTTCTTGTCCTCTTCACTTATGGAGTCAATATAAATACCTTCATTAGTCAACTTTTGGACTGAAGTATTTGCTTCTTTCAGTACATTTTCAATGGATTTCTCTGTTTGATCCAAGGATAGCTTCTATTTCTGGGCGAAGATCTAATACTGTTGTAGGAGATGTCTGAATGACATTGTTTAATAACCCAAGTGGTTTCAACAGTAGACTTACAAGAGAGAGAATGGCAAGAGTCTTCTCTGAACTTAGTAACAAAAGTACAGTAGTCCATTAGCCTCACTACTTAGATCTGTCCTATCTTGTTGGATACTTTCCAAAGCCAGTAATAACAGTTGCAGTAATTTTAAGACAACTGCCAAGAATCACTCATGAGAAAGCCAGCAGGTTTTCCCAAATTGGACTCATTTGAACTTCAATCCCAGTGTATCTTCTATTTGTTTCCAAAATGTTCAGTCCTTTGGGACTTGCTGAAAAAAAAGAGTATAAAAAGCCATTACATTTATGGCTTTTAATGTCTTTTGAAAATTCTGCAGCTTGTACTAGTGCTAGCTGGAGTAGAAGGCCTCTACAGTGTGTATAGGAGAGATTAGGGTTACACTTTTCTCTGAGCAAAGCTTGTACTCCACTATGTCTTCCAGAGAAGTTTGTAGTTCCATCAAATGCACAAGCAGACATCTGTTTGGGGTTCAATTTACAAGCATTTAACTCTTCTAAGATGTCACAGCTGCAGCTGATGTGTGTTCTATAACCTGACAGTAGAATGCATCTACTGTCCTCCCACAGACATCAAGATAACATACACAATGACTTAATACTTGATTCCTATTTGCATTGGTGTGTTCATCAGCCATCTATGCACATATTTTGAATATGGTGAGAAAATTCTTCACTTTTTCAGCTCCTGAGTCTTTCACTGTTGCACCACGTTTCAAGAGAGTCAGCTGAGTTTTTTGCAGAAAGATAGTGAGCATTTGCCAGTCTTGTTCAGAACCAGTGTCCAGCTTCAGGATTAACAAGTGACAATACACGTAACATAGGCCTCTGGTTTGTAGTGTGTGATATCTCTTGCTTAAATAGAAAGAATGATGCAATAGCTATGATGGTTCATGTAAACTGAGTTGTCTCTAGCATTCTTAACAGCCTCATTAAGTTCTTCTAAAATTGTCTTTGACAGTGACTGGCTTATAAGGCTTTCTCCATGGTGATGCAGTCCTGAGGTGTGGTGGTTTGCAGCCTTTTCATATAGGTAGTCAGTATTGGCTTAGCTGATCAGTCTGGCAAACCAAACTCCTCCACTTCTACTATATAAATCCATGACAGGCCCACATCTTAAATACTGCAATGTAGTTCTGGTCACACTATCTCAAAAAAGATATATTGGAATTGGAAAAGGTACTGAGAAGGGCAACAAAAATTATTAGGGGTATGGAACAGATTTGATACGAGGAGAGATTTAAAAGACTGGGCCTTTTCAGCTTAGAAAGAGATGAGTAAGAGCGGACATGAAAAAGTCTTATAAAATCTTGATTTGTTTAGAGAAAATGAATAAAGAAGTGTTATTTATTCCTTTACTTAACAAAAGAAGCAGGGGTCACCCAATGAAATTAATAGGCAGTAAGTTTAAAACAAACAAAAGGAAGTACTTCTTCAAACAACGCACAGTCACCTGTGGAATTTTTGCCAGGGATGTTGTGAAGGCCAAAATTATAACAGGGTTCAAAAAAGAACTAGATAAGTTCATGGAGGATAGGTCCATCAATGACGATTAGCCAGGATGGGCAGGGATGCAACATCATGATCTGAGTGTCCTTAGCCTCTGTTCTTCAGAAGCTGGGAGTGGATGACAAGAGATGGATCAATTTATGATTCCCTGTTCTGAAGCACCCGGAACAGTCACTGTCAGAAGACAGGATACTGGGATAGCTGGACCATTGATCTGACCCTATATAGCCATTCTTACATAAAAAAAATATTTATACTAATAAAAAAGTTTATAGCACAGAAACTCTCCAAGATAATGACCTCTTGAGATAGCAATGATGTGAGATAATGATCTTGGCAAATAAAGCATTTTAAAAATCTTGGCCTACTAGGAAACATATATTTATACAAGTTTCCCAGACACAAATCTAGCTTCTGGAGAAAAGTGACTAAAATATAGTCCAATGCTCTGGCTACTGTTTGTCATACCACTCTTCACTCTATTGCTCTGCTCCAATGGCCCTGCCCTGTCACCTTCTGCTGCCAGCTACCACTGTGACCTCTGTGAGTCGATCTCTCGCGGTTCCACCAAGCCAGAGGTGGCTCTACGTTTCCTGTCTTCCCAAGTGCGGCAGTCAGGTGGGCTTCGGTGGCATGGCTGAGGGCGGTCTGCCGGTCCCACGGATTCACTGTCCTCGCCGCTAAAATGCTGCTGAATCCGTGGGACTGGTGGACCTCCCGTAGGCATGCTGCCGAAGTGTGCCTGACTGCCGCCCTGACAGCAACCAGCAGGCCACCCCCAGCAGCTGGCCATCCCAGGCATGCACTTTCTGCGCTGGTGCCTGGAGCCACCTCTGCATCTAGCTCTCAGTGATTTTGGCTCTTGGGGGAGAACCTCGGTGCTAGTGCAGACTGGGTCATCTCTTCCACAGAAACACTGTCACACAGCAGGTCTAAGCACTTAGACCTGATTATCAGAGATTTCAGCTCTAGTGGTCACTTAACAACCCCAAAGACTCTCTATAAAGCCTAATCAGCTCTGTCTTTAAACAGTGGAGAGAGGCAGGTCAAATAATATTTGTGACTCAGGCAGATCATCAAGCAAAACACCTGTCCCCACCCTCTCTCTTGATGCCTTCAATCAGCACAGGCTAAGGACAGTTCTACTGTCCTTTATTCATACAATAAAAACAACATTTCATTACCCCCCGCATTGAAGTGCTTTCAAATCAGCTTTGTTTGCTGGTTATCTAGGTAGATTACGTGTGAATGTTAATACAATCTGATCCTGAAGCCTTTCCCCCCAGCCCCAAGCTCATCACTAGCTGTCGGGGAGAGCTCATTTAGACTTTGCTTACATATCATAATTTGAAATTATTAGGTTGGCCAACATCACCAAAATGAATGCACGGATATTGTCATAAAAAACAACAGCTGTATAAGGATGCTAGTCTGTGTTCACACTTTTCAAATCTATTATACTTTTTCAGATATACATATTTTATCATACACTTTATATGCTTGTAAAGTGTGTATTAATGTTTCAATTTAAATTTAAATTTCCAAACAATCACTAAATTGGTAACACTGTATGTAACTAGTTCACAAAACTGGGGGCAGGGGGTGTTGGAAAAATTCAGGGGCATGTAAGGAAATCCCTGCCTGAGTCTTTAAGGAACAGGGCCAAGGGGCTGGATACGCAGGGTCATGCCATGCACCTCATTACAATGACCTTAATTTAAGTTGGTTTCAATAGGCTTAACTTCTGCTGATTTGAGTGAAACATATCATGTTAAACAGAACACGGAAGTCCAGGGAGTTTGGTAGCAGCAAGAGCATGTAAAAATGCCAAAGACAATTTTAATCTCTCAACATAACTATCAAAGGGAGCTTGCCAATGAACTAAATGGCAGCACAGTCAAAATAACGTTCACAGGTTATTAGAAAGGTCATATTTTGGCCATCTGTTGCATGACTGGACCTAGCAGTCATGGATGTTGTACCAACAAATTTTGTTAGGTGGCAATAATTCACCACATTTTCTGACTAACCTTTATATATTCTGGGCAATGCTCCAATCTGAGATAGGCTAAGGAAGAGGGATCCAGATTTAGGCTTGGTTTCTGTGCTCATTTTAAAAATTGCACTCTCATTATGGTTTGTATACAATGGTATCAAAACTTCCTGAGGTTGAAATCTAAAACAGAAGAAGTGTTGATCTCTTGAGATTTCTGCTGTAATTTCAAGGCCATCCCTCCATCTCCTTTAACGATGAGGCATTTGTCACCTACAAATAAGACTAATTCAAAGCTAATAGCACTACATAGAATCCAGAAAACTGTAAAGCCATGAAGATTAGAGCTCATTTAGATTAGATTAGTGTCAGTTTACCAGATTTTTTAAAGTTCATAATTTTAAACTTTGAACTAGTTTTGTCTTTTAGACTTTTGAAATTAACTAGTGTCTGAAGATCATGGCCCTGATTTTCCACTGAAGTTACACCCATATAACTCTATTAAAGAGAATGTATAATAGAATGGACAATGAGTCCCCAAGTACACTGACCATATTGTATGGAAGGCTGTATAAGAAAACCAACTTGTATCATATTTTATATTGAATACATTATCATTATGTGTAGTGGAGCCACATAAAAGTCAATGTGTTAATTTTTTTTTAGTAGTCTTTGTTAATACAAAGGAAAGGAATAGATGGAAAGGAACAGATTGGGACAAAGATTCTGGTGAGACTGAGACTGGAGATGGAGGAGGGAAACTGTGACTTGGAGGGAGGGTAGACTAGGCCTGTTTGGGTAAGAAGATTGGGTCGGGGAACCAGGGAGAGGAGACACTGACAGCCAGTGTGGGAAAAGGGGGAGAGGGCACCGAGATGAGCCAATGAGCTGGGAGGAAAAGGGGACTGGGTCTAGGAAATCAGTGGGGTTTAGGGGAACAGGGGAAGAGATCAGCAAAAACTGACAAGAAGCTGGGGTAAAAGGAGAAAAATAGCACTGGCCGTGCAAAGAAATATTTTGGATATGCTTACTGATACAGTCCAATTATATGATCACATGCTATTTTTTTCCACAGGACTCCTACCTCATTCAGGGGATAGGGTGCACCAGCTGTGTAGAGCAATCAGGGTTATGTCTGTGGGACTCCTGCATGATACATTGCAGAAGTTAGAAGGCACGTAGTGAATTAAGCAGTGGATTGTAGGAAGAGAAAGGACAGTCTCATGGTTAATGTAATATAATTTAATTTTTGACCTGGAGAATTAGATTCTATACCTATCTCTGCTATAGGGTTCCTGTTTGATGTTCATCAAATCACTTAAACCAAACTTTTCACTGGTGGTCACTAATTGTGCCTTCCTCTTTTTCTAGATGCCCAACTTGTGACCCTGAGGCCTGATTTGCATAAGTGATGAGCACTCACAGCTGCAACTGAAGTCAATGGGAGCTCTGCTTTGGACATATGAAGTGCTATATAATGCTAAATACCCTGAAAAAATCAGGCCCTAGGCATCTTACAATGGGCACTCCAAATTAGTGGAAACTCTTGACCTTAATCTCTCTGTACTTCAGCTTTCCCTCAATAAAATGTGAATAATAAAATCCCATCATCTCACAGGATTGTTGTGAAAATAATCATTCATGTTTTTGAAGAAGTCAGATACCGTAGAGATGAAAAAACTTCCTGTCAGGGTGGTTAAGCACTAGCATAAATTGCCCAGGGAGGTTGTGTAATTTCCATCATTAGAGATTTTTAAAACCAGGTTAGACAAACACCTGTCAGGGATGGCCTAGATAATACTTAGTTCTGCCATGACTGCAGGGGACTGGACTAGATGACCTCTTGAGTTCCCTTCCAGTTCTGTGATTCTATGAGTGGCATAGAAAGACCATCAGGAAATTAACAACTCTATCTGCAGAGCAGGGTTTGAATAGTGTGCAGTAAATAAGGCCTAAGACCATACACTGAGCAATGAATATAAATAAAACACTGAACAGCTGCTCATAAAGTGATCACTGTTCATTCTGTGCACTGAATGAGGCAGAGGTTCTGTGGAAAAATAATATATGATCATGCAATTGGACTGTACCATAAAGCATAGTCAAAATATCTCTTTGCATAGCCAGTTCCAGTTTTTTCCCTGCACCCCAGCTTCTTGTCAGACCAGGCTCTTATCTGAGAGAGACTGTATCATAATGGCTATTCACTGGGGGTGTGGTTGTATTCAGGTTGTATAGGCAATCTTAACTCTAGCATTTCTCAACTTTTGAGTGCTTGACTTTGTGACCTTTATAATGTTTTTAACATAGTTTTGTGGTTTTAATTTTTACACACACACATACAGACAGACAAAAGATAAAATGAAACAAAAAAAACCCCACGAAATTTCTTTGACCAACTATTCTACTATAATTTAAGCTGTGGATCCCATGGCAAATATGCTGAAAATATTCTAAAGCATGTGAGAACTTTTGTGAGTACTTTCATTAATATCAAAGCTAATGAAAGAAATTACTCGCTTTATATCATGAGGATACTTAAATGGGTATACATAAATTATACAGTATCATTTTATTATATAAGTAGAGGACCGTAGAGGCAAGAGAGACAGTGCAAAGATTCTTGCTATTCTTGATCTCTTATGCTATAAACACTTAATCTTCTGTGATAAAGTAAGAGGAAGAGAATTTTTTACTACCACAAGTGCTACTAATCTCTCTAGAGAGCTACAAGATGATTAAATTAATAACGCTCCAGGACAAAGATGTCAGATTGTGTAAAAAAAAAATTTAAAAAACAAAAGATTTGTCTAGTATCTTACTTTTTCTAATATAGTGTATTTTTTTAAAAGCCCTTATCAATTGGGTATATCATTCTTTCTTATTGTGGAATTGTTGCTATAAAGCTAGAGATATAAGATATTTTCTCGTCTTGGGACTCTCAGAATTAATACATAGATACAAAGTATTTTCATATAAATAGATTGATCTTAGACCTTAATATGTTAGTATTAATTAGCTATATTTGTCACAATTATAGCTTATATAACTTTAGAACTATTGTAACTTACTCCATTCTCCTGCCCTTAGGGTAAGAGTTTAATTAAGTCCACTATTACTAATTCTCTACTTTTTATCTAGTGTCCTAGATAGTCCTAGAGCTGTAATAACTTTTTGCATAAAAGATGTGAAAAACAGGATTATTTCAATAGAAAGCTGATTTTTTTTTATTTTATCTAACTCTGCAAATCTACATGTTTATTCACCTTCAGCTTCACCATATTGTTTTCCAGAGAAACAATCGTATTTACTGAGTCACAGGGGCCTCAAAGTCATTCTGTTTAGAACTGCTCATTCAATTATTAAAGGAGTTGCTCTTTAGTTTCCGTGGTGGGATTTACAGCCTTGGCACCAGATGATCCAAATTCTTAAGAGTCCAAGCTTTTTTCTTTCTTTGTCATTAGAGAGTTTACTTATAATTTTATTCATTATATTCAATTGTCTATGTTCATGATGGTCAGTTTTTGGAACTTGATTTTTTCCCCTGCAATCTGATTGTTCCTGTGAGATTTTTCAGTAGTATCTGCAATGAAGGCCAGTGGAGACTTAAATCCATATTTATCTAAAGCTAAATATACATTCATGTTATTTCAGGGAGTCAATTAAAAACATTTTTTTTTTATTGTGCCCCCGGCTTCATATCAAATTTCACTCTTCTTTAATTAATCCTTAAGAGTTTTTCTAGAGGAAATGCTTCTGCTTCAGGCAAAAATAATTCTGCCAAACAGAGTTTATTGGTCAGATCTTCATCTGGTGTAAACGAAGCTCTGACCATTTACATGAAATGAGTGTCTTCCACAGGGATTTACAGTGGGCTAGTTCCTCACCGAGAGAGTAATTAGTAACACAGAGACCCAGAAAGGTGTCAAACATGTGAGCTAAGCTACACACAGTTATTTCTATTAGTTGGAACTCAGCCAGCACATTGCTTTTCAGTGAGCCTACTATCCCTTTATTCTACCTCCAGAATTTTGGCTTCTAAATTCTAGCCTGTAAACCCGTGCAAGCCACAACTTCCTCACCTGCAAGGCTTTTCTCGTTCTCATTGTGGATTGTAGTCTGTTTTCCAGGGATTCTGAGTCTACCGCCACCCCTTTAATAGCCCAACTAACTAGCCAGATATAATTTTCTCTCAGACATTGTGACACTATTAGATGTAACCCTTTTAACAGGCAATTTAGTAATAAATACTCATATCTCAACATGTAAAAATGACATTATGATCATTGCCCAATATACTCATATCTCAACATGTAAGCATGACATTATGATCATTGCCCAATATAACACTTGGAACATATACATTGCTTGACTTAAGTACCCTGTTAACTTGGCCTTTTTCAAAAGAACCCAAAAGCAATTAGAACTTGCAAAATGTCATTTTAAAAAAAAATATTCAAATAAGCATCTTATTCCACTAAGTTCATTTTTTAATACATCTTTAAAAAGATTCTGTGAGATACCAGCAAAATACTCTATTTTACCAAAGCTCCATCTAACAGTTATGTAGTTTTTCTACATTTCTTTTTCTATCATTGCAGATTACAAAGATAGTTATGTCAATATATCTTCCATTTATATTCAGCTTACTCCTCCTGTGTGATTCATTCACCAAAATTACAGCCAATTGTTTATGACACTACTAGCTATTGAAATGCAATGACCCAAATGCTGGATTACAACATTGTGAAAGGAACTGAATAGGAAGCAATCCCCAAGAGTAGAAGTAAAAATTGCTATGTACAAAGGCTTATAGTCAGTAATGGCTGGAAAAAATCTATACAAGTGTACAAGACACCTTGCTGAGCTTTGATCAATACTAATTTATTTTATTTATTAACACTTGTCCTGCTATGCCTAACTATGCACTGGTGCCTTAAAATAGCATTAGTGCATCATTGTCTATTTTAAGGTCTGAGTCCTCAGTGATTTGCACATGTGATTAACTTATACTCTTATATATCCCCATTCACTTCATTGTACATAAAACTGACTTACATGAGAGTCTTTGTAGGATCTGGCCCTTAGGTTGCTTATGGCTAAGTTGTATCTTTACTAATGGACACTCCTTAGATCTGGTAGACAAAGGAATTCCGACTCTTCAAAAGACGGTTTACTTATTTTGTCATAATTTCAAAATTCAAGTTTAAGTTTTAACTGTAAAGATCTGTTTTCATTCCAATAATTCTCGATCTCAGTAGTGCTGGAAGAGTCATTGATGTTTCGGTTCAGCCAGCATACCAAAAAAAGCAGAAACAATATTTGGTTTGGTTTCAAAGCTGTTTAGGATTAGTTGGTAAATTGGAAAAGTCTGTTTCAAACCAACAAGCTGTCTGTCCCTTTATAATGATTAGCCCAGTAGTTAGTGCACTTGCCTGGAATGTGGGAATCCTGGGTTTGGATCCACATTCTGGGAAAGGGACTTGAATTCAGATTTCCCTGCTCCCTTCCCCCACCCGTCCAAGATAAACATCCTAACTACAAGACCATAGGCTGTACAGGCTGGGGTGTTACTTTCAAGTCTTCCGTATTAAAAGATGTTCCACTTCATATAAGCATAAGAACATAAGGAGGGCCGTACTGGGTCAGACCAAAGGTCCATCTAGCTCAGTATCCTGTCTACCGACAGTGGCCAATGCCAGGTGCCCCAGAGTGAGTGAACCTAACAGGTAAAGATCAAGTGATCTCTCCTGCCATCCATCACCCCACTCTGACAAACAGAGGCTAGGGACATCATTCCTTACCCAGCCTGGCTAATAGCCATTAATGGACTTAGCCTCCATGAATTTATCCAGCACTTAAATATTCACCAGAGCAGGTACTTGGACTCAGGTCTCACACCTGCTAAGTTCACAAAGTACAGGCTATTTTGCCCTTAGTTTCTTCTATTGAAGCTGTTCCTCTTTGTATCAATATTTAGAAGTCACTGGGCCAACAACTCTGTAGCCTTGTGAATAAGGCATTCAGATAGGAGGGAAGAAACATGGATTCAGATATTCTTTGTACCTCATTCAGAGGAGGAATAGGAATCCAGACAGGGGACTCAAACCTCTGTCTCCCACATCCCAGGCAACGGCCCTAACAACCACAGGGCTAAAGGTTGTAAAAAGACAGAAATGTGCGGTTTGCTGACCTGGAAAAAAAAATCCCCAGCTGAAAGTAACTGGGTCAAATTCAAGTTGATTGACACTGCATTTTTTTTTCAGTGAAGAAATTATTCTATATTCACATATGTAGTATCTCAGATTGGACTAACCATAGTCAAGTCTCAAAAGCTATTTGGTGCAGATCACAGAAGTATTAGCAAGCTGATTATTCTAAGTACTGGTGATATTAGTAATCTAATAGCAGCAATGCTAGTGGATTTAATTAATAGTTTAAAAATACAAACATTTGAAAGTGAGACAACATGCTGTTTTCAAAGATGTGTTAAAGAAAAGCTTCTCTGGTATATCATCTTTGCACACGTGGGATGATGATGATGACCCAGACTTGCTCTGGCTGATTGCACAACAGACAGCCACAAGTCTAATCATTACGAACATAGGAGGGAATTTTCCAGAAGTTTATTCCTTCAAATTACTTTAAAATGCAGGCACTTGTATTAGTTCTTATCCTACTGAGTTCATTTCAGACAGACAGCCTGCCCTCTCTAAAGTTTCTTGAGATGACTGAAATTGCCTACATGAAATCTGAAGAAATAAATAATACGCCACAACTCCTCTGAAAGGAACAATATAGGACGTAGATTTCTTCCATTATAAAAAAAATCTGAAAGTTATATTTCACTCCCAGCGGAGATTTTCATTGTAAGAGCCTATGGTTAGTGAACACGCATCTCATAATAAATAAAAATGCCCATATAGACAGATTCAATTGACTCATCACTCCTCAACTGTCTTTTGACTGTTTAGATGAAACCCACGTGAATTTGTAGCAAAATAAAAAAGGAAGGGAAGCCTTGTGGCTTGTTCAACTATTGCTCTTCCAGGATGCTAGCTTTATACAGAGCTTTCTGAGCTACATCTACCCTGAAAGTACTTCAAATACAAACTCTGCCACTTCCCAATTCATCTCAGTATCATAGTTCCTTTATTCAGCCCACAGATCTAGAAAGAATTCTTAGGAGAGATAGCTTTCTTTTCTTAACAGTGAGAATGAGACAGACAGATCCTGCTTTATTTTGTATTATTTATTTTTCTGGAGTTTGCTTTCTTAATAACATTGTCTCAATATTTTCTTCTTTCCAGCTTTAAGAACCAGTTGCACATTGAATCACAATACAGGCATGTCACATCTTACGCTGATTCAACTTACGCGATTTCCATTTTACGCGGTTCGCAAAAACGAAAAAAGGAGAAATTTTTTTAAAAAAATTTCCTGCAGGGGGCGCAATTTCACCTCCTCTTGAAGTCAATGGGTTTTGGCGATACGTGGTTTCCGCTTTACGTGGTAACCGCAGAACGGAACCCTCGCGCAAGACACGACACGCCTGTAACTTGTACATGAAAGACTTAGCTTCCTAGCAAGCAAAGAGAAAATATCAAATTTGTTTTTGTTTTGTGCCTTAGCATCTCCGAAACCAATCTGCCTAATTTGAGGGGTTTGCTATGTGACATTTTTTGTATGGTACTGAATCCTTAGTCACATAGTGAAGCCATTATTTGTTACTGCTCCTGTGCATCCCTGTTCTATTGATATGACAGCCAGTTTGGACAGCCTACCATGGCCATCCCTGTGCCTGATGAGACAAATAACAGATGAAGGGGAGGCAGAGTAGGCTTTCCAAACTGCCTTATCAACATGAGGCAACTCTGTGGCGCTTGATGATAATTTAGTACCAAAAATCTTTAATGAGAAACTTGTTCTGGGCAAATATGGAAAACCGTTTTTAAACTATTCCCTACATGAACATTTTATGAGAGCTCTTTCCATACTTAGCATGTTCCCCTTTCAGTCTTTTTAGGAAATGCCTTGGACAATATAAATCATCTGTTGGCTGCTGGGAATTTCAGGCAGCCTGAAATGAAAGTTTCAGTTCATTGCAGTAATTTTAAAAGCCAAAGATCAGCAATCCACAAATGAGGTATCACAGTCTTGACTTTTATTTAGCCTTTGATTTAGCAAATCAGAAATCATTATTAACTTTGTTGGCCTGAAATTGAATTAGATTTAACTGCAGTACAATGCCTCTTTGACTCCTTATGTGGGCAATGCAAGTAGTTATATCTAATGGTGTTAAAGCTGAGATGAAAATGTTAAATGTAAGAGTCAATTGCAAGGTCATTACTCCCCTCCTCTCTCAAGTAATGAAAACCTAGTACTCTATGCAATATACAATTACAGGCTAATGATACAGTCCCTTACCAAGTGGCTCTCAGACCTTGTTCAATTTAAACACACTGATTTAAGCAATTCTGAAGTATCATATACAAGATTAAAAGTTAACTAGAGTGTTAGTCACAGTTTAAATGGTATATCAAAGCTACCTGTACTTTAAAAGCTGAAGCAGAAGCATAGAATAAGCTTATATTACAATGAGAAAATAATCTTAACCAAGTTGAAAGAGATAAGTATTTGCTGAAACAGACATTATTAATCTGCCTTCAGTATAAAATGGCTTGGAATTTCTGCAGGGGGAAGGCATGAAGTCATTCCGATTGGCTATGGAGTGACAATTCACCTCATTATCTTTGTATACCTCTTCCATAAAATGAAAGGACCAGAGGATGTGCCGGGGTGATATGTCTTCTCGCGCATCATTCTCTCTCCTGTGCAGCTCATTCATCCTCACCATGAATAGTCCTGACCACCAAGTGCCTGATAGCACTGAAATCTGCAGTACTGAGTGAATTCAACCCCTGTACACCCTTGTCAAGCCACATTTATCTCACGCTGTCCCTTTCATACTCCCATTGCGAAGAACTGAACCAGATTAGTGCTGAAATACCTTTCACACCTGTAGAAAAGGGAGTGGGATTTGCTCCATAGTGCTTTAGAATATGAGAAAAACATAAGTTCTTCCCCCCGCCCTCCCTACCAGCATTCCCACATCCTGAAGAAGAAAACAAAATAGCCAGTTCAGGATAACAACAGAAAAGGAAAGTGTACTGGGTACTAGCTTCCCAAAGCAGAGTGAGATACATATGATGAAGGCACAGACCTATGCACAATCCTGTAGAAAACTTGATGTTCTGCGTTAGCCTCGTTTTGCCAAACTCACATATTGAGAAACTGTTTTTTTCTGAATTTCACACCCTCTGATATTTGGAGTTTTGAATTCACTTGAACACAAGGGGTAGCAGAACACTTAAAAACACTGAATAGAGAAGACAACTGAATTGTGTATGGAAGTGGGGAAAAGTGTGAGATTTCGGTCCTTTACGTGCAAGGAATTTACACTCACTCTAAACTTAAAATCAGCATTCCAGGAGCTAGCCATTGCTCATAGATAAGAATCCATAAAATAGGAAATAGCCAAAATATTAGGTTGACACTAATATCTTCTTCCCTTTGCTTCCTATTAAAATAATACTAAAGGAGTCTAAAGCAACCACCAAAGATACTAGACCATTGATATTATAAGTTCTAGTATATTAGATCATTACTGAAGAATATTGTAGCACTTTAAAAATATGTATTAATTTCAGGCATTTGTCTTGACTATAAGAGATGTAATCCAATATTACCATAGAAAGAGATATTTTTTTTGTTACTTTCTAGTATCTTTCTTCTGCCCTTTTAGGTGGGAAATTGGTTAATTTTACAATGTTTTTTCTTTAATATCCTCCATGTCCTTTCTGAGTTATATGATCATGGAAAAAAAATACCTGTTCTGTTTTAAATGCATATTCAAGTCCCCTTTCTCCTCAAAGAACTGAAAAACAGCTTGGTTTAAAGGACACAAGTTTACCACTCAGTCCTCAATTAGGTCAATTGCTTTAGGCAAGTTTGAAGAAATGTGGTTCATAAATAACAAATTTATGAAGGTTTGAGCATTCAACGCATTTGGTACATAACTTCTGATTTCTAATATACAGCAAACAGATAGACAGAAAATTGTGAACTGTCTCACAATTCAAGGACTTCCCTGTGGACAAGCCCTGAACCAAACCTGATCCCTGCTGATGAGACCCTCAGCGTTCAAGCACAGGAAGGTCCCTCACTGACCACCTGTGAAGATGTTGTTATCCTAGTAATTAATCTGACAAAGGGCCCAAAGGAGCACCTTGGTGCACAGAGAAAATTCCTGCTTGAGACCATCTAGGAGTCTATCCTTGTTGCAACAATATTCTAACTGCACATTTGTAGCATGCTATTTTCACTTGTAGGTACAGTATTGTAGGTTTCCTTACTCATTTCCCCCCAGAATTCAAAGAACATGCATTTTTCATTGATTTATTACTGATTCATTGATTTATGTTTAAAGTTATCCATCTTCACAAACAAAGCATTTGTAAGACATATTAACTAGTGAAAAACATTTGTCTAAACTAGTTCATGGATTTTCAATCACTTTATCCAAACAAAAAAAAATCACATCTGGACTTAAAGGGGAAAAAAAGGAAGAAGAGGCAATTTTGGGGAATAGTATAAGGCACTGAAACTAGTGGCTTGAAATGGAAGCACTTATTGAATTATCGGTGTTTGTATTAAATTGAGCATATAATATTATGAACACCATCCATACTACAGCTGAATTCTGATATTCAACTAATTGCACATACCCTAAAAATAGTTGCTTTTCTTTTACTAACTGGATGAAAGGGGGAAGAGGGGATTTAAAGGACAGTTCTGGATATGTCCTTCAGATGTTTAAGTTGAGATCTGGAAATTGCAATTTTGCTGTTTATGAAGTATGCCTTCTGAGACTCTCCTTAAAACAATGGGTTCTTATTACATTAAAGATCAAATTTGTCCACTAATATTGATTGTAATGGATATTTTTTTTCTCATTCCCTCCCACGACACTGACTGTGGTATGGATTAATTTCTAACGGTGGAATTTCCTGGAAGCAAAATTAGTCAAAATGAATTCTATACTTTTTCACATTTTATTAAATCATATTATCTGAAGTCCTGGGAGAAACTAAAATTATTTCAGGATCATTGCCTAAACAATTCCACTCAAGTCCCCTTCCTGGCAGCACTGTTCTGATGTACTACTTGTTGTTTGTTGTTATTATAAGTCAGAGCCTGCAGTACACAGGTCATGGGAACCTATCATCTACAGTGCATCATAATTTGGGAAAGCCAAAAATAGCAAATAGACTTTAGTCCACATAGTTTTCTCCTTCTCCCTCACACACACACTCCCAAACAAATGCACTAACTCTTATAACTTCCAAATGAACAAATGTAAAGGCTTATCTAGATGGAGAACTAGTGAACAGCAAGCTGGGTTGTAAATCAACAGTGCTAACATAAGAACATAAGAAAGGCCGTACTGGGTCAGATCAGAGGTCCATCCAGCCTAGTATCCTGTCTACCGACAGTGGCCAATGCCAGGTGTCCCGGAGTGAGTGAACCTAACAGGTAAAGATCAAGTGATCTCTCTTTTGCCATCCATCACCCCGCTCTGACAAACAGAGGCTAGGGACACCATTCTTTACCCAGCCTGGCTAATAGCCATTAATGGACTTAACCTCCATGAATTTATCCAGTTCTCTTTTAAACTCTGTTATAGTCCTAGCCTTCACAGCCTCCTCAGGCAAGGAGTTCCACAGGTTGACTGTCCGCTGTGTCAAGAAGAACTTCCTTTTATTTGTTTTAAACCTTCTGCCCACTAATTTCAATGGGTGGCCCCTAGTTCTTCTATTATGGGAACAAGTAAATAACTTTTCCTTATTCACTTTCTCCATGCCACTCATAATTTAATATACCTCTATTATATTCCCCCTTAGTCTCCTCTTTTCCAAGCTAAAATGTCCTAGACTCTTTAATCTCTCCTCATATGAGACCCTTTCCAATCCCCTAATCATTTTAGTTGCCCTTCTCTGAACCTTTTCTAATGCCAGTATATCCTTTTTGAGATGAGGAGACCACATTTGTACACAGTATTCAAGATGTGGGTGCACCATGGATTTGTATAAGGGCAATAAGATATTCTCCATCTTATTCTCTATCCCTTTGTTAACGATTCCTAACATCCTGTTTGCTTTTTTGACTGCCGCTGCACACTGCATGGACATCTTCAGAGAACAATCCACTATCCAGTGCTTTAGCGTATCCAGTAACTATCCAGTGCTCTAGCGTATCATTCAAAAACTGGCCACATGGATCGTGCTACTGCACACTAAAAGTACTCACTGTTCAGCTCAAAGTATAGTATCATACCTTCAGTGTGCAGCAGCAGGGTCCATGTGGCCAGCTTGTGTATGGCATGCTAGAGTACTGTTGATTTACACCTCAGCCTTCCATTCACTAGCTCTCTGTATAGGCATGCCCAAACCAACATTTTGGTAGTCAAAAACATACCTCGTTTGCTGATCAGGGGTCTTAACACAGAATTCATCATTGTATCATTACAATGCTTGTAATTTGGAATGGCTGTGGACCAGATTCTGCAAGTGGGTGAGCATCTTCAACAAGATAAAGTGTAGGGATCCCATTCACTTGCATCTTCCTGCAGCACTAAGGCCAAAACTGATGAAGGGGATAATTATCTTTTAAACAAAAACAATATTGGATCTCAAATTGCTTCACAAAATGTAATGGTCCAAGAATGCAATGTGCTAGGAACACTCAGCTCCCTCTTTGTTTCAAGGAAAATGGGAAGTCTCACATCTCACAGAAGCCACTTAGAACTGCACAATATTGGCTTCTCTGTTTTCTGCCAAAGTTACACAGTGAGTCACTGGCAGAGAAAGGAACAGCAGCAAGCCTCCTAATTTCAATTCCCCTTCTCTAAACACTGTCTCCATTAGATAGAGTGTCTGTAAAGTAAAAGCCTTTACTCAAGCAGCATGGCTTGACTGGATGAAAAGTTAAAGATGTGTTCCAAGAGTCAGACAAATGCTAATATGTACTAGAACATGAAAATGGGTATATTGCATCAAACCAATAGTCCATCTAGCCTAGTAGCCTGTCTCCTGACAGTGGCTAGTGCCAGATACTTCAGAAGGAATGAACAGAACAGGGAAATTTCAACTGACTATTCAATCTTCCCCCTTGTTTCCTTTCTTTTAAACAAGTTGCTGAACTGTTAGAGGACCATCCCTCTTACCTCATTTTTCTTACAAGTTGTTAGTTAGGGATCTTGTTAAAAGCTTTCTGAATACACTATATCCACTGGATCCCTTGTCCATATGTTTTTTGACTCTCTCAAAGAATTCTAAGACTGAGGAGGTGTGATTTCCCTTTAGAAAAGCCACGTTGACTCTTCCTCAACATATTGTTTTCGTATATGTGACTGATAATTCTGTCCTTTACTCTGCTTTACTGTTCTTTTCAACCAATTTGCCAGGTACTGAAGTTAGGCTTACCAAGCTGTAATTGCCAGGAGCACCTCTGAAAGTCTTTTAAAAATTGGTGTTACATTAACTATCCTCGAGTCACTTAGTACAGAGACTCATTCAAGTGATAGGTATCTACCCTTTGGCTGAAAAACAGCTTAAGCCATTTTCTATGATGCCTATAAACAACTATCCAACTATATGGCTAGATGGGACAGAAGTTAGCAATAGCTAATTTTATAAGGAAATAAAACAAGACTTTCAGATAATTCAGAACTATCAAGCTCTGCATAAAGCTACCCTTTGCATTTGTATGATCTCATTACAGCTACACCCATTGTTCCTCCCCACTTCTATCCTTTTCTTATAAGGATTGTTGTGTCTTGTTGTAATTTAGTTTCTAAACTCTTTAAAACAGAAATGGTGTTTACCTATTCATTTGTATAGCACCTAGGACAATGGGGCTCCAATACTGTTTTGAACATAAATAGCAATAATCTCCCAAATAATTATTTTTAAGCCTCTAATTAAATATGTTGGGCCAGTTTTTCCTGCACTAGACATCAAAGGAGCTGGCTACAGTCCCCAGTTCTCACTGCTGATCACACCCATGATATGATTTACAGCTACTGCTGGAAAGGTCTAAATCACACCATAGGTGTAGGGTCTGTCCTTAACAGACCCTACACCAGGCGTAGAATGCTGTAGCAAAACTCCCACATGGCCCTCTTCCGTTCCTGATCTGCCATTATCCTGGCTTAGGGATCTGCAGGGGTAGGGTTCAATTAAGACAGATACACCGACAGGGAGGTTCCAGCCATCAGCATATTCTTTGCTGGACATTTGCAGCTGGATTGTGGTGCCTTTGTGTTAACCAAATAATGCAAATGGAATGTAAGATGACTGGAGAATCTATCCTAAAAAATTGTTAGATCAATCAGTGTTTGTTAATAAAGCTAGATGGGAATAGAAAATAGATCTTATAATGAAGTTTGAGTGTAGCATGAACAGTTATATCAGGCCATTGCTATGGCCCCATTATTTTGGAAGAGTGATTCCCAAGAGATGCCTGAAATTCCATCATTGGGCATGTGTGGTATTGCCTATTTTCATGCTGTCAAGCCCAAGCCATTCAGTGTCAGAGTGCTGGCCATATACCACACTTGAATAACCGCAGACTGATTTTGCTATTGGTTAAAGCTGACATTTTCAGCACAAGTTCAGTACACTATTTATTTATTTTTACCAGATCACCTTCCCGCTAATCACTAAATACTGTTCATGTCACTAGCGAAAGTAATGATATGGATGCCATATGCTGCATATCACACACACACACACACACACACACACACACACAAATGTATTTATTTAGTGAACATTTGGATTAATGTGTAGGTTAATTTGCAATTTGGGTTTAGTATTAATCTCTGGGTGGAGAGAGTTTTATTGTCTGAGGTGTAACAACTTGAACCATGCAAAGCTTCCAGATGTTTCAGTGATGGGTGCCAGTAGAAGCTGACAAAATAATTCAGTGATAGAACTGTTATCCAAATATTTTCTTAAAATCTCTGATGACTCAATATTAAATGATTGTACCTATGCCCCATGCAAATGTATGACTGCTTTATAAAGATTGTATAGGAATAATACTGTATTTGCATAGGTGGGAAAATTCCAGTTTTACTAGCAAATTGTTATTCTCTTGAATACTATTGAAAAGTGTGCTTACATGTGATTGAAGGGACTTTTCTGGCATTGTTTCTGTAATATTCATGGTCATGATCTACTTATTCCTATGTTCACTCTGTTGATTGACATTGCACAAAAAGCAAGTTCTGAGCTAGCTAGGAGTGTCTTTTTGAGCTCTCATGACCAATACTGTGGAGAATAAGGAAATTATCTTTTGTCTGTTTTTATAAAAGTCATCTGCACTACAGTTTAGCCATGTGATATTACCTGTGCGCTTGGCTGCACAGGCTTAAATCAAAGGAGACTGTAAGGGGAAAACTGGGAGAAGCTATTAACTGTACGGCAACCCCAGCTTGGATACAACTAGGGTTGGTAAAGTTCACTCTTCCTAGGCTAAATCTGGACCAAAAGGGATACTAAAATCTTAAAGATGCTTGCTTGGGGAGATAGAAGATTCAGTAGGTTGTCAGCAGTCCCCCTAGGGGAGACTGACAGAGACACACAAAGAGACTTAAAAACTGTAGCAAGCAGGCTTTCTTTCCCAACCCACAGATGGAAGTACCTAGGTTAAGGGGATCTTATGAAACCTTGCAAGGGAAGGTTATGGCGTGGGAAAGACCCATGAATATAGGCTTTTCCTGTTTTATCCATTTCCTCTGTACCTTTAGGTGAATAAATACTCTTTTATTTTAAAAAGGCTGTTCCTTGTGTCATATTAATCAGCCTCTGTCACAGACACCTAGAGGAATTTTACAATCGGTAGACATGGAACTGCAGCCCAGATATCCAGTCTGAGAATGGTAGGACCATGTGAGCCCACCAAGAGAGGTGAATAAAGCAAAACATGTCCCCAAATGGGTGCACTCAAGAAGGACTAAAAGGGGTCTAAAGTGCAGATTTCCTTATAATCCTGACAAATACATAGACTATTCTGCTAGCAAAAATATTATATTTGTACAGTCTTATCTAGGCAAATGTCAAAGGCAACCTGAAGCTTTCCTATGCCTTTCTTTATTTGTTCATATCTAATAAATGCTCTATTAAAGTACCGACTTTCTGTACTTCCATGATTAGATTCAATTTTTCACAAATCAGTTTTGATGGCCAAAACTGTGGCACAATTGTGTTCCTTCTTTGGCCTTTGCATTGAACGTGTAAGGATCGAAATGGTTTTATTCCGAAGCCAGCCTATTCAGATAAACCAATGTTCATCTTCTGAAATAAGTACTTATTTTTCTTTTTATTAGAATTCTCTTCAATGTCTTTAAGCCCAATTTATACATAATGGCTTTCCATATCAGTGCCTGTATACATTGAAATGTGATAATTTATACATCTTTCTAAAGATGCCTGAAGTTTCATCTTATAGCCTAACGGAGACAGTATTAATGCTTTAGTAAAAGCTACTCCACAAAGAAATTCCAACATACCAAGTCTGTCACTTGCATGATGAACTGCTGCTCTCAAAATATTGGTTCACAGTATGTAAAAAGATACAGGAGGAAAATTGCCTTCTTGCCAAAGAATGCAATGTGGGTTCTTGGTAAGGAACCACAAATGAAGAGTAATTCCACTAAATGAAAAACTAAGTGGTGCACAATAAGACCCCAATCCTACTAACAAACACATGCTGAATTTTACATATATAAATAGTCCTCCTAAGCATGTGTATGTTGGCAGCACTGGTGCCTAAATTTGTAATTGAAGATGTCTGGTTGGATTTGAAAAGCTTCAGTCTAATTATTAAGGCCTGGTCTACACTGGGGGCGGGGGTCAACCTAAGATACGCAACTTCAGCTATGCAAATAGTATAGCTGAAGCTGCCATCTCTTAGGTCAACTTACCTGGCTGTCCTCACAGCAGCTGTTAGGATTGCCTTCCCACTTTGAACTTTAGGGTACGGATGTGGGGACCCTCATGAAAAAAGAATAACCCCCCCAAGCTTATTTTATCAGCTTGGGTTAAAATGTTTTTCCCCAGAACACAACTTTTTTTGTATTTGGACCTGGTACACTGCCACCACCAAACTAGGTTTAAGGTAGTTTGGGACCCTTCTTTCCCTTTCCACTAACCCCCCAAACTTCTTCCTTCCCTGGGAAGCTTGAGAGAAAAAAAAACAAACCTCGCCTGCTCCTGCGAGACGTGCCCGATTTAAAACCAGGATTTTACACAATGAAAAACAAGCAGTTAGCTTTTTAAAAGAAAGATTTTAATAAAAGAAAAAAAGAAAGGAATAAATTCCTCATAACCATTAATAGAACAGCATCTACCATAATCAACAAAAGGATTCAGAAACCAAACCTCTCCCCCGAGGCAACTTTTTCCCACTGTTGATATTTTTGCTAAAGCTTACAATATTAAGAAGCACCCAGCCAACACTCACCACTGAGAACCCTTTAAGTGATAAAAAGAAGGTAAACTTACTGACTACAGTACTTGATGGAATCTTATAGTTACAGTGAAAGACATAGCTGTGTTTATCCCATAGCCGAGGTGAACAGAGAGAGATCCAGAGAGAAACTGAAACTTAAAATTCTTTGTCTCCTGAGGAATTTTTTATTGGTTAGTTGTTCACCTTTTAGGTTACCTTTAGCTTAATCTCTTACAGGTAAACAATAATTTTAGGCTACTTTACACTTATGACAGCAGCGAGTCGACTGCTGCCATTCTCCCATCAACTCCGCTTCCTCCTCTTGCAGAGATGGAGTTCCGGAGTCAATGGGAAGTGAGTTCGGGGATCGATTTATCTCATCTAGATGAGACGCGATAAATCAATCCCCAATACATCGAACACTACCCGCGAATCCGATGGATAGTATAGATGTACCCTAAGAGTTTAGCAGGAACTGTAACATAAAGAATAATTAAGACACTGGAATAAAGAAAGGTTGGCTAAAAGAAGGCTGCCAAAATTGTGGAGCAGGTATCAGTCTATAGGAACTGTACTTAAAGACTGTAAATGTTAAAAGAGAAAAAACTGTTTAGTGTGCAACTATGGGATATCTAGGGAACACGTAATAGGATGCTGTGATACAAAAGTTTTATCAGCATGAGTTTGTAGTGGCAGCATTACTCATGAGTGGTGGTCACAAGTGAGTTAGAAGTGTGTGATGTGGCCTATTACAAAGTTGGGAATGTTACCTTCCCAATCATTTCTAGACTTCAAAGGATGTGAGGTATACATTAAGTCCATATCTGATATAGGGCAGACTACTGCCCATCAAGTGCTTAAAGCCAAAATAATTCTGGTGCCCATCTACTGCCCATCTACTGGCATCAAGTGCCTAAAGCCAAAATAATTGATGATATGTTGGAGAGGTTTAAGTGGAGGCTGAAAGTGACGGCTAATGGTGTCCTGTTTTTTCCTTTGTTGGGCCTGTCCTGTAGTAGGTGGCTTCTGGGTACTCTTCTCGCTCTGTCAATCTTTTTTTTCCAGTAAGAGAACATTTCAACTTCCCTGGCCATTCCATTAAAAACTTGAAGGTGTCAGTTTTAAAACTGAAAAACTTCCAAAACAGACTCCAACAAGAAACTGAGGAACAACGCATCATCAAAGACCCACAACCTATCCTGAGAGATGATCCCTCACTCTCACAGATCTTGGGAGACAGACCAGTCATCGCTTACAGACAGCCCCCCCAACATGAAACAAATACTCACCAGCAATCACACACCACACAACAAAAACACTAACCCAGGTACCTTCCCTTGTAACAAAGCCTGATGACAACTCTGTCCTCATATCCATTCAACTGACACCATCATAAGACCTAATCACATGAGCCACTCCATCAGAGGCTCATTCACCTGGACATCGACCAATGTAATATATGCCATCATGTGCCAGCAATGCCCCTCTGCTATGTACATTGGCCAAACCGGACAATCTCTATGCAAAAGAATAAATGGACACAAATCTGACATCAGGAATCATAACATTCAAAAACCAGTAGGAGAACACTTCAACCTCCCTGGCCATTCCATTAAAGACTTGAAGGTGTCAATTTTAAAATAGAAAAACTTCCGAAACAGACTCCAACGAGAAACTGAGGAACTGGAATTAATTTTCAAACTGGACACTATAAACCAAGGGCTAAACAGGGATTGTGAATTGCTTTCTCATGACACTAATTGATTGCATTTCCCTAGTTAATTTACCTTCAATAGTTCTTATCTTCTGTCGGACACAGAGATCCACTTCAAAAGGTTTTTTTTTCTCCTGATGATAAGAGGCCCATCCAAATTAAAGAGCCTCTTAGAATTGGTGTGCTAATGTACAACTTTTTTTTTTTTTTGCTTTCTGTGTATATAAATACATCTTACTTCTGTTCTATTCCATGTATCCGATGAAGTGGGCTATAGCCCACGAAAGCTTATGCTGAAATAAACTGGTTAGTCTCTAAGGTGCCACAAGTCTTCGTCTTATTTACAAATACAGACTAACACGGCTGCTAATCTTAAACCTGTCAAGTTAGAGTCTTGCTAAAAATAAAAATAACAATTACTCTTTGTGTTCAATACTTGATTGTTTTAAATGTGCAATAACTGCAGAGATTTTCAGCGGATCTTTGATTAGCCTTCATATAGTCATTCCTACACATACAAGTATCCTTAGCCATTATAAATACCGGGCCTTACTTATGGGTCTTTTATGAATTGCACTTCATATAAATTATGTAGGATTCATGCAATATTATCCTCCTATATAAAAGAAATTCATATATAGGTCATAAAGTGATTATAGAAATAACTACATGTTTGGTACACACAGTTTGGGATCAGAAATTGAAAAGCTCAGAAGGACGGTGTAAAGGAAAGTACATTAACTTTACTAAAGTATGAAGCACATGTTAAATAATGGGCTGAATACACCACCGGTGAGTGGGTTTACCTCATCTGAAAACAATTCAGACAACTAGCTTACAATGAGTGGGAATTTAGCCCTAAGCCTTCAACAGGGTTAATTTCCATGATCAACAGTTATTTGGGCATTCATTTGGCCATCAAATGTGTGAGATTCTTAAATAATTTTTCCAGTGTTCTTAAAATGCAAACCGGCAGCAAGTGAAAATTCTGTTCATAGATGTGTTTATGTGGCTTGATATGGTAAGTGTTTGCATATTATGGAATATGCATACAATCACAATCCTAACTTTATTAGAGATGCAATAGATAATTTATAATATCTAAGTATAATATATTGTTAAAGTGTGTCGTGAGAAATTAATTAAAATATTACAATGATTAAAAACTTGCTGGAGGACAAAGTATAATGTCAAACAGTAATGTACCAAGTTGATGGGAGATGTCCAAGAGGTTACTGAAGCTAATGGTGTAAGCCTCAGTCTTATTTTATTATTTATCATTCTTATCATTTACCTGCAAATCAAGCTTTGGAAATCCTACTAAAGAAGACTGTAATTCATCCTCATATGGGTGCATAAAGAAGGCAGAAGATTCAGAAATCCTGATGTCCATGCTGGAGTTAGCCACCATCAAAGTCTCTGTGTAAGCTATCCCAAAAAGGAAGATGGCCAACACTCATCCATTATGGTCACGGATACTAAGGATGTACTTGTGCTTACATTCTAGCCCAGATGTGGCAAACTACGGCCCGTGGGCCACATGTGGCCCGCCGGCCATTTTCATCCAGCCCACGAGCTTGGGCCGGGGGGGAGGGGCCAGTGGCCCCACCCTCCCATTCCCAGGCCGAGCGCGGCAAGCCACGCAGCCCCATGCTCCAGGCCAGGGGGCCAGACTGAGCCAAGCCAAGTGCCGCAAGACCCGCGGCCTCGAGCTTCCAGCCAGGGGGCCAGGCCCAGCGCCACAAGCCCCATGGCCCCGTGCTCAGGGCCGGACCCAGTGCGGAAAGTCCTGTGGCCCCGCAGTCTGAGCCGGGGCCAGGTAGAAAGCGTCGTGCCATGGGGCCCCGTGCTTAGAGCCGGGGTGCCTGGCCGACCGCAGCAAGCCGCCGAGCCCTGCACTCCCGGCCCAGGGTGCCAGGCGGAGCATGGCAAGACGCATGGCCGCGTGGAGCACTGCGAGCTGCGGGGCCCCACGCGTGGCTGAGCAGGTAAGCCAGTTGGGGTGGTGGGGGTGGTGGTTAGGGTGGGGGGGGGGGTCTCAGGCGGGTGCAGTCAGTGAACAGATGGCAGGGGGGCTAGATAGGGGGTGGGTTCCTGGGGGGCAATTAGAGTGGGGTGAGTCTCTGGCGGGGAGATCAGGGGATAAGGAACGGGGGGTTGGATGGGTCGGAGTTCCGAGGGGGGTAGTTAGGGGACGGG
The DNA here is from genome assembly GCA_007922305.1 of Dermatemys mawii. Taxonomy (NCBI): domain Eukaryota; kingdom Metazoa; phylum Chordata; order Testudines; family Dermatemydidae; genus Dermatemys; species Dermatemys mawii. The sequence goes on along the minus strand of ML677385.1, from coordinate 9,419,993 downwards.
AAATAGGTGGGCCTCAGATAGGGGGCGAGGCCTTCCCTACCCGGCCCTCTGCACAATTTTGAAGTCCTGTGTGGCCCTCAGGCCAAAAAGTTTGCCCACCCCTGTTTTAGCCCCTGGTATCTGACACATTTCTCTTGTGCAGCTAGTAGCTCTGGAAGGCACTAGCTCATAACATATGTTATAAGGAAACCTGTCCTGGCCAGGAATCACAGCCAATGGGAGCTGGGGGGTGGCAGTGCCTGTGGCTGAGAGCAGCACTCAGAGCCTCCTGCCCCTGCCTAGGAGCTGGACCTGCTGGACGCTCCCAGGGTGCAGCACGATGCCAGGACAGGCAGGGAGTCTGCCTGAGCCTTGCCACCCTGTTCACCAGGAACTGCCTGTGGTAAGCCTCCACCTCGCCTCTGAGCCCCAACTCCCAGCCCCAGCCCTGAACCACCCCAACCCAGAGCCCCGTCCTGTACCCCAAACTTCTCATCCCTGGCCCCGTCTCATGTCTTGCACCCCCAGCCAGAGACCTCACCCCCTTCCATCTCAACCCCCCACCCCATCCCAGAGTCTCCTCTCACAGCCTGAACCCCTCATCCCCATCTTCACCCCAGAGCCTACCTCCCTACTTCACCCAACCCCCCACCTCTACCACCAGCCCCCTCCCACACTCCGAATCTTTCAGCACCACTCCTAAGACCAGAGCCCCTTCCTGCACCTCAAACTCCTCACCACGGCTCCACCCCAGAGACCTCATCCCCAGCTGGAGCCCTCACTCCCTCCCACACCCCAGCCTCCTGCACCAGACTGGAGCCCCTTCCCACACTCTGAATCCCTCATTTTTGTCCCCACCCTGGAGCCCGCACCTCAACGCCCATGCCAGGCCAGTGAATGTAAGTGAGGGTGGGGGAGAGCGAGTTATCAATGGAGGGGGAATACAGTAAGTGGTGGATGGGGCCTCAGGAAGGGGCAGGGCATAGGGCATGGCCTCAGGAAGGGGTGCGGCGGGGTGGGGCTTCAGGGAAAGGGTGGGGCTAGCGTGTTTGGTTTTGTGCGATTAGAAAGCTGCCAACACTATCCTTCCTACATCGCTTCTCTATCTCTTAGCCCACTTCTGGGCTTACCAATCAAGCTTCCTCTGTTCCCAATGGCTAATTCACCCCTGTGGGCATCTCACCAGACTCTGTAATCCAGGGCAGAATCCGAGGTCCTTCCCCGTATAACTCCTCCTTGCCCCTAGACAAATCTCCTTCTCTCTAGGGCAGTGGTGCCCCAAATTTTCCTGTCACACACTCCTTACCAGTAATAGAATCTCTCCACAGTCTCCCTCCCCTCCCCCCATCACAAAATAGTTGGCTCAGCAGAGGAGCAAAGCTGGGGTCAGAAGTGGCGATGGGGAAGGAGCTGGGGCTAGAGGCAGAGCTGGGCTGTGGACGGAGCCTGGGGAAGAACTGAGCTGGGGCTGGAGCAGGTTTGTGGGTGGAGCAGGAGGCAGAGTGGAGCTGGGGCTAGGGGCAGAGAGGAGCTGGAGCTGGGGTTAGAGCAGGGCTGGGTGGCGTTTCCTTCCTACCCCCCACGGGGGCTGGCCTGGACCCAAGCCACATGCCCCCCAAAAACGTTTCTCCACAGACACCTAGTCGGATGTGCCCCACAATTTGGGGATCACTGCCGTAGAGAGTAACTGCAGAGCTACTCTGGCTCTCAACTTCCCGGATTTATATAAGGAGAGCATGCTGGGGCAGCATCTTCAGTCAGACTTTATCAATTCCTGGCCCTCCTCCAGGTGCAGCCTACAAGGTTAGTTGGCCCATTTTAACCTGGTCAGGCCATGTGTGGAATGAGCACCTCATCATAAACATTTATACTGCAGTTGGTGCAGAACGCAGCTGCTTATTTATTAAACGGCACTTGTGGCACACAGCAAAGTACCTCCGTGTTTTGCAATAGATTCACATTTGTTTACAGATACTATTTAAGCGTTGGTTTTTATCTGTAAAAACTGGTTAGCTCAGAACTGGTTTAAGCAAAGATTTAAAGATGTGTTGTAAACTGGAATATTATAGTGAACAAATTGTTACATATTATAAAACTCTAGTGCAGACATCAGTGATAAGTTGATCAAGTTGAAACCCAGTGGGAGAGCCCAGGCATAGTACATGTTAACCCCTAAACTGACCTGTCCACTCTACTGCTTTTGGACATTGCAGTCAACACATTACAATGTACCTTTAAATCCTAGTCAAAGCAAGGCCTTAGATCCCCCCATCTTTGTGATACCTCGACAGTTCTGTTCATTTGAGGTTTTTCACCTAAAATCTCTTGGTGTAAATGCCAGCTCATTTTCAATGGGGATCATCAATGGTGGAACTTATTACCTTCAAGTGGTCTGGCAGAACCTAGATTTGTTGACCTGTCATGGCATAATGCAAAGCCTGTTGGTTTCCCTGTCTTTTTCACATTTGTGTTGTCAATGGAAGAAAATATTATTTTGTTTGGTCAGGGGATTCTTTTGTACATACTGATCCATTCATAACTTTTTATTTTATGTGTAAAATATGTAATGCCTAAGAGTGTTATATCAATGTCTCCAGAAAGCCTGCATGGAGATTAAGGGGATTCATAATCCATTGTATAGTACAGGGGTAGGCAATGTATGGCATGTGTGCCGAAGGCGGCACACGAGCTGATTTTCAGTGGCACCCACACTGCCTGGGGCCTGGCCACCAGTCTGGGGATCTCTGCATTTTAATTTAATATATAACTAAACTATTAAAATGAGGAATACTTGTGGAACCTTAGAGACTAACCAGTTCATTTCGGCATAAGCTTTCATGAGATATAGCCCACTTCATCGGATGCATCAAATAAACTGGTTAGTCTCTAAGGTGCCACAAGTATTTCTTGTTTTATTTATGGATACAGACTAACACAGCTGCTAATCTTAAACTAAACTATTGTTGTATATAAATGTTTAAGAAGCTTCATTTAAAATTATAGGCTTATAGAAAGAGACCTTCTAAAAACATTAAAATGTATTACTGGCACGCAAAACCTTAAATTAGAGTGAATAAATGAAACTTGGCACACCACTTCTGAAAGCATGCTGGCCCCTGTAGTACATAGTCTAAATCACAATTTCTAGCCCCAATTTGAGATGAGTAGTCATGTGTGAACACAAATCTGAACTGTTTATGTAATATTTGAATGTCATCAGTATGTTGACTTTGGTGAGAATGTATTCATTTTCCAAGAACCCAAACTCCTCTCTGTAAAATATTTGAGATTTTATATGATCATTGCTTGATTTGTTTTCTTCATATATTAGGCCTTGAGCTTGCAGTGGGTTCCAAGAGTTCACGCTTTTTCAGTTGAGCTGAGTCCTACTAAAACTACCCAGACAGTGAATTACTCCCCAAATTCCATTTAGAACAAAAAGAATATGTAGAAGAACTGCAATTAGGAAGTGTCTGAGGCCATGTCTACACTGTGGGGTGGAGGTCGACCTAAGATACGCAACTTCAGCTACGTGAATAGCATAGCTAAAGTTGATGTATCTTAGGTCGATTTACCTCGGCATCCTCATGGCTGTAAGTCGACCACTGCTGCTACCCCATCGACTCCACTTCTCCCTCTCGTGGTGGTGGAGTTCTGGAGTCAAAGGAGAGAGTGCTCGGGGATCAATCTATCACCTCTAGACTAGATGTGATAAATCGACCCCAGATAGATCGATCACGGGCCTCAGAGTCACAATGCCTCCCAGAGCTATTGCTGATGTGATTCAGCTTATACACTACCCATTGCAGAGGGCATCTGCCTAAAGTTGGCATCTGTAGCATTCAGCTTTTTAAAAGTGACTTCCACACCATTAAGGCCTTAAGAAACATGAAAAAAGGGAGTTTACCACAATTTCTAAATGTTTATTCATGAAAGAGATCATAAATATTTTTATTAAATTAAGCCCATGTACATGTCATTCCAAGAATAATAATGTGTTGTAGTTCTGTATATCCAAACACATCTTCCTGCTCCTCAATATCCTAAGACCAGGTAACTACATTCTAGAAAGAATCAAAACAACAAGTTATGGATACCCATGTCTGTATAGAAGTCCTGTAATTCCTAGGTTCCAAGGATTACTACCCATTTTTGCAGAATCTCTGAGACTTTAAGGGATTTTGTAGGTAATATTAAATTCCAAAAAATTACTATTTTTTTTAAATACAACATCATATAATAAGTTTCACTACAATCAATAGAAACAAAATGTTACCCAACTGGAACTATAACATACCATTATAAAAATAGCTTCATAGACTCTCATAAGTAGGCTTTAATGGAAAGGTATTTCGTATACACTGAAAATCTTAAACTCTATTAATCTAAAAATAAAAAATAACACTGTATTGCGATCATAAAAAAGAAGGGATTTATTTTAAACTGTTAACTAGACCCCAAAAGTCAACACAACCAAATGGCATTCTATTTTTAAAGCCACCAGTACTTCCTGGAACATGTACATGGGTTAGAAAAACTGATGGTTTTGACTAGGAAAGTTAAGCATGGTTACATCTAAGCATAATGTGAAAAGAAGACTTGAGGCAGAAGATGAATGACAGGTACTCAGACATGACAGAATATGCTCCCAAGAGAAAGTCCTTAATGCATCCAAAACTGCCTTCACCAAATAAAGACACTCTGCCAGAGAAGCATATGGTATCATGGTGTAGGCCATCCAAATACCCTGAGAGAACTTGCTTCAATACACAAAGAAGAAAACCTCCTCCAATGGTACATCTCTAGTTGTCACCTGACACCCCAACTGGAATCCATACAGGATATCATCAAACAGCTACAGCCCGTACTTGATGGGAACCCCATCCTGAAAGACTTTTTTCCTGAATCTCCACTTCTGGCCTTCAACCAGCCCCCCAACCTCTGAAGGCTCAACATATGAAGCAAGCTCCACACAGACCAAGACACCAACTTATAGAAGCACCTGACCCTAACAGAACAACAGGTGCAAAACCTGCAGACATATCTCCATTGTTACAAAGATCAACACTGTCCCAAATACACTTTTAAGATTCATGGATCCTACACATCATGCAGCTTATCACAACATGAGGTGTACCTCATCCAGCGCTATAAATGCCCTGATAACTATGTGGGCGAAACCAATCACTACACTCTCAGATGAACTCACCCACGAAAATGATAAAAGACAAAAACACCTTATCACCAGTGGGTGAACACTTTTCACAAAGTGATCACTATACATCTGACCTATCAGACCTCCTCTTCAAACAAAACCTGGACAACACTTTCAAAAGATAAGCCTGGGAGCTTAAATTCATAACTGAACTAGACGCTAAAAATCATGGACTGGATTTGTGGCTTATTACAACAATCTGTAACCCTCCAACTTCTCTCTCCTCTTTTTATTCTATGACTCTAGAGGTGTTAATGGGCCACTCTATCTTGAAAGACTTCCTTAGAATATGTGCTAACTGCTTATGCTAAACAATCTGTTCCATCTTGTATTTAGATGTCGCTCAGAATACCATTCCAAGACCTGAAGAAGAGCTCTGTGTGGTTCGAAAACTTGTCTCTCACCCACAGGAATTGGTCCAATAAAAGATATTTACTCACCCACCTTATTCCTATTATATATACACATAAACTCCCTCCACTGAACCATAGGCATGTGGTGTTTTACTTCAATATTATAAGGTATGGTACAGGTATTGTGGCTCAGCTGGTGCTACTGCACAGCAGAGTGAAAATATACAGCATTTTCCCCTCCCACCAAATGTAATATAAATTGCTATACAGGTAAATATGGGTGTAGCAGAGTTTTGCTTTTTTGGATATTTTGATGATAATATCTAGTTACAAAGTATTTGGATCACAAGGACAATGATGCAAAATGTCTATATGCTTAGAAATTTGAAAGCTAGACATGTTCACCACTTATATATTTAACTTCTTCCTATTTTTCTCACAAGCCACTTATGATATATTGTAACTAAGAAAAGGGCATGTATTCAATTCTCTTTAGATGAATCTGCTCACTTAAAACGAGAGCAGCAAAGATCTATGAGGCCTTGAATAAAAAATTATGAAGAACAAGTCCAGATTTCAGAGAGAAGAGGTGAAAGAGCTAAATCGATCTCAATTGATTTTCTTCAATCCCTCTGAAAGATATTAGAACTGTAATGCCAGTGCCCACTATTTCTAACAGTACTGTTTACCTTGCTAGGTATGTTTAAAGCATCTAAATGGTACCCTTTGTTAACTGGTTATTCTGCAAAGATTAGAATGAAGCAAATATGCCAGAGAATGACTCATATTAGACAAAATGTTTCAAGCAAGCATCTTAACCTTATCAAGGTCAGGGTTTATTTATAATGAGAAGCCTATGTGTTTCTGACAATGAAGATGTATAATTGTCAGTTCACAAGAAACCCATGCAATGATTTCCCTGAACATGTGTGGAAAAAAGTAGCTTGCAGCAGAGAAGAAACAAAAAAAAGTATAAGTCTTGCAATTAACCAAAATATCTGCTGCAACACTACACAATGTTTATCAATGTAACTAAAATGTACTAAAAGATACCAAGATGAATTTCAGTCAACGTTGTGGTCTAGATGATGCTCAGTCCTTATGTCCCATTAAAGAGGAGAGAGAGTAAGGACTTTACCCCTTGTGTACTATGTGAAAGGACCAAAGAGAATTGCACTCTCACTGTTCTCTCAGGGAGTCTCTGGTGTCTCCATAGAGTTAAGAGAATGCAAAAGTAGGCAGAGCCATAGCCCCATTTCCTCCATGAGCCAGCCAGCAGGGCTGACTGGATGGGGTGAGGAAGGAGGGTACATCACCCCATGAGGGTCTACCGGTGACCATCCTGTGAAGTGGAAGAAGGGGGCTATGAAATAAAGTAATAAGTCACAGGTTTATGTCATCACCTAGTGTCTGAAAGTTGTGACAGCTGCTGAGAAGAACAGGGGTTTTGGGAAAGCAGGGCTATAGAAGACAACTCAGAAGATTCAGATAAGAATCAGTTTTGGATAACCATCCACATCTTGGTGCATATGAGAAATAACATGACTGCTTGGAAGTTTGAATATCATTTTTTAATTTAAAAAATCTCCATTTTCCCCACTCCAAGTGCTTCTATTTGAATCTTTCAGTCACAACCAGAAATATTTTTGTCATTTCTATTTTTCCAGTGAAAAAGAACAGGGCTACTGTTTCCAAAGACATCTCTAACTGAGTGTGTTACATCTGTGAGGTCATGTGCTGCATGCCCCTAATGTTAGCATGCGTAAGTAGAAGTACCTGTTCAAACAATAATTTGTTTTTATCATATCACACTGATAGAAGACTACTCTGAATCCCTGATGTTTTTGGCTTTTGCAATGGAATTAAACCTGCATTTTAATCCCTGGCAGCAGCCAAGCTTCACATGAAGGCAGGGTTAAGAATCAGGTCAATATTTCCCTTTTACCACAAAACTGTGCAGAATTTTATGCTTTTTAATATGCTGAAAATAAACCAGCTTTCCTACATATCATTCTAAAATGTAATAGAAAATTTCTTGGTAACTGCTTTACTAATCTCATAGATCAACATTTTCATATTTATGAAATTAATGAAATTAACTTTTTTGTATTATATGAAAGCCACATAGCAAAAAGGATTGGGGCTTTATTCACAAATGTGAGCCACTAAATGCTAGCTGAGAGTCTACTGCAGGCAAAATGGTTCCTTTTAGCCAATACGCAAATCTGTACTTAATTCAAGTGGAATTAGGTACTAATTGCATTTTGTGCCTTTTTTGTGCAGTGTGCACCAGTATGGCTTCATTTACTTTGCACCTTACCTTTCAAGTATACTGTGAAGATTAAAAACAATTTGTAACATAAAGTAGAAATACTGTATTTATGACATTTCTGTTTTACATTAAATTTTCATAATCTGTGTAATGTAACTGATTGCACTTGCTTTAATTCTATGCCAAAAGAGATGAAAAACTAATAGGACAAATTCACTGGTTTCTAAGAGTACATATTGCTGATTTTTATATAAGTATATAATTTATTAGAATAAAGAGATCCTTAAATATTATCTGGTGTTAACCCAAACATATTTTTACAGATCAATTTGCAAAGCTGAAACACACTTATCATATATCAGCATTGTTTTTGCATATATTTATTCTAAGGCTGTTGATTAATCACAGTTAACTCACACAATTAACTACAAAAATTAATTGTGATAAAAAATTAATCATGATTAACTGCAGTTTTTATTGCACTGTTAAACAATAGAATGCCAACTGAAATTTATTAAATATTTTTGGATGTTTTTCTACATTTTCAAATATATTGATTTCAGTTACAACACAGAATACAGAATGTACACACTTTATATTATTTATTATTACAAATATTTGCACTGTAGAAATAACAAAAGAAATTGTATTTTTCAATTGACCTCATACAAGTACTTTAGAGTGCAATCTCTTTATCATGAAAGTGAAATTTACAAATGTAGATTTTTTTGATACATAACTGCCTCCAGAACAAAGCAATGTAAAACATTAGACACTACAAGTCTGCTCAGTCCTACTTCTTGTTCACCTAGTTGTTCAGATAAATGTGTTTATAAGAGATAATGCTGCCCACTTTTTATTTACAATGTCACCTGAAAGTGAGAACAGGCATTCACATGGCACTGTTGTAGCCAGCATTTCAAGGTATTCGTATGCCAGATATGCTAAACATTTGTATGCCCCTGCATACTTCGGCCACTATTTAAGAGGACATGTTTCCATGCTGATGATGCTTGTTAAAAAAAGAATGTATTAATTAAATTTGTGACTGAACTCCCCGCGGGAGAATTTATGTCTCCTGCTCTGTTTTATCTGCATTCTGCTATGTATTTCATTTTATTGCAGTCTTGGATGATGACCCAGCACATGTTGTTCATTTTAAGAACACCTGCACCACAGATTTGACAAAATGCAAAGAAGGTACCAATGTGAGACTGCTAAAGATAGCTACAGCACTCCACCCAAGGTTTAAGAATCTGAAGTGCTTTCCAAACTCTGAGAGGGACGAGGTGTGGTACATGCTTTCAGAAGTCTTAAAAGAACAACACTCCGATGTGGAAACTACAGAACCTGAATCACCAAAAAAGAAAATCAACCTTCTGCTGGTGGAATCTGACTCAGATGATGAAAATGAACATGTGTCAGTCCACACTGCTTTGGCTTGTTATCAAGCAGAACCCACCATCAGCATGCATGTATGTCCACAGGAATGGTGGGCAAAGCACAAAGGGGCATATGAATGCTTAGCACATTTGGCACATAAATATCTTGTGATGCCAGCTAGAACAGTGCCATGTGAAAGCCTGTTCTCACTTTCAGGTGACATTGTGAACAAGAAGCTGGCAACATTATTTTCTGCAAATGTAAACAAATTTGGTTGTCTAGTTGGCTGAACAAGGAGTAGGACTAAGTGGATTTGTAGGCTCTAAATTTTATTTTTGAATGCAGTTATTTTTTGTACATAATTTTACATTTGTAAGTTCAACTTTCATGATAAAGAAATTGTACTACAGTATTTGTATTAGGTGAATTGAAAAATATTATTTATTTTGGTTTTTACAGTGAAAATATTTGTAATAAAAATAAAGTGAGCACTGTACACCGTATTCTGTGTTGTAATCATAATCAGTATATTTGAAAATGTAGAAAACATCCAAAACAGTATGATTAATCACATGATTCATCGTGATTCATTTTTTAAATCACTTTACAGCTCTAATTTATTCCTTTTCTATTATACTGAGAGTTCCCCTCACTACTGTAATTACAATATCACTGAAGAGAATATCCACAAGGTGACAATTCAAATAAATCTCATTCATGTCAGCAGTGACTAAAAGATGATATGTCTACTCTGACCATACTGCTGATTCTTTGATGGCTTTAATACCACTAAGTAAATTCCTAGGGGAGACCTGTCAAATCACCAAAATCACAACTGTAATTGGCATAATTGTTACCTCTGTTTTTTTGTATTAACTTATACGCTGTAGCTCCATTGCTGTGAATAGCAGTTTACTGGTATAAGGAGACAAGGACCTCACTGTGAGATGATTCCAACATGACAGATAACAACATAGAATGACAACCGACTGTAGATAGTTTAGTAGGACAATTGACAGCCTGAGAAGAAACTTCACTTCTGAACTGGAGGGTAAGAGAGTAATAAAGTACAATAGAGATGCAGCTTATAGGGTAAGCTTACATTGGCTTTGCTCATACTCTACTTGTTCCATAGACAAAGGCTCTAAATCAGTTTAGGCTGATCCTTAATTATAAGCATTATTGGAATACTCACACACTGGGACTGCTTGCCTGCTTAAGGTTAGGCACACACTTAAATACCTCCTGAACTAGGGACACAGAAAGGACTTTAGGCTTTGGTTTGGGTAAAGCACACACTTAATCTTAAGCAAGTTCTGAAGCCCATATGTCAAGGGATTCACTATTCACCACTGGAGCACCTTCTCATCACTTATCTGAGGATTAGCTTTCAACCAGACTGACAGCTCCTCCTTTGGTTACTTGCTCCAGGTTCTCTCTCTCTCTGGACTCATTTTCTTCTTCATGACTCAGGAATGTCTCTATTCATGGCTTGGCCATCCAGCCAGGTCATTATAGTTTTCCTCTTCCAGGGTATCAAAGCAGCTCTGGACAACTGTTTCAGACATGCTTCCACTCCACTGTCTTGACTGTGCTACTTCCCGAGTGGCTGATAGAGGAACTAAGACCCACCCACTATTCCAGGTTCCAGTCCAAGGACTCCATGGCAAGCAAACACTGTCTATGCAATCCCAGATCTTGTTACTGTTTCCCTGGACGCTTTTCTACCTTCCCTCCCTATCTTCTGCCTCTTCCTCTGTTCTACTTTGTTTTCTAGACTAGAGCCCTTACATCAACTCAGCTTTGACTGAGGCGATCCCTCCTCCAGGAGTATCCTCAGGGGATTATCTCTGCCTCTTTACACTGCTACAGTGGAGTAAACAAGTCTTTGTGTAGCTGAGAATGAGGACCAATAAATCAAGAGCACAGCTGTTAAGGGAGAAATATTTCAAGACAGTTTAATTTGTTTTTTGTTAATCTAGATTTTCACCAACTCTAGTCCAGAGAGATCATAAATAGATGTCACTGTACTCAGGAAAAGGAGTGTGTTCTACCAGTTTAGACTCACTTCTGAATTTGGCCCCAAACAGTGAAGACCTGTAGTGCTAGAGCACACTGCTGATTATCCAGATTGTGCAAAAGATCCTGAGTCAGGGATAACTTTGAATCTAAATATTCAAACATGATGGATTAAGGTACTGTTTTCAGAACATGGAAAGGACCAATGGGTATCACTAGAATTTGAGAGCACCTATCTCAACTTCAACATACATATCTGAAAGTTCTTCCAGATGTTATTGACCATAGTTGGCAGCTGTCTTCACTTGACTGGCATGATCTTTGTCAAGATAGTAATTTTTTATAACATTTACTGAATCTTGTACTCAGATTTTTTTTTGGGGGGGGGTCTCCTCTGCCTCTTTTCTTTTCTCATTATCTTATAAAAAAGTCAAATATTTTATCCTTCCCTGTTTAATAATTCTAGTCCAGTAAGACTAAAGAAAATGACACAGCTAATAAAATCATAGGTGCATTAGTCTCAGTGGTTAGCACAATTTTATAAGAGATAGCCCTTCAATAGATCTCTAAATCCAGCCAGTAATGTCTTCCCCTTTCAGTGTCCTAACTTCTTGTATTATAGTTTGCATTCATTATGTCATCAGTGCTGGGTTTTAATTTAATTTACATGTCAAGAAGGGCACAAGATTGACAGCATGGGAAACTGAAGGCTTAGCCACAAAACAAATACATGAGAAACAGAGTACAGATTTCCCCACAATGGTCCATCTAATACTCAGCCCTCCTCTGGTGTAGTACAGTGTTCTTTACCTTTAAATCTTTATCCTCCACTCTTCAAATTCCAGTCATAGTTCTAATTGTGGCAGTGGTTTCTGTGATATGGACTTTTGTGCACAAGGGGTCTAATTCAAAACCTCTATGGGCACAGTAAAGTTCATGAAATTCTTAAATTACTTTAAAGGCCATTGAACCAGATCATAGGACCTTGACTGACACCATCAAACCATCTTGCAAAAGTCACCAATAGCCGTCAATGGTAACTAGTTTTCATTATTATGCAATTGGCGTTGAAAATTATAAGTAACTTAAAAAATAAAAAATGCATACATTCTCAGTTTTGTGAGCCATCCAGTCACCATTTAAACCACCAACATCATTATATCTAGTTCCCAAAAAATTGTGAGCACTATCACACTTGTTTAGGTCTTGTCACCTGTTTGGTCTTATCATTAAGCTAAATTGTAAACTCTTGAGGACAAGACTGTCTCTTTACTACATGTTTCAGAGGGGTAATCATGTCAGTCTGTACAGCAAAAACAATGAGGAGTCCTTGTGTCACGTTGGGGACTAACACATTTATTTGGGCATAACTTTCGTGGGCTATAACCCACTTCTTCAGATGCATCAGATGAAGTGGATTTTAGCCCACAAAGCTTATGCTCAAATAAATTTGTTAGTCTTTAAGGTGACACAAGGAGTCCTTATTGCTTTTCGTTACTATATGTTTGTTTTCATATTGTCTGCCACAATTAGACCATGCCCTGAATGCTATTGTAAAAATCACCAACTAGAAATTGTCACATTTCAGAACTATTTTTCCCCATTTCAAAATTGCCTTTTTTCAAACTTAAAATTTTCTTTAACAATAGTAGTTCCCCTTCCCAGCTCCCATTTTTTTCAATTATACTGTAAAATGAAAACATAGTCTTTTTTTCCTTTTGATCTATCACATTTCCTTTTCCCGATCTTTCTCATTTTTCAGTGACAAAGGAAAAAATGTGTGGGGGAGGAGGAGGGGGAGATGGAGATAAAAGGCCAGGTGCGAGGTAAAGGGGGTAAATGGTTTTGAAACTTTAAATTTTTCTATTTTTAAATAAATGTTGCACCAAAAAATGTTCCATGGGCTTTCAAAAGAATAAAAATGACTTCCAATTTTTTCAAATTATGGAAAACGTTTTTTGTGAATTTTTCATGACCCAATTGAAAGTGAACTGCTGTGTTTGCGTGATAGTAAAAAGTACACTTAGGCTGTGTAATAGGCTCCTCTGTTCATATGTACCCTAAATATTTGTCCAGTACTAGCATGCATGCACCCATCAATTTAAAGCCTGTGCATTCAAAAATGCTTGTAAATGAAAAGAAAATTCATCTTGCTGACGTGCAGCATTTGAAGCTTAAATGTTCAAAACTCATCCACAAATTAGTGTTCTTGTATGCAACCCACTTATAAGTCAATGTTGAGCAACAATTCAGAAACTAAAATTAGTCATCAGAACATGACATACAATTAAACTGACAAAACTCACAATTCTCAGCTATTTGCTTTGTCTTTTTCAGTGTTCATCATTTTTATCACTATCATTAGAATTGTATTTGTTTATTTTGAAATACCCGTTCCATGAGGAAAGAGTGAAGTCAATTATTCTCAACACCTGGTGAATGTTTGTTGATTTCTTTTGGGCTATGTGAGTGCACTGATTTTCTTTCTTTTTTTTTTTTTTTTTGCTATGCTGGCAGTGTCTAGACAGGGTTGCAAAATTAGTTGCTATTTGTAAGCTCCTTATTTTTATGTACTATTAGAGAGCGATTTAGACACCAGTAATGTTTTCTACTATGAAGTCTATTATGCTATTCATTAGCATAAATATTTAAACACTGCTATCACCCAAGCTCCTGTAAAATTCACTGTAAACAATATTAAAGGGCTATAGTTACCTTTAAGCTATTTACTATGAAAATCTATGTGATACCTATAAATATCCTCTACCTTATGCAGTCTGTGTTAGAAAATACAATTAATTGTCATTTACTATTTAGAAAAAGTTCAGATCTCGAAAATAACCATCCTGCATAGGACCAATATACCTCCTGTAATGATTCTAATTAGTTTGCAGTGTGCACTATTAATAAAGAACTAGGCTACGCTATGCACCTGTGCTACACTTATGCACGCAGAAAAGAATCTCATATTACAAATTAACCTCTCTGGAGGATGTACACAGAGGAACTCTTTTCTATCCTTTTAAATGAAACAATATTAGAAAAAAAAAAATATGTTCCACATTTTTAAAGCTGGCATGACTCAAGTATCACGTCAGTTACGTGACTGTAACTGCTAGATCTACTATCTCATGACTAATCACAGAAAGATAGGTTGTCTGGTGGTTAATGTTATGAGAGAACCGGACTTGACATAACAGCAGCCATTTTGTGTCTTCAGCCACCATTATCAGAAAGCAAGAACACCATTTAGTCGGGAATAATTTGGTCTCTGACTAAGAAGACAACACAGCTGCACAGCTGAAGTGTTGCTAATAAGGATAGAGAAAGTGACATATTTATGAGAATGGGAGGGAGTGTGGATCTGGATCTTGGATCTGGGTGTCTGACTACAAGTTTCTTCCTCGGAGTTGCTTTGCTGATAACTAAAATTATGAGTTATTTACTAATGCTAGGGAAATTGTTAACCCTTTAGGGGTCACTATGAGATATGTGCTTTGTTTTGAACAAACTATAAAGAGAGTAGTTAGAGTATGCAAGTTAGAGAAGTTTGGAGATAAAGAGATTTCAATGAGCTAGGAGACTGACATCCAACTCCACAGTGGCTAGGAGGAAGATTGCCCACCAGAAACCGGCTGCTGATCACTTGACATCACCTCAGACTTTGGGTAACTATGTCTGGGGTGCTCTCTACACCACTGCTATTTTAGAAAAGTGCTTTGAGTGAAAGCACTCTTGTGTGTACCAATCATTTATCAGACAGAAGTGTTTCTTTAACCCTGAAACTGCCTGAAAAAACAGAGACTAGTTGCCATACCATACCATAACAGTTCAGAAAACCCCGGATAACAGAACATGGAACTGTGATTCAGGTCTTCTCAGTTCTAGTCTCATTCTCTGATGTTACTTTCAATTTACATAGTCCTTTTTATTTTAGGACTCTTTCCAAATATTAAGACACAAATTGTGCCCCTTTCATCTGCACTAGAGAGGACTTGCTCACCCAAGTATGCTCACTGAAATTAATGGGATTACTTATATGAGTAATTGCTCACTAGTGAAAATAAGATTCCACACTCTAGCTCTTTATAATTAAGGATGGAATTTTCAGATGCACGTAAATGATTTAGGGCTCGTCGATGTGGGGACACCTACGAAAGTGAAGATGAATTAACTAAACATGTGAAGTTAAAACACATAAGTTATCCTTCAAGGAGGATTAAACTAAACTCTGGCCAGTTTATGTCTGAAGGAGCGCATCCACAGAGGAATTTAATGCGCTTTACTTTTGCACACTAACTTCATAGTCTTAGTTGATTCCTGTTATCTTCCCTGAATATACACATGTTCTTAGGAGCATTTGTCTCATTCATTCCCAGAGAGGACAGAAAGCATGTTACTTTTAGCTGGTCATAAAGTATCTAATTGTGCAGGTAAAAATAATTAAGTTTCTCAGTGAAAAATCCACATGACAAAAATAGCAACCTCATACTGAAAAATCACCATTGTAATATCCTAAATATATTGATGTCACTTCCGTAGCCCCTGCAAAACCAAATAATGTTTAGGGTCATAAAACAAACTTAGCACCCATCTTGTCACTGTTGGCCAATTAAGGATGTGTGTACCTCTTGTCACAGTCTGAAGAAGTAAGTGTCATAAGTGTGAAGTAGCCTAGAATTAGTGTTTACCTGTAAGAGATTAAGCTAAAGGTAACCTGAGAGGTGGACAACTGACCAATGAGAAATTCCTCAGGAGACAAAGGATTTTAAGTTTCAGTTTCTCTCCGGGTCTCTTTCTGTTCACCTCGGCTATGGGGGGAACACAGCTATGTCTTTCACTATAACTATAAGATTCTATTAAGTGTTGTAGTCAGTAAGTTTACCTTCTCTTTATCACTTGGAGAGTTCTCAGTGGTGAGTGTTGGCTGGGTGCTTCTTGATATTGTAAGCTTCAGCAGAGATATCAACTGTGGGAGAAAATTGCCTCGGGGGAGAGGTTTGGTTTCTGAATCCTTTTGTTGATTATGGTAGATGCTGTTCTATTGATGGTTATAAGGGATTTATTCCTTCCTTTTTTCTTTTATTAAAATCTTTCTTTTAAGAAGCTGACTGCTTGTTTTCCATTGTGTAAGATCCTGGTTTTGGATCGGGCACGTCTCGCAGGATCAGGCGAGGTTTGGTTTTTTTTTCTCTCAAGCTTCCCAGGAAAGGAAGAAGTTTGGGGGGTTAGTGGAAAGGGAAAGAAGGGTCCCCAAACTACCCTAGACCTAGTTTGGTGGTGGCAGTGTACCAGGTCCAAATACAAAAGAATTTGTGTTCTGGGGAAAAACATTTTAACCCAAGCTGGTAAAATAAGCTGTGGGGGTTATTTCTTTTTTCATGCGGGTCCCCACATCTGTACCCTAGAGTTCAGAGTGGGGAGGCAATCCTGACAGTAAGTATGGCTCCTTTGCCTCTGACAGAAAACAAGACAATGCTTCATTCCTGCTCCCACCTCCCTTAAACTCAAAAGGTGACTTTCCTTCCTGCCTTCCTTCCTTCCAGTATGCTTGACAGCCTATTGTATCCCAACTTAACAGACTACCCAAACAATTCTAGCAATCTTAATGATAAAGGTTACTGGGTATAAGGCAAAAAACCAAACAAACACAAAACCACAAAGATACTAAACAGAATAGAAACCACTTTATAAAACTGATTAATTACTTTGAAAAGCATAGCTACCCACACTGTACGATCTGTTACAGATTACAGTAGTTAAGCAAGTGATTAACCTATTTATTGGAAGGATTCTGTCTTAGGCAGAAGCTGCTGGCTTGTCTTTCTCTTGATGTCTGAGACAGGTGTGTCTCAAATATATGAAGCCTGGATATTTATGCCACTAAAGAGCCAAGAGATATAAAACCAGATCCTCAGCTAGTGTAAATCAGCATAGTTCTGCCAACATCAGTCGAGCTATGACACTTTACATATGCTAGGAATCCGGCTCATGGATCACTACATTTTGCTACTCTTAAATCTATTAGTATTTTGGCACCCCTTCACTTTGGACAAAACCCTAATAGAAAATACCAGGTATCCACTTGCATGCATAAATATTGATCAGGTCTCTTTTGCTCCTCTGAAGTCTCATTTGTCCACATTCTCTGCACAGGCCATGACTGTGTGGGTGTCATAAGTATTAAGTAGCTTAGAATTACTGTTTAGCTGTAAGGAGTTAAGCTAAAGGTAACCTGAGAAGTGAGCACTTGACCAATGAGAAATTCCTCAGGAGACAAAGGGTTTTTAGTTTCAGTTTCTCTCAGCGGTTCACTTGGGCTATGGGTTGAACCACACCTCTTTCTTTTACTCTACCTATCTATAATCTTCTAACCAGCAACAAATGAAGTTCAGCAGTAAGTCTTATGTTTGGGTTATATCACTTGGAAATTTCTCGGAGTTATGGGAATTATTATTGTGTTTCTCTATAACGTTAAAGATATCAGCAGAGGGACAATTGCCTCAGGGGAGAGGTTTGGTTCCTTAAGTCTTTTTGTGATTGTAGTGCTTTTTCCTACTGACTGTTACCAGGGATTTATTCCTTTCTTTTTTTTTTCTTTAATTAAAATCTTTCTTTTAAGAATTTGACTGTTTGTTTTCCATTGTGTAGATTCAGGCTTTGAATCAGGCTCTCATAGGACCAGTGAGAGAGTTCTTTTTTCCCTCAAGCCTTTCACAGGAAGGGAAGGATAGGTTTGGGGGGGAGGTTTGGAAAGGGAAAGAAGGGTTCAAGTGGCCCTGTCCCATAAGTCTTGGGACATTCTTGCTTGATGGTGGCAGCAATTAGTTCCAGACACAGGAGACATTTGTGTTCTGGGGGAAAAAGTTTAATCTAAGCTGGTAAAATCAGCTTGGGGGGCTATTTCTTTTATTTTCATGTGGGTCCCCACATCTGTACCGTAGAGTTCAGAGTGGGGAGGCAATCCTGACAGAGGAAAAAGAGGCAGATGTCTGAGAATAACTTGCTCTGTGAAGCTTGTATAACTCATAATAATGCTGTGTGTCCCCATCTAATGGTTAGTGTTATTACTGCCTCTGAACTAAGGGACCTGGTACAATAACTATGAGGTAGTAATGATAATAATAAAATATTAAGAACAACAATAATATCACCATCCAGCTCTTATGTAGTGCTTTTCATTATTCGAACTCAAAGTCCTTTCTAATGCAGGTTTAATCTCCACATATGATCTAACCCAGAGGTATCATTACAAATGTGTCAAGAGACTGTAGTTAATATTGACCATAAAATCATTAATTTTTCTTCCTAGTATGTGATCTTAATAAGGCGCACTTTTCCAAACCACAGACACATGCATTTTTAGCCAAGTTAAATGCATTTCAGTTAGGAGGCAGATTTTCAAATTTTTACCATTTATGATAAAATATTGCATACATTCAGTCTATTATTGTATGTAGCAGGCATCTGAAACTCAATATCTTAGAGGTTCACTCCAGAAAAGAGAATGGAGATTACTTGAATGTGACTGGCATTCTGGGTGTTCAAGAGATGTTTGGTGCACCTTAGACTTAAAAAAAAATTGCAGAGAGGGAACTCAACTTAGCAAGTTATCTCTGAGGATAAATGACTTTACTCCTGTGGTGTCCCTAAGGTCTGAGGACATTTGAAATTAGTCTTTTAGTTAGGTCCATCTCTAGTTGTTTTTTCAGTTTTTTGCCAACTAACTCACTCGTTCCAGAATATTTCATACTTGATTAATGAAATGGATTCCATTGCTCCTGAGTAAGAAAGAGGAGTGACATAACATATTTTACCATCTGTTTATAATTAATGCAGACCCCAAAGGCTAATCAGCTTAACAAGACACACTTTTGAAACTATACTGAAGCTATCTGAGCCAATTCTACAATCAAGACTATTTGTCTAAAAATTTCACACACTCTATGGTGCAACATAAAACTACAATGATGACAAATTATAATGCATGTTATCACAACATACCACATTAGCATTACTGAATTAACATCACTTCCAGCAGAGTAACCCCACATCAGGCAGATGAGCAGAGCTGGAAGTACAGATGGGGTTGAGTCACAAAACTGAAATCCCAGATTTCTGACACTTTCTGGGGGTAATCTTTTAGTTTGGTCCTAGCTGGAGAAAGGGGGTAGCTATGACACTTATATGCAGGTCTGTGCTCATATTCTGAAGACCTTCTCTCCCAACGTCCTAGAGCATTTGAATCACATGGTTTGGTTCTAGCTGATCTATCATTAGAACTATTACACTGTGTTTTGTAACTGAGTTATATCATTATATATTCAGCGGTTGGGTAAAACTTCACTAGAGTTAGTGTGTGTAACAACAGCTCTTCATTCAAGATACATGTAAAATGCAAGTAAGCTCCTTTATGTAATGGATAGCTGAAAAAATGGGAGCTATACCCCAAAACACAATCCACATGCAAATCTGGAATAGGATTTCAGCCATGTGATCTGAAAGGTTTTGACAGGGGTCTAAATGGAAATGCTTGATGGACATGTGTGTGTGTGAGAAAGAAAAACAGAAACACAAAGCACATAGACAATGCAGCAAGGAAGCTCCAGAGAAGCATTTGAAGTGAGACCCTGAGAAAAAGCTAATATAGAAATTGCTTTGGGCTAAATGCTAGCTGGAAAGAGGTGAACAAAGAAACTGTCTCCTTTCGTTTGATTCCTACTGTGTTCAAGGAAACAGGACTTTGTGTACATTCTTTATACATAAACTGGACTGCAATAAAGACATACCTGATTCATATTATCAGTTTATCCACCTAACAGGAATAACCGCCGAGATGCTGAATATTGGCTAATCGGTCAGGTCTAAGGAGGTAACAGTATTGTGAAAGAAGCCAGAACTGAAATTTATTCACACATACATAATACACTTTCAGATTTGATTTGATTTGATTTGATTTGATTTTTCAGAAGAGACTTGGAGGAATAAGGCAAAAGGATAACTGTGTTCCTCCAACTTTCTCAAATCCTTTCAGTGATAAAATGGCAAAAGCAAGAGGGATTACAGAGAAAGGTTTAAATATTAAGAGCCATATTTTCAGAAGAGCTCAGCACCAATTCAGGCAACTAAATGAAGGAGCTATGTTTTCAAAAGTGCTCAATCCCCAGCTGAACTTAAGTAAGCTCTGAAAGTAAGCTTTGAAAATCTGACTGTATATGTACATAACAGTGTTTGATTTATAAAGGAAAACAGGAAATTCCCTTACCTTAGCAAACTGTGCATTTACCCATTTTGTGAATGTTTTCTTTTGAACATCTTCCCTTTCATCTGTAAAAGAAACATAAAATAATTTATTAATATCAATATCATGTACGTTTTGACTAGAGGAAAAAAGTTCCTAATATTACTATGAATGGTTGTTTCCAATTATTTTATATAATATTTGATGCTGTATAATTTTAAAAAGGCCAAGTCTGTGCTATCCTGCAGTGAAAACTAATGTGAACTAGGCAACTTTTAGTTTTTGCCAGTGATGTTCATATGGGGCATCTAGAGTACAGCGCTTTAGTGCGCTCTGTAATTCACACCTCTTTAGTCCACGCTGTGGCGCAGTCAATGAGTCCAAAGTGATCCTCACTAACCAACAATACTTTAGATAGTCAAATAGAGTGAAGGTTACATTAGAGAAAATAAATACAGGCCATCTAAGTGAGGGTTGAGATATTATTTCAGTACCTGGATTATAGGAAAACAATCTCTCTCTTTTTAAAACTATTACATATGCCTATTCATACTCTGCCTGTTATTCTAGACCTTCATGATCTAGAAAATCATAGCTGTTTGACTGACTGCAAGAGGTGCTTTCTAAACATACATAGAGCATGCCACATCAGTGAGAGCCAAGAAAAACCAAGGAAGGGATTTGCAATTGAAGATCTGTCCCCACATGCCAGAGGAGAAAACATTTCTGCCTCTTGACCTTGCCTTCCCATCAAAGGTTTCTCACTTTTCTCAATTACAGAAAAGTATTGGCTGGCACAGTGCATCCATAACTTGTATGTTTCTTCTCATTAGCACCCAGTTAGGAGCGAACGCCTGCTCACATATCTCTACAGGGATCATCAGTGAGAGTCTGGATTGTGTCCCTAGGAAGCACAACATAGAATTTCTAGCCTGCAGGGTAGGGGGAGGCTTGTGTCCTCCCGATCCTGGATTGCTCTGGAGGCTAGTTATGGCAGCCTTCCTGGGCTGCCTGAATGGACTACAATATTTCCTGCAAACCCTACAGCCCTTCTCCATCTTAACCCTTCCCCTTCAGGCTTCCTACCTCAGAACATGAGAGTTCATGAAAGATAGCTTCCACTTGTGTTTACAGGGTGTCTGCCAGGGGAATCCTTCCCCAACCAGAACCAGTGCTTTTAGGTCCCATTTAGACTACTTCAGCCCTTTTACCTTCCATAAGGGGACTGGAGTGGGGGCTAGTAACTCACCTCTAGACTCTAACATAGTGCTCTGTCCACAGACATGAGGACTGTAATGATGATGACTGAAAATGGACAAATGTAAGGAAAGCACCGTAGAAGAATAGAGTTTTGCCCTAGGTTAGGTAGTCACATAAGAAACAAATTAGTGGCTTCAAATTAGTGTCTGATGACTAATTGGCCACGCCACAAAACTGTTAGAGACAATTCTGTAAGCAGTAAGACAGAGGAATCTCTTTGCTAGAATCAGAACTGAAGTGCAGAGACAGGAATTTGGTGGGAAGCGTGGCATGGTGCCTGTAATAAAGGAAGCTACAGCCCGGGCCCACTCCCTCCCCTTCTTATGAACAGTCAAGTTCACCCCATTTTAAAAGTAAAAAAAATATTAATTCTCATCTGAAATGCGCACAAATTAATAAGTTTAATGGATTCAGTTGACTCTGAAAGACAGTTACAGATGAACTACATGAGGAATTCATGGCATTAATAATGCATTTCAATTCTTTTTTCCTTTCTATGAGACAAGACAAGGCAAAGCTTTATGATACAATTACATCTTTTGTTCTCAGAAACCTTGCTTGAATAACTACCACTAAATGTGTCTTTTCACAGGAATGTTTTTCACCTATAACAATAAAGTATACTGATAAAATATGAATATGAAAGATAAAACAATTTTGTTACAAAAACTGTCAGAAAGTAAAAAAAAATAGGCTTCATGTAGAAATTATGAGTAAAATGAGAGATTTAAAATAGATTGTGAAGACATTAGGAGCCATTTGACATCATCTATGAAGTTTTATGTATCTATTGAGTAAATAACACAATGGGAATTTATTTTAAGCAAGCAACTTCACTTCATATTTCCCTTTTTATTACATTTTATAAGACTATTCTATGCAATAAATTATCATTATTCTTATGGCAGCATTTTCACCACAATGTATAGTTTATTATACCATATACAGTACATTACAAATATAGAATTTCAATATGTATTTCACTAGCAAAAATGTCAAATTATTCATTAGCACAAAATCACATCATTTTAATTTCCCAGATGACTTGCTTTCATTGAAGTGATGGCTGGAAAAATACTTTCTATTATTTTTAAGCATAAATAGTCAGACTTTAATTCCCAATATCTTTTAAAATTTAAATATGTATTTTAAAATGAAAAGTATAGAGCTTCCATCGAGAGAGTTATAGTCTACACAATTCCTGTAATTCCTGGATGTCAAAATTTTGGGATATAATTCAATTTTTACAGTAATTCCTTGTTTACTTTCTGTTTGCCAGTCAGAAATATTATTGCTGTAATAGAAGTGCTTACAAAAGCACCAGTTTTCCCTTTGAAGGTTTTCAGCTCAGAGAACTGATAGTTTCACAAGTATTAATTCATTTAAAACAGGGTAACGATTTACTATTTTGCCTGGAAAAAAACAGCTCTTATGAATTGTCATTACTGGAAATTTGCCAAAGTCACTAAAAAAAAAAGGTCAAAACACAGACTATTTATCTGAGTATCTGGTAATGTTGAGGTCTGAGAACAAGCTAATGTACTCAACACCATTTCGCAAGACCAAATAAACCTACTTCTGATTTTGCTCATCTCCTTTTGAAACACAGTACACTGTACTTGGAACTATTTCATAAACATTAAAGCTGGTGAACAACATATTACATCAAGTAATCTATTCTCCTACCAGTGCAGGATTGTTCCCGAGAGTACATTTTCTCGAGTTTTGTCTTTTCTAGTGTTAAACATCTCAAGCAATGGCACTTGCTTCTTTCCTAGGCAGCTGTTGGTTGAAAGTGACATGTTTAGCAACTTTATCTATTTATCCATCTCACAGCAATGAAGGCTCCAGAAGATACACAATCCACAGACCACCTTTGTTATTACAGGGCACATGCCTTTGGTAGTGGGTGATTGTGAGGTTGTCCACAATGCTTTCCTTTGCCCGTCAACACTGCCTCCTTTTGCTGGGTTGAATGTCTGTCAGCGGCTTGCCATACAAGTGCTGCTCTCTTCCAGGTTCCTGGGATATATAGAAGATTGTGCTCTTTGCAGCAATACAAAGGAGGTCTAGAGCTGGGTGTCTTGCATATATTTGATTTGATGTTGTATCACCAGCTCCCACAGCATCTTCACATATAATGTGAAAGTAAATTAACACTAAACGCATTGCTGCTTCTGTTTAAATGCCTCTTAATACCACCCCAATGTGAAGCTTTAAGCATGTTATTAAAACAGAGGACTATTTTGTACACAGTGTATATGTGATTGTGTAGAGGGGAAAAAAAGAGACACAGCTATTATCTAGTGCTCAAGCTTAATTTCTTTCCCACACTGGGCTACTATATAACATATTCAGAAACAGTGTTACTTTTCCACACATTTACATGAAAGACATTGAACTGCTAATCACAGATTAATTAACGCCCATTAAGCTAGTAAAGATCAGAGTCTCCAGAGTAATATGGGAGTTAAATCCAACTATTTGAATTTGACTTTGTCACAGTCCAAGTGATGCTAGGCCACAAAACAACTCTCTTCCACTGTTATCTTTATATAATGATAATTCAAGTGTACTTTCTTTTCATCTTTATTATTTCTAGATGCTTGCTCTGACAAGTTTATACCACAGCAATTTGTTTGTGGCAGCCTCCCTACAAAGAATCAATATCATGTTAATACATGGCACGTTCAGTTTCCCTATAGAAAATAGAAAAATACACACACACACTTTTTTTTTCTTTCTTAGATTGATGGACTGAATACCAGATGTGGAAATTAAATGACATTTGTCTGGATGTGGTAGAAATATGCCAAAAACACCAACCTGCCACTTCTGAATTTCTACATTTATAATAGATACTTTGGTGATAGCCAGATGAATGTGCTTGCAGCTGTTTTTACTGTGAGGCAACAGAAATAATCAAGTGGTCAGGTATGTAATTTCTGTAAATGTCCCAAGGTAATATATTGTGTCTACCACACACTTCTCTTTAAAGCTGTCAGTCAGAATTCCTGTGGATCTGAATTTCACTATCTGGGTGAATCTAAAAATGAAATACTGGAAATGTACCAAATTTCTCAAAGTAATTATGATGTGCATATTTATAACCATTTCCCCCAGCACAAATATCACCTCTCCATTCTTTTCTCAAATCCTCGTCATGTAGTCTGAGGTTCTATGCTTAGTCCTGTTGCAGTTTAGGCACTCCAATAAAGATGGAGATTCTGGTGTCCATAACAGGGTGCTGGCTAAGAGAAGCCAGCCAGACCCTTGTTAGCCTGGCACCAGGGAGAAAAGGTACTAGTTGGGGCTGGCTGGGAGGCCACACCCTAATTACTTGAGGGGATGCGCCTGCAGGCCTCAGTAGCCAGCCTGCTATAAAAGCTGATGGGAAGAAAGCAGAGAAGGAGACCAGGGGAAGAGGAGACTAAGGGAGAGACAGGAAAGGAAAGAGTTTGAGGCTTTAGATTCCTGCTGGCAAAGAAGCTAGCAGCCTCTCTGAATGCTGGTCTGTATATATGTGTAAATCAGCAGTTCTCAGGCTGGTGGTCACGGTGCGATTCCCGGAGGGTCACGAGCCCCTGATGCCACCCACATACTGCCAAATAAAATGCTTCTGGCTTCAGCGGCGGCATCAGCATCAGCATGTCTACCAGAAACTCCCCGAATTGGTCATTTCCGCTTTCGGCGGCATTTTGGCAGACACACAGATACGGACGGCATGTCCACTGAAATGCTGCTGAAAGCAGAGGAGTCCAATTCAGCGGCATTTCGGCGGACATACCTGGGTTGCAGGACCAAGCTAATTTGCAAAAAGGGGTCGTCGACGAGATAAGTTTGAGAACCACTGGTGTAAATATTAGGTGGTGGGGATGGACACAGGCAATAAAGGACACAGGTGCTGCACTTTAATTGGTCTCTGAGAATTTTTGTGCAGAGGACCGGCAAGGGCCCATATACGAAAATGGACAAAGTGAGAGAAATAGATACTTCAATGCTTGAAATTTTTCTTGTTTTCAGGCACTATGCCATTTGTTACCAGTGCACAGATCTTGCTTTTACTTTAATGTTTATCTCCTTTTAGCCTTTCCATGCATAAGGTATTATGTATAGGTTATGGTTCAGATGATCAACAAAATACAGACTGTATCTGCAAACCTCTTGAGTTTGCTAAATTGAGCATTAGATTTGAAAGAAGTATTTTTCTGGGGCAGTGTTTGTGTGAAATTGTGACTAGAAAAGAAACTGAAATACAGTACTAATAGAGCTAATCATATGGTGAAGGGACAGTTCTAAAAGTTAATCAGGTGACAATGCTAATAGAGGCACAAGTGGTACAGCAACGAATGCTTAGGATCATGCAATCAGCCCTCAATAGGACTGAGGATGCTACTACTAATGACGAGTGGTTAACAGACAATTTTCATAGCTGCTTAATGAAATATTTCACATTTGCAATCTATTACCTCAATGAAAGTTCTTCATAGTTTCCTCAAGACTAGAAAAATCCTTTAATCAAACTGGATCTACCTTTCATAAAGGAAAATATACTTTAAAAAATATACAAGAAATGAAAGAAAATTAAACAGCCTTTTTTGAGAGGATGCAATAAGGTAAATAAAAACTCTGACATAAAGGCAATACTTTTAAACAACATTCTTTGAAGGATACAGTTGTGACTGTGAACGAGAACTATGTAAGATTTTCGTTTACACAGAGCAAGTATGAACTATTTCACCACTGTGAAATGATACAGCAGTATACCAGTGTTATTGCAGACCAAGCCAAAGAAACAACCACTCTCCAGGACTAACCAAACCAAATGTCCTCTACTTGGCTTTTCCTTCCCCAGTCATCTGGGATGCTTACCCTCCTCCCTCCTGAGGTACTGTGTGATGCTTCAATGTCCTTTTTCAAATTCAACAGTGAAAGAGAAAGAGGGAACACAGGACAAGTGTAGGACCCTAGGATCCTGGCCTTGCGGGAAGGGCATACTCAGAAAAAAAAAGGAGGGTGGGGAAGAGAGCCTGCAGGAAGCAGGTAGGAAGCCACCCTCCAGAGAGGGAGCAGCAAGGCTGGGGATTGCGCAGAGCTTGGTTTTGTGTTGTAGGGTCCCTGGGTTAGAACCTGGAGTAGTGAGCTGTCCCTGGGTTACACTTTCCTTTATGAAAGGTAGATCCAGTTTGATTAAAGGATTTTTCTAGTCTTGAGGAAACTATGAAGAACTTTCATTGAGGTAATAGATTGCAAATGTGAAATATTTCATTAAGCAGCTATGAAAATTGTCTGTTAACCACTCATCATTAGTAGTAGCATCCTCAGTCCTATTGAGGGCTGATTGCATGATCCTAAGCATTTGTTGCTGTACCACTTGTGCCTCTATTAGCATTGTCACCTGATTAACTTTTAGAACTGTCCCTTCACCACATGATTAGCTCTATTAATACTGTAACCTAAGGACAGCTCTATAAGCCCCTGATGGAGTGGCAATGCCTGGCCAGTGCGTCCAGTGAGACTCTATACCCTAGATGGAAAAACCACCTAGTGACCTGGCTGAATCACAAGTAGGAAACTGTAATTCCTGAAATTAAAGAGGGTCTGCAGAGTGAGAGAGGACAATGGGTGGAGAGACTGCAAAGAGAAGTGTTGGACCTGGCAGTGAGCTAATCTCCAAAACAACCAAGAGGAGGTGCCCCAGCAGTGAGTGAGTACTGTGTGACAACCTGCATAAGGCTTCTTTTTGCATATTAGTCCTTCACCCCATTCCACACATCAGCACTAGGATCCACATCTGAACATATTAATCAAATCATCAAAACTGTGTGGCTTTACTCTTGCAAAATCTGGAGGGTAAACCTGTTGAGTTCAGCCTCCAGAAGAGGTTAGTATTGTCAAGATATTCAACTAAATCATCCTAGATCAAATCAAATCCCAGCATTTTTTTTCCTTTGTAAGATTCCATGCAAAGTGGGAGAAGATGCGGAGGTGGTATGTTAACAAAGGATTAATCTCAGTTCAACTTTCCCTTCTTAATGCACAGGAATTAGAAGATAGAGAATACATTTATTGTTTGGGAGATAAGGAGAGAATTCCTGTGGGAATGCTGGTTTCCATATAAGTGTCTTACCAGTGAATTGAACTCCACATCAAGGAAGTGTTTTATTACTCTTGTGATTATATAAACAAGTTTTATTTTATTATAAACATCGTATTTTATGGTAAAATTCTATGCTGACTTCCTCTGTATTTTAATTCTGTTAAGTCTTTCCCACAGTGTAACAACCTCATAGGTTTTTGCTTTATCCTAACCTAATTCATGTAATTTAGATAAATAGGATAGATAGATATGTATGCTTTGTATACAATTGTAACTAGAGTCACAAAAAACCTTTATCTATAGATGGAGCAACAATCTCTGATGTGACACTGATTATACCATCTACTGTTCATAATATTATATCAGGGTCTTCTACAAGAGGTAAAACATGCGACATGGCTGAATATAAATGTGGCTTCTCTGTAAGGACTTAACATTACTTTGATGTTACATTGGTTTAGAAATGTAAAACAGATTTATTTAAGCCAGGCCAAACCCCAATATCGATACATTTCTATCATTTTTAATTTATTGGTATTGGCTTAGCTTGTGCGTATAAACTTTCCAACAAAGCCTTAATTTAAATCACCAGTTTTAAATTTCTGTCCAGAGATACACTGGTTCAACTAAAATTGATTTCAAATTACACCTTTATTTTAACCAGTGAAGTGGTATGCTGTAGACTAGACCTAAATTATATGATGTTTCCTTTTCTTTGATACACCATTTGTATAATGAAAAGGATTCTGTTTTCACTAATCATTTCCAAAAATCTTCTAAGCAATCAAATATACAAGAGTATATGCTAACAATATATGACTTAGTACCATAACAACTAGATGGGATAGCTGCAAAATTAAAATCCAGATCTAGATTCCATTTCTAAATCTCTCCTGATTTCAGGGATGTTTTTCTCTCTAGGATATTGGATCCATCTCTAACAGTAACATTTGAAACAAGTAATCAGAAAGAAAAAAAAATGAGTAGATCATTACTTAGGGTTTTTCTCCATAGTAAATTATTCCAGAATAGCTATTCCTGATTAACTAGTCCTAATTAACTCTTACACAGGGAGTTAATCAGGAATAACTTCATTTAAGATTAACAAGCTATCTTAACCTGGATTAGCTGTCCTGTGTAGACAAGCTGTTATTTACAATAACTGCTGTAGAAGAAACTTGACAATTTGTTTAGTTTTTAATGAAAAAATGGCATTCTTTCTATGTCTCCTTTCAAAATTTTAACAAATGCTGTTTCTCTTGTGGTAACTTCCATTTTTTTTTTTTAATTGAGAGCTAGTATACCAGTACATATTTAGCTCTGGTTTCATTTAAGTACAGCTTGGTTTTATATACATGCTATCTAAAGTGCTTTCAATTTTAAACAAATAATTAAATTTCATTTGCTAAATGAAAAAAAACAATGCTCATCAGCTTGGTAATTAAGCATTCCTTTCATAAATACAGCTTACTTAAAATATGCTTGAATATACTAAGAACTTTTTTTAAAGAATAATTAAATTGAATATATTAAAGGGAAAGTTAGTTTTCTGGATTCAAAACATGACCTACATTTTGTGCTTCCTTATGCAGAAATTTGCTTGCAAAGTCAATGTAACTTCCGTGTATAACCAAATACTTCATTGCTCATTTCCATGAGTAAGTCAGTGCCAGCAGACCAGCACTCATAGTTTCCTCTCTATAAGAAACCAATGTGTTCTTCCAATGGGAAAAGAAACTTCATCAAGGAAACAGATTAGAATTTCCTGGAAGCGTGAAACTGCAAACATGTGAAATATCATCAAATATTAATCATACTTTGGTAAGGCAGATTGCCTCCTCCAAGGAGATCATGTTTATTCCAGGAAACCAGCTGGCTAAATCTTCTCTAACTTAAAAATAAACAATTTGGGAAGTGAAGTAGCTAAACTGTGCGAATGGATTAGGTGTTGTGGAAAGGAGAAGGTTGTAAATTGAGCAAAATAGATCTGAAGATGCTCACAGGCAGGTCAGATTTTCCCCATAAAAAAGAGAGGCTGGCTCACAGATTGTCAAGTCAGGAAGCCAAGAAGTCCCATTGCAGGGTACTCAAAGGATATGTCCACGAGATTGATGTCCTAAGTGTTTAAGCAAGACTTGTGCTAGCCTTTTTCAGAGGAGTGAATTTCACATATTGAGGATTGGGACAGAGTTTGATTCTGGGTAGCCATTTGGTTAAATTACCCATGAAAGCTTATGCCCAAATAAATCTGTTAGTCTTTAAGGTGCCACCAGCCTCCTTGTTGTTTTGTGGATACAGACTAACATGGCTGCTCCTGATATTTGGATAAATTGTTATTAAAGTTGCAGTGTCTAATTTCCAGTAAAAGCATGTTTGCATGTACATATTTGGGTATCTAGCCACCAGTTTACCCATGGCATTGACAGCATCCCTCTAACAACTATGTTTTGTCGTCATATGCATACAGTCATAACACTGACAGACCCCAGTTGTTGATGGGCAGGATTGAACCAGGACCTAAATGAATGAGCTGCTATTGCTTAGGCTAGAAGCCACATGCCTCTTAGCTCAGGCTGTAGCATATGAACCTCTAGATGGTCTAGGTATCACTAGAGGTGGACAGAGCATCACACCAAGCAGGCATGGATTCCAGGGGCATACTAAGACAGCGGTCGGCAATGTCGGCACACGGAACCGCACGGTAAGTACCCTCAGTGGGCCCCGCTGCTTTATTTACCTGCCAGCTTGTGGTGCGCCGCTTCCTGCGGCCCCCATTGGACCGGGACGGCAAACCACGGCCAGTGGGAGATGCAGGAAGTGGCGCACAGCGAGCCAGAGGTAAATAAAGCAGTGGAGCCAGCTAAGGGTACTTACCCTGTGGTCCCGCGTGCCGACGTTGCCGACCGCTGTACTAAGACATGCAAAGCCCTGATCTACAGTGGGGGGAGGTGTGGGGTTCAACCTCAGATATGCAACTTCAGCTATGGGAATAGGATGCTCAGGGATCAATTTATCACATCTAGACTAGACGCGATAAATTGATCCCTGATAGATCGCTTGCTACCCGCCAATCCGGTGGGTAGTGTAGACTTAGTAATACTTTGACAAATGTGTATATATTAAATTTAATGATTATTTTTTCCAAACACTGTAAATGACACCTCCCATCTGATCATGAAATTATAGAACCTGCTTTCACTCAATTCTGTATCATGATAGTGAAAACTGTAACACTTGGCAAAATCTTAACATAAATTGCAAGGCTTGTCACTACCAGCTGTTCTAGTATAGTTGCTTTCAGAATAGCAAATGAATGAACCATAGTATCTACTTCTCTGTTCACCAAGGAGTCAAGTAGACACTGATGAAATCATGTTATCAGCAGTTGCACTGCATATCTCTGAAAGGATACTGATAAAGATGGTCTAACATACATTAACGACAACACAACAAAACCTGTGTGTACAAATGAAGCCTATTCTACAACATCTAAAGGAAACTTCTCCAGAGATTTAGAATCATACTGAGAATTCACTCTACATGATATGGAAAATTTAGTCAACAGTGAAAGAAAATTCATGAAGTTATTGATTATGGTAGCCTCATTTTGTCAAGCACGTTATCTGGAGATTTTTTTATTATGATGAATTGATTTTTAATGTAAATTTTAGTGATCTTTCCTGTTTACATGAGTAGGGAGGCACCACAAGGGTTCCACAAGTATGAGGATATTGAGGTTTGCCTTGAGATCAAGGAGTAAACCTCTTTGTTAGGAATGATTGACATAGCATATTCTTCCCAAATTTACACCACTTGTTTTATGAGAATAGATGGTGTTTACTTAGAGTTAATAGGTAAATCCGTTGGTTAGTTTAAATTATTTTTAAAATTACCCCACATTGAGATTTGACAATTCTAACATTTTTTTCCTGATCCTTCTAGTAAATAAATTTCTTGAATGTGAAATCTATAAGCTATGAGGGTAATTAACCAAAGGAACAATTTACCAAAGGGACTGGTGAATTCTCCATCACCGGCAATTTTTAAATTAAAGTTGGATGCTTTTTTCTACAAGATATGTTCTAGTTCAATCAGGAATTAATTCAGGGAAGCTCTATGGCCTGTGTTATGAGATGAGACTAGATGATGCCTTCTGGCTTTATAAACTCCAATTTATTATTTTTTTTTTTAAAAAAAATGATTCACATGTATTATTCCAAAATCTAAGGCATGGGACACTTTTAAAAGTGTCCTAAATCTTTAATTTTCTATTTATGAACACTGATAGTTGTAACCATGTATAATTACACTGCAAAGTTTGAAGTTTAATAATTGTGATCAAACTAACTTGATAAATTTATTGGTATGATGAACACTGCAGCATATAATTGTTATATTTCAGCCAATTATTTGTGATGGAGAATTTACTTTTGCTGACTAAATCATGTGTTTGAAGCTGATAGAAAACATTCTTTATCATAAGGACTGCCTTAAAGTTCAGCCAGTTACACCCTGGGAAAGAATGTGGCATATGTTCTACCCAAAGTGCAGGGTGAACTCTCCTGCTATTTCATGGAGTCTAGTCTTGCTGGTGTGAGATTCAGAGACCTTTGAAACTGTGAAGGCCTGAAGAACAGTTGTGTGCAGGCTGCACAGGGCATAACCCTTTTTACTTGCATGTCTAAGCACTCTTAAGCATTCCAAACACACAAAGCTTACTTTGTCACATCTTATTTGGCTGTGCAGGGTATCAAGGAGAAAGGAGGCCTCTCATCATTCCTCTGCTCAGCTTCCTCAGGTTGTGAATCTGATTTCAGGAAGATAGGTAGTGGCTAATCATCATTGTAAGCAAGTAGGTTGAAAAGAGGGTCAGAAAAAGAGCTGGCGACAAGATTTTAAATTTTCTAAAAAAAAGGGGACACTGTTAGAGGGAAAATGTTCCCACTTTTTATACTGTCTTCTCATGGGGGAGAGAGTCCACACTGCTTCAGACTCGTGACTAGCTAGCTAGAGAAGCTGGATGAGCCCATGATGGACAGCGTGCTGCTCTTCTCCTAGGGCGGAGGGGAGCAGGGAAGGAATTGTGAGTGGAGCCACACTTCATTCTCTGGTCTGTCCATAAGGGGCAGTGTAAAATTGCATTTCCTCATTGAGGACAGATTTAAAGGTTGCAGCCTATCCTTAACTTATGTGACAGTCAGCATGGCGATCCAGGTGATAGATAAATAGCTAGCTATGTGAAAACCCCAGTCAACTAATTTCCCTATGAGATCCAGCAGTGATGGTACTGTATGTTATATAACATTGCTGTACACTGATGACATTCCATTATACCTGACACTCCACTGTACCAATGATTTGGGAACTGTTGAAATATACTCAAGATTACAGTATCTTCTATTAACACCTTTATTATTATCAAACTTGTTTTGAATCAACAGCCTGCTCATTCAAAATGTTCCAATCAGAGCGGTGTGAAAAGTTATGGAACTATATTAGTTGTGGGAAACTTCATATTTTAGCAGTTTCAAAAACATTTAAAAAAAAAATTGGTTTAAACTGTTTTAACTTTGGAGGATTTGAATCAGTGGAAATTGCTATACACAGTATGAAAATGAACACTGTGTTACAGGTGCAGTGTCAGAATGATTGCTGCTCATGCAAACTTTTTTTTTGCTGAGGGCAGATTACTTTTCAGGTGACTAGCAGTAAGACTAAATGAGCTTAGAGAGGCAGATTGTATGGGCATTTTATTATGCATATGAAAGTAGAGAATCATAAAAATTCAAGGTTAGTAATTAAACAGACTAAATCCCCTAGAACAGAGATGGGCAAACTTTTTGGCCCGAAGGCCACATCCGGTTTGCAAAATTATATGGAGATCTGGGTAGGGAAGGCCCCGCCCCTAATCTGGCCTTCTCCCACTTCCCGCCCCCTAACTGCCCCCTCAGAATCCCCAAACCATCCAACCCCCCCAACCTTGTCCCCTGACTGCCTCTTCTAGAGACCCCCAGGACCCCATCCCCTACCCAATTCTTCTGCTCCCTGTCCCCTGAGTGCCCCGACCCCTATCAAGCCTCCTGCCCCCTAACTACCACCCCAGAAGCCCACCCCTTATCCAACCCACCCTGCTCCCTGACTGCCCCCTCCAGAGCTACCCCACCCACTACTCCAGAACCACCCCCCTTACCCTAGGTGCTCGGCGTGGCTCAGGGGAAGGGGGGAGTGCGCAACCTCGGCCCCCAGACCACTCCTCACGCAGCGCGGCTCTGGGGGAGGGGAGCAGCGCGCAGCCCCAGCCCCCAGAGCTCTGCCTGCACAGTGCGGCTCCAGGGGAGGGTAGGAGCATGCAGCCCCGGGACCCCAGCGCACTGCCAGTGAGGCGCAGCTCCGGGAGAGGAGCGAGTGCACAGCCTCAGCTCCCAGAGCACTGCCCGCACGCATGGCTCTGGGGGTGGGGGGCAGCCCACAGTCCTGGGCCCCCAGAGCGCTGCCCGTGCACGCAGCTCTGGGGGAGGGGTGGGGGCAGCCTCCACGACTGGGGGCCGGATGGGACGGGCTCGTGAGCTGGATCTGGCCCCCGGGCTGTAGTTTGCCCACCCCTTCCCTAGAACGTTTGTCTTGATAGCTTTTGGGGGAAAATTCTACAATTCTTTTTAGTTCAGAAAACAGACAGAAAAAGGTGAGTGGCCTTAGGTGGGTGACGCACAGGATGGGGTTGTCATTCTTGAATACAGGTTTTCAAAAACCCAGAAAGAGCATGTGATAAAGAACCAAAGAACAGGAGTAATAAGATATATTCATGATCCCATAAAAAGAATGTACAACATGCAGGGAAAATAAAGCCCATAAGTTATAGATTCCTGCTGTGTCCACCTGTAGAAAATGGAGCTGCACAAAACAGCAAGAGTTAAAATAGGTGGCCAAAAGATGACAATGGAAGCACATGTAGCATGTAACTCAGCGTTCATGTTGCAAGTTCCATGTAACAGTAGGATTACTACACTACTTCCAGCAACACCACTTTGCAATACACAGGACACTTAGCTACTATATACAACACTTGTAGTACATCTCAGTTCTTTTAGGGCTCTGGTATTTAGAAAAGTAAGAGGCAAGAAAGGCTTCTTACTCAGCCTTCAAAGCCCACAACATATATTTTAAGCACATAGGCAGAGGTCAGGCAAAAAAGTTTAGAGAGAGGATCTTCATAACATTTCTCAGTGCAACTGAAAATGGTTTTATATGGACAACATTTTTTACAAATAATTTCTGGGTGGAAGCCTGTAGCTAACAATACAAGTCAGTAATTTTCCAAATTACTTCATTTCTCGTGCCCTGGTATAAACCAATTAGAGGACAGGCAATTTTAATCTGCTTGACTGACTACCATCTACTTTTTGTTTCATATGACCCAATTAGTCTCTAAGCTAATTAGTATGAGCTACAACTGAGACACGTATCAGCAGAAGTTGTGTTATTAATGAGTGGAGTTGTATGACTGTAATTGTGTATTACACACACACTCTTACAGCACACATACATGATAAACCCTCATTATAACAACCCTGATAAAAGGTGACTGATTCCAGACTCTCAGTTACACTGAGCCTCATTAGACTCCATTTAAATTAATCACTCTTTATAAAATGTAGCTCCAAAGAATGGCTCTCTGCTTAGACTAAACAAACTAATTAAAATCTAATTGGTCCGTTTTCTAGATCTTCCTTTCAAGGAGCTCTGGTCTTGTACATTATTTTGAAAATAGCCAAGTTAAATATATGTAAAAACTATGCTTAAGCTATTTTATTTCCAATTCTCTTCCTTTCTTTTGAAGAAAAAGAAATGGATGTTTAAAAGAGGTAAGATACAGTATTCAGAAATAATTTCTAGACACCATTAATGATTAGTCCTTGAACCCACAAAGGGAGAGGCTCTAGGAAGCACATTAGGAAGACAAAGCCATTCAGGAGAAGCTAAATGAAGACTTTGCACTTGTCTTCACTAACAAAGATGTGAAGGAGAGCTTCACACCTAAGCCATTCTTTTTAGGTGACAGATCTGAAGAACTATCCCAAACTGAGGTGTCAGTACAGGAGGTTTTTCACAAAAATAGATAAATTAAACAATAATAAGTAACCTGGACCAGATGATATTCATCCAAGAGTTCTCAAGGAATTCATATATGAAATTGAAGAATTACTAGGTGTGGTAAGTAATCTATCACTTAAATCAGCCTCTGTCAGATCACTAGAGGATAGCTAATGTAACACCTTTTTAAAAATGTCTACAGATTCAAGCCTGACAACTACAGTAAGCCTAACTGAATAATCAGACACAGAGCAACACATTTTTGTTGGGGAAAGAGTCAACACAACTTTTGTAAAGGGAAATTAGGCCTGACAAATCTATTAGAATTCTTGGAGGGTATCAACAAAACATGTGTTGATTCAGTTGATATAGTGTACTTTGATTCTCAGAAAGCCTTTGACATGGCCCTCACCAAAGACTCTTACGGAAACTAAGCAGTTATTGGATAAGAGGGAAGGTCCTTTCACCAATCAGTAATTGGTTAAAACAGGGATCGGCAATGTTGGCACGCGGGACCGCAGGGTAAGCACCCTTAGCAGGCCCCGCCGCTTTGTTTACCTGCCGTTTCACTAACTGCGGCTCCCGCTGGCCGTGGTTCACCGTCCTGGTTCAATGGGGGCTGCAGGAAGTGGCACGGTGCTGGCTGTTGCTTTCTGCAGCCCCCGTTGGACTGGGACGGGGAACTGCACCCAGTGGGAGCCGCAGTCGGCGAAACGGCAGGTAAACAAAGCAGCGGGGCCTGCTAAGGGTGCTTACCCTGCGGTCCCGCATGCCAACATTGCCGATCCCTGGGTTAAAAGATAGGAAACAAAGGGCAGGAATATATGGTCAGCTGTCAGAATGGAGAGAGGTAAACCGTTGAGTCCCCCAGGAGCTGAACTGAAACTCGTGCTGTTTAACATATTTATAAATGGTCTGGAAAAAGGGGAGAACAGTGAGGTGTCAAAGTTTGCCAATGATACAAAATTACTTCAAATAGTTAAGTCCAAAGCTGACAGTTGTGGCAAATTGTCAACACTATTAAGATGGGTCCCCCGCTTTCTCTTCTTGGGAGGAGGGGTGTTCAGGGAGCCATTTCTTGCCCCCGAAAAGGGTATTAACTGCCTCACTAGTATCCTAGAGAAGGGGAGTGGAGAGGGAGGGAACCGGACCCATCTTCTATTCTGGGTCCCAGCCCAGTGGTCCTAGGGATAGCGGTAAACCACTTGAACTAGCTATTCTTTCCCCTGGGCTACTTCCCTCTCCTACCCTTCAGCTGGTGGAGCTTCCTGCCCTCCCTCTGCACAAGCCAGGTGTCCCTTTACCTAGGGTCGTGGTCTTTTTAGCCCACCGCAGCAACTCTCCAAATTCTCCTCTGCTTTCCTCCAAACTGCTCTCTGCTCCAACACCAATCCCCTCTGCTTCAACTTCTTCCCTTGTCTAATTGAAGCAGGGGATTTTTATCAGGTGACTGGCTTCAGGTGCTCTAATTGGCTTCAGGTGCTCCAACTAACTTGTAGCAAACTTTCTTCCCTCTACAGGGAATAAGACTCCCCTATAACATTCCTCTGCTGCCCTCTGACCATGCTGTATCACACAGTAAAGAGTTACAAAGGAATTACACAAGACTGGGTGACTGGGCAACAAAATGACCGATGACATTCAATGTTCACAAGTGCAAAGTAATGCACAATGTAAAATATAATCCCAAGTACACATACAAAATGAGGGGCTCTAAACTAGCTATTACCACTCAAGAAAGAGATCTTGAAGTCATCATTGGTAGTTTTCTGAAAACATCTGCTCAAATGCAGCAGCAATCAAAAAAGCTAACCATGTTAGGAACCATTAGAAAAGCAATTGAAAATATCCTATTGCCACTATATAAATCCCTGGTACACCCACACCTTGAATACCAAGTACAGTTTGGCTAACCCATATAAAAATATTTTGGAAAAGGTACAGAGAAGAGCCACAAAAATGATTAGATGTATGAACAGCTTCCAACTTAGGAAAGAAAAAAGACTGATCAGTTTAGAAAAGAGACAGCTATGGGGGGATATGTTTGTAGTCCACTGCTGACAATTATGATGATATTGTTGCAATTCTCATCTATGGCTACGCATATGACACTCTGATGCACAGAATCAGCCACACTGAAGGCATGGGAAGTCCGTATCTAAGATGTTTGATGATATAGCTCTGTAGCACCTTACATGTGCAGCCTGCAGATGATTTTGTCAATCCCTCTCAAGCCTGTTACATGACGATCTTGTCAAAGAGAGCTATTGAGTCCTGTTCTGAGCCATTTGCTCGAGTTCTTTGAGATTGATTCAAGCCCACTGGAGTCTGCTCTTTAGATTATCTCTTATGTGCTAATACAGATGACCCTTCTTTCTTTTGTTCTGACTCAGCTCCTGATACGAGATCTGTTTTGGGAGGCTGTGATCTTCCATTCTTATGACATGTTCAGTCCACCTAAGTTGTGCTCTCAATACCATTTCCTTAATGCTGGTTGTATTTGCTCTTTCAAGGACCTTAATATTGGTCATTCTGTCCTGACAGCGAATGTTCATTACTGAGCAGAGGGAGCACATGTGAAATTGCTCAAGGTGTTTAATGTACTGTCTTAAAGAGTTCATATCTCAAAGCCACACAGGATAGATGTTAGAACCACTGCACTGTACATCTTCAATTTGGTGGAGAGATGAATGTTGTGTTGGTTAGAGACTTTTGTTCAGAGTCAGCCAAGGGCATGGCTGGCTTTACTAATCTGGAGTCTATGTCCTTATCAAGGGAGCCATCTCTTGAGATGGTGCTGCCCAAACACATGAACTGAACCACATTTTTCAGCTGTGTACTTTGGATGATGCTGGCTGGTGCTGCAGCACGGGAATGAGGTGCTGGTTGGAACAAGGCCTCTGTCTTCCTGAGACTGATGGTGAGGCCAAAGAGCTGGGATACTTCAGAAAATCTATCAATGATACCCTGAAGACCATCGCATCTATGAACCATCAAGTTGCAGTTAGCTGCTAAAAGTGCCTCGATGAAAAGTCTGTCAAGCATCTTGGTCTTAGCATTGAGTCTTTGAAGATCAAAGAGGGATCGTCAAATAGCGGATGTGTATCACCTGATCCAAGACCAGTGTGACATGGCTGAGGACACAGGCAAAGAACAAATTGAACAGCACTGGAGCAAGTATGCAGCCTTGCTTCTCTCCATGCGAGATTAGAAATGTGTCAGAGTCACCAATGGAGAACACTGTCATGTGGTCATGGAACAGACGGATTATTTGTATGACCCTTCTTGGGTAGTCCAGTTTATGCAGAATAGCCCATAGACCCTCTTTGGTGACCATATCAAAAGCTATGTTAGAGGTCTACAAAATCATAAATGATGTGGAGAAAGTGAATGAGACTGTTATTTGCCCCTTCATGTTACACAAGAACCCAGGGTCAGCCAATGAAATAGGCAGCACATTTAAAACAAACATAAGGGGTGAATGATCTACATAGCCATCCCCACCTATAGCTGAGTGGTGAACTGGAGAAAGGTCCTGTAAAGACAATATTTGAAATCCCAGACTTCTGACACATAACTGGAGAGCCAAACTGAAATATCTCCGTTTACCTGACACCTATATAGAGTAGGTTGGATCATGTACACTAGTTATTATGCAATGTTTGGGTTTTTTTTCAGCACACGGATGAGACTAGTATGTACTTAAGTGTAGGTAGGGTGAGGTTAGTGATTAAGACTGGTATAAAACACAGGCTGAATTTCTTTACTATAAAATGATTTAACAGATTTATATTCTAATGACATAGTTACTTTTGTACAATCTCAACAGATGACATTTTAATTCTTTATACTGTGAAACACAGATTGAAGATGTGGAGTGCCACAAAATCATGCAGACACCACTGAGGAGCACTGAAATGATTAAGTATCTTTAAAAGGCCACAGTGGTCAATAGGGGTTAGGAGCTCTGTAGAGGTGCCTCTACTGGCTATAAAGTCAGGTATGGGTTGTACCTGAGAACATTTTAAAATATACAGTGATGCTCATATAGCTTGCAGACAATGTACTATATCAGTAATCAGGGCACTTAGACTTTGCAAACACTATACAGAAATTTAGAATGCTAGTAGAAAAACAATGAAATATGTAATTGAAGACCAAGGGATAAAATCCTGTCCCCTTGCCTTCATCCACTTTGCTGAACACTGGGGATTCTGCTGATGTACCATAGTCATTGCTCTTGCAGCAGGCATAGGGGGCATTCCTGAGGCAAGCCAAGAATGAGAATAAGAGGAAAATTGGGGTCAAGCCTCTGCCAGACTCAGCAGTCAGGCCCAAGCAATTCAAATAGTAAAACTATACTTCTTGCGGAGTGAGGGAAGGAACTAAGTGTGAAAACAACTTGGTTTTTAGATAAAGCCATTTTTCAGTTATGAAAGAGCAAAAAAAATTAAGAAGAAAAATTCCCTCTAATACTACTAATTCAAAAATAGCTTGTCAGATTAACCTCATACTGTTCTTGAGCTAATCTCCTCCAATATGAGATTATTAAAAATAGACCCAACAGAATTTTTCCAGAGTTAGGATAACGGTCTGAATTCGTCTGAGAAGAGAAACTATGTTATAATCTCAACACTTAGCTGAAGTTATAAAATATCTATAATACTAGAGCAACTGAAGAGGAAGGACATCTAAAAGAATGTAAAAGAAATAATAAGAAAAAACTACACACTAGTCAATTGTCTTTGCAAAGCCTCAAGTATGGCTCAGAACTAAGATCCTTGGTGACACTAATTTCCATTGACTATAATGAGCTTTGGATCAAGACTTCCATGGGCTAACAGACAGGCATCAGCTGTCTGTTGCCAAGTGGAGGAAATGAACTCAGACATCTCCTAAAAATGTCAATTAATTATTTTTTTGTACAGCAGGGTATTTTACAGGATTATTGAAATCTTGGAGTTGTGGGTGAAACACTATCCGTCTCCCCAATACTTTGAGTCATAAAATGCACTGAAAGGGACAATATTAAAAAAAAATGTTTGTAGTACTGAGAATATCACTCCCTTCTCCCACCTACCCATCACACTATTATTTTTGTTTTGAGCGTCCAGGGGTGTGTCTTAATAACTGAATTTGGGTGTTTCTGGCTGTATCTGAGATTAATACTTCAAATATATTTAAGACTCTTCACTGTTGGTGTATTTTCTGTGCATTGATCCGAGATTTTTTTATTTCATACATCTCTACTTAGAACTAGCTCTAATGACTGCATATCTATAACACAGAGAAAAGAAGATTAAGAAATATATATTGTTGTTTTGATAGTGCACATTGATTTCACTTTCACTGCAGTACAAAATCGCAAGCACCGCTGAGAACAATGTCACATCTCCTTAATACAAATTCAATAATGAAAAAGAAGAAAAATAATGATGCATCGTCCTTTTTACCATTGTTCTTTTTTCAGACTAAACATCCTAGGCAACAATCTCATTTCCCATCATCAGGATCTATACTTATACCAAACCCCTCATTCCCTTCTCTCCTCCATGCCTCCTTCCTCCCACCACACACAAACAAAAGGAAAATATAATTTTATTTTTAATTCCTAATGTTCTCTATTGGCACCTCAGTCAAGCTACATAGACATTTAAATCACATCCATCTTTAGAGAAGTAAAAAGAAATTGGTTCTTTAGGTTTAGAAGATGCCTTTGAGCCCTTCACAATGAGTCTAACACAGCAAATTATACAGGACAGAAAGGACTAGTAACCCAAATTAATTCCGGAACCAACATATAAAGATCCTACTGATACACAACCAATTATAAATAATCTGACAGACACAAATTAAAAAGAGAACTGAAAACATTTAGCATAA
This sequence comes from Dermatemys mawii, assembly GCA_007922305.1. NCBI lineage: Eukaryota > Metazoa > Chordata > Testudines > Dermatemydidae > Dermatemys > Dermatemys mawii. Next base: position 9,378,197 of record ML677385.1, on the reverse strand, counting down.
CTCAGATAGATGCTGTTGTAAAGCTTTGATTCACAGGAAGTGGGAGAAAATGTCACAGTAAGTAGTACTCAGGTGAACATCCCAGACCCTCATTCTCTTGAGTATATACTGTAGGACACTCAATAGGGTGACACCTCAAACTCAGCTCTAAAAATCAGAGGTTAGGGAGCAGGAAGTCTCAAAGCTAGACTGGTGCAGTGTTACTTAAGGCCTTACATCATACCAAGTTCCTTACAACAGCAGTGGTATCAACTGCATTGTCTGTACAGGGCCGAACACAAGGGGAGCCTATTTCCTGACTGGGCACACAAGATATTAATGAAATACAAAATAGTAATAGTTTGACAAAATGTAAATCTTAACATTCATGGCCTGATTCTTTTCAGAAGTTCTGAGCATACACAGGTACCACTGAAGTCAACATGGATTCACCAAGATATATCACATCCTGACCAACCTGATTGCCTTCTGTGATAAGATAACTGACTCTGTGGATATGGGGAAAGCGGTGGATGTGATATACCTTGTCTTTAGCAAAATTTTTGTTACAGTCTCCCACCGTATTCTTGCCAGCAAGTTAAAGAAGTATGGATTGGATGAATGGACTATAAGATGGATAAAAAGCTGGTTAGATCGCTGGGCTTACCAGGTAGTGATCAACAGCTCGATATCTTGTTGGCAACCAATATCAAGTGCCCAGTGGTCGGCGTTGGGGCTGGTTTTGTTCAACATCTTCATTAATGAACTGGATCAGAGAGCGGCAACCAGCACCGCGCCGCTTCCCGCAGCCCCCATTGGACTGGAGCGGCAAACCATGGCTAATGGGAGTCACAATCAGCCGAACCTGTGGACACGGCAGGTAAACAAACCGGCTGGGCCTGCCAAAGCCCCGGGGGGCTGTGTGCCAAGGTTGCAATCCCTGATCTGGATGATGGGATGAATTGCACCCTCAGCAAGTTTGCAGATGACACTAAGCTTGGGGGAGAGGTAGATACGCTGGAGGGTATGGATAGGGTCCAGAGTGACCTAGACAAATTGGAGGATTGGGCCAAAAGAAATCTGATGAGGTTCAAGGACAAGTGCAGAGTCCTGCACTTCGGATGGAAGAATACCATGCATTGTTACAGACTGGGAACCGACTGGCTAAGCGGCAATTCTGCAGAAAAGGACCTAGGGATTACAGTGGACAAGAAGCTGAATATGAGTCAACATTGTGCCCTTGTGCCGACAAGGCTAATGACATATTGGGCTGCATTAGTAGGAGCATTGCCAGCGGATCAAGGGAAGTGATTACTTCAAGCTATTCGGCACTGGTGAGGCCATATCTGGAGTATTGCATCTAGTTTTTGGCCCCTCACTGCAGAAAAGATGTGGACAAATTGGAGAGTCCAGTGGAGTGCAACAAAAATTATTAGGGTTCTGGGGCACATGACTTATGAGGAGAAGCTGAGGGAACTGGACTTATTTAGTCTACAGAAGAGAAGAGTGGTGGTGCAGGGTGGGAGGGATTTGATAGCAGTCTTCAACTACCTGAAAGGGGGTTCCAACGAGGATGGAACTCAGCTGTTCTCTATGGTGGCAGATGACAGAACTAGGAGCAATGGTTTCAAGTTGCAGTCGGGGAGGTCTAGGTTGGATATTCGGAAATGCTATTTCACTAGGAGGGTGGTGAAGCATTGGAATAGATTACGTAGGAAGGTGGTGGAATCTCCATCCCTAGGATTTTAAGGCCTGACAAAGCCCTGGCTGAGATGATTTAGTTGGGGCTGATCCTGCTTTGAGTAGGGGGTTGGACTAGATGACCTCCTAAGGTCTCTTCCAACCATAATCTTCTATGATTCTATGAAGTCAATAGGAAATGTGGATACTCAGAGCCTTTGAAAATCAGGCCAGACAACAGCCAATTCTTTGAAGGCATCTGCTATACCCTGGTATACCATACTTTCCTTTGTGTTGCAAAAGCTTTGTAAGGACACTGAATATTTACATTTGAAAAATATCACAAACAAAAGAGTTTGTGTATACCACAATAAAAAAGAGAAGGAGAAATACAATTTTTGTTACTGACTAATGATATTTCTTTTGAGGCACAATATAAAGTGTATTTCATTTTATGACAATATAGTATGTTACCTCTCAATATTGCCCTTCCCATTCCCCCTACACTACGCAGTATTTTCAGTTAAAGGAAGCTCACCCCCAGTTCCAAATGAACTTAAAAATAAAATTAATAGCCCCATTCATTAACTATGGGATCAAGGAGCAATATAATAGGAGAAAAATGTTTGTATAGCTTCAAAATTCATGTTTCCTTTCTCCCTCTAGGTACCAGTCTCTCTCAACCAGCTCCAGAAGTCTACAAGTGCACCCTTATTAACCTGGATATTTTAAGTGAGGCTCAGGAGTTGATGGCATTGAATGAATGTCTAAGGATTAACAGTAGACTTCTGAACCAGGAGGAGACTGGAACTGAAACACGAGCTTCTAAGAATATCTAGAGAGCTTGTTTCATTTCCATTTATGCAGACAAAACAATAGAATTCAGTCTGCAAACCCCATCGACGAGTTAACTCTACAGGGTTTGCACAGTTCTAGTCACTTACCGCTAACTCCTATGATGTCCACCCTCGTTAACCAAGCAACTGACAAGAAGCTACTTGCAAGCCTGCAGACTTATGATCTATTATACTGCTTGAGAAATAGTTTGTAATCATGTCACTAAAGACTAATATAATGCACACACAAAGGAGGAGAGTTAGTTAATGTGGTTTGTGAAATCTTAACTTTACATTTTCTGATTTTGACAGTCTAACTTTTTAAAGGCATTTGTGTTTTATCAATCCATAATATGGAAGAATTTGGCTAGATACCACCAGAACTCCCTTTCTTATATAACTCCAGTCCAATAACCTGATTCTCTACTGCACAAGGTGTGAGGTACTCTGCACATAAGTATGAAACACTACCAAATCAGAATTCTCCACTCATCTACCCAGGTGGTGATATTTTATACCCACTTCGCACAGATGAAAATTACTACAGAAAGACACAGCACTGTAGATTGAGACCCAATGTGCATATTGAATGAAACATTCAGTATGAGCACCTATTTCATACTCAATGAAGCAACTTTTTATCTTGCACTGGGTTCAGAATCTCTGATGTTATGAAGTTTTGAGTACACAACAGGTTCAGGAGTCCTGCTTTATTCAAGGTGCATATTCCCAAGAAACCAATAGACCCTTATAATGTACACATGAGAAACTCTAAATGGGGAACAAATCCTTACAGCATTCAGGGCTCAGTTGTTTGCGCTCCATGGGAGTGCCCTGGATTTTGCCTCAGGAATTTTAGAATGATGCAGTTCACTCCCCTCTGTGCAATGGCCACACCATTCCTTCTTGGTGACTTGGCCACCTACTCAGAATCATAGTGGTGAAGAGGGTTAGGAAGAGTTATAAGCAACTAAAATGGGAAAGGAGGAGTACTAAAACACTTCAGCAACCTTAAGTGTAACCTCTGCTCCAGTGGTTAAATATACCTGGCATATTTGGTGATTTACAAATGGTCTACACCTTTGCAGCACAGCCGCCTGCAAGAACAAAAGCAATATAGGAGAAAAACATCCCTTCTAATCCCTGAGGCTTTGATATACACATTTTACATTCGTAAGTGTGACACAGTGACAGTGTTTTACAAAAATACAATATCAAAGCACAAGAGATTTCGATAAAGAATAAAAATTCTGAAAAGATAGAAATTTCAGACTTTTAGAGATGAATGGGAATTAGTATGCATCCCAGGTGAGAACAGTTATCTTGTCATTCCCTGCATTCCTAATTTTAATATAGCAGGAAGAGTAGGAGCGCTAAGTAAATGTATGTGGACAAAACTGGAAAGGGACCATGCATAACAAATTAGCTCATAGAGTTATTTTATCGTCTAAAATGATAGTACTGTAGCTGTAACTAAGTTTGAGCTCCCAGAGCAATACAGTTCTTCTTTGACAATAGATTACTTATGATTGCTTGCTTTTTTTAATTCCCTGTGCTACTGAAATTTCCTCACAAATTCCATCTTCTAAAACCAATGTTAACCCCATGACTGCTATCGCAGGATTCAACCACTGAGCTGGAAGGTGAATCATTTACAACACCTTCCTCTGAAATTAAAACCAATCCTAGGGTTTTTTTTTTTAAAAAAAAAAAAATAGATCCTATCCCTATTCAACTTTCCTTTATGAAAGATATGCAACATTACTTTGAACACAAATTCACCCCCCTCGCACACAGGCCTGGTAAAATCTCACTGTAATTATTGGTAGCCCCTATTGTTTGGCCAAGCTAAATTTCAGCTTCTCGTGCCAAGGACTGCCGAACCATTTTGACATGTGTCATGAGGCCTCCTCTTCCCTTTCCACTTTATTTTGAAAAGAAACAACAATAAAACAGTATGGGAAGAGAAATGTCATCTGATACATTCCAATGTCAAATAATTTGCTCTTTGTACATATCTTGGAGCCACGGATAAAACACGTTTCTGGCATTGTTCACATACTTTGGGTTAGTTTTCTACATTATTCTAGTGAACAAGCTCAGAACAACTACTGAGCATGTCGGCTAACTACCACACTCTGTTCCGGAAGTTTCTGGGTCTTTCTGAATTATCCTGCTCTGCTCTCTGCATGTGGGCAAAGACAGAGTCTGAGTATCCAACTAAGATCCATGCCTCCTCCCCGCTATTTCTCTTCCCCTCCCTTGCAAAAACAACTCAAGTGATGTAGTACAATGCACGTGGATTAAACATACCTCAGAAGCACCTACACTATGCTCTGAGAGTCCCTTCCAATTTTAAAATAATTCAGCAATCAATCAATATGCTGAAACACTGAAATCCATTGCTGACCACCTACACAAATAGAATTTATTTTTACTCCATAATTCCCATTTACAGGAAACAAGTTACCTCATTCCAGCTTAGTTTTGCTTCCCTCCCCATCTCAAATGCCAAAAGCATGCCTAGAAGGTTAATACATCAAGTCTCTTGGCAGATTCCAGAATCAAGTGAACATCAGATATTGCCCTGCCCTTAACTCCCTCTCTCCTTTAGGGAGTACTAGATTGTGGGATTCCATTGATTGTATCAGTGGTTTCATAAAATAAGAGTAAAGGCATTCTTTGACATAAACTGGATGAAAAACAATTAGAGCTTTTGTCCTTGTCCATAGCTCAGAAGATGTCATTGACCAGTACCATTAGCAAAAGTTCAGTCCCATACCAAGTCCTAAAACCAGACAAGTCAGAGCAAAGGAAATCACAAGTCTGTAAATATTGCTATAGTTGTTGGCCATAGCTTTCTCAACCATCCTTCTCCCAGATGGAAGACAACAATACTTGTGTATCTCCATTTTATGGAGAGAGAAAAATCAGTGCTTAAGCCAGGGAATTTGCTTCCTCTTTTCCTCCACCACTATCTTTATTTTTTACTTTTTCCCTGACTCCCATCATCTACTCAAAATGCACTTCTTCACCTTTACCTCCAATTCATTTACTTTCCACTCATCCAGTTATGAATCCAGATCTAAATTTTATTTGAGGCCCATCTCTAAACCGTTCTGATTATGTTCAGGGTTTTTTATGATTATTTATGTATCCATTTATTCATTTATTGGAACCTATGACTGTTGGGCCAACACCAAAAATAAAAAAGGAAAACATATGAAAGAAAAGATTGATTAGACTGAAAATATGGGTGCATATGGCCAACTACAACATTGCTACTCCACACTCATAATTAGATGTATGTATATACTCAATGAATTTGTTTCATGTTATTTTAGCTTTTCTGGATTACTAATTTTTAGGTGTTTCATCTGGATCACTGCACTTGGATATTAACAACAGGTATCATATGTTTCAGCTGTACACCAAATTGAGTCTCTACTCACCACAAGAGAAGAAACAGAGTCTGACACCAAATATTAGGCTTGTATACAGGAAATCAAAAGAGTGTCACTGTTATGATAGGTTTCAATGGAAAATTGTGTAGAAAACAGTGTAGGAAAAATGACATGTAAAGGATCATAGACTGATGAATAATTTAGTAATTTAGAAAAAAGTCAAAAAGACTTTTTCATTTCAGATATAGTCATGAATGGAAACTGTTTTCTATTTATGATTCCTTACTTTTTCTATTTTATTTTCCCGAAAAGGGAAAGAAGGTGTACAGTATTCCTTTAATGCTTTCCCCTGCCCTCTCATAAACAGTGCCTGAACTGAGAAAAGATTGTGGGAAATGCAATTCTCCATACTAAGTTAATTAGTTCCATATATTAGGAGACCATCATAGAAAAGGATAATTCTTCTTATTAAATGTTTACTGTTCAAGCCCATCTCATAAGCGGTAAAAGAAGATTTGGATAAGGTTTGGGTAAGCTTACAAACGTATGGGTGCTTATGTTAAGTGAACCAGCAAGCGTTCTGAAATTCAGCCATTCATATGGACAATTCTCTCTGGTTTTTGCACATCATGAACGAACGTCAAAGAGTAAAACATATGACTAAGAAAATGGTCTGATTTCATTTTGACCAGGATGAAAATCTGGACTTGCTGAAGTCAATGAGAGGTTGACCATTGCAGCCAGGATTTTGTCCTTTAAGTATACAAGTACTCACGCAGAGCAAAAATGTGCTTGTGAAGGGACTTCCAACAATTAGCTCTAAATAAAGAGCTAATAATTGAGGAGAGAAATATGGAGTACTAATTGCAAGAAAATTGGGATTGGCAGTTGAACAGAGGAAAATTTGGAAAATGTTGCAGTTAGTCAAACATTTTCTAAAGGGAGACCAATTTTTTTAAGTGTTAGGAATTAGAAAAAAAATAGGAATTATTTAATGTTTTAATATTTTGTGTCTGTAAAAACACATTAAAATGTAAATTAGAAAATATTCTCTCTCATAAACAGAGATTTCACAGACATTGTCACAAAAACTCTGAAGGCTCCAGACCAAAGTCAACAGTGAAGAAGTGAATAATCAGTCAGAATAACACTGACTGATCATTTTTACTTTTATTTGTTTTATAAAGTTCTAGCCTAAAACACGGCAATTTTCACTGTCCACCCCATTGCTAATTCTTACAATCTAAATTACACCCCATACATCAGAACAGACTTCTCTGGCAATTAAAAATGTAAAATGGGTATCCATTCACTAATTAATAATAAATAAAATCTCAGTGATTAACACAATGATACATTCACTGAATGCACATAGCAATTTATCAACAAAGATCTGTGTTTCAGAAGTAGGAAATGTTCATCACTTGGGAAATGGTAAAAATGTAATGTAATTCTATTTAAATGGGCTGGGTTTAATATATATACTTTTAAGAGAAAAAGTAGTACATCTCTATTTTCATGTAAGCGTATGCGCTCCCAAACTATCCCTGTATGTATTTTTAATACAGCATGCCATAGAATTTTTGATTCTTGGCTAAAAATACATGTTGGAACTCCTCCTATATGTCTGATATTCTAAGAAATCATTATATAGAGAAAATACAAGAGGGTTTCCAGGTCTCTTCTTTACTTGACAAACAGGTTGCCCTCCTGGGTGGAGCAGGGGGGGAAATCAGTACAATAATTTGCTATTTTGGATCATACTCTTGGCAGACTCGTAGCATCACAGTTTAAAACTATAAAGCAAGTATGTCAAGAATCAGAGAGGTAGCCGTGTTAGTCTGGGTTTCCAGAAGCAACAAAGAATACTGTTGTTCCTTACAGACTAACAAAAGTATTGAAGCATAAGCTTTTGTGGGCTAGTACCCACTTCGTCAGATGCATCCGATGAAGTGGGTACTAGCCCACGAAAGCTTATGCTTCAATACTTTTGTTAGTTTTTAAGGTGCCACAGGACTCTTTGTCGCTAAAGCAAATATGATACTAGTGCTAAAATACAACCAGATAATGGAATGTGAGCTATGCTATAGATAAGTTTGTAAACTTTTGACATATGCCAGTTTTGTTTTTACATTTTTCACAGAATTTTAGGCCTTTGAATCCTAAGGCAAACACCAGCTGCCAAGATTTTTGGAAGATGGGCTGAGCGATGCACTCGAATCTTGTTGGCATTGACTTTTATCACACACTTTGTGAGAAATGTAAGCAATTTTAGAAGTTTTTATTGTAATAGTTGATGGCTGAAGTAGCTCACAACAGGAAGTTTCAGATCTTACAGTTCAATACTGCACCTGTGCAACAATAGGCAGATTACAAACTCAAAATTAATTAAATATAATTTTAACAGCATGATTAATTTTTCCATTGGGATTCAATTAGACAAACTCACCACTAATTAACAGACTTGCCAAACAAATACCAGAAGGCAAAGAGAAGATAAACAAGAATGTTTAATCAACAAAATGCTTTAGAATTGAAATCAAACTATACCATTTATGAAAATATTGTATTGAGTGACTGGCCAAACACAGCAAGGCATATAATTAATTGGACCTGATGTAAACAACCCCCCACAGAACCTATGCAAATTGGTCTTCAAATAAAGGTTGTGCTTCTCCATTCCTCAAGGCCCTAGGGATCAGGTCAGTCCTCCGTGAAGCTGTAAATTATTCAATTTATAACAGCCACATAGATGACATTATGCCTGCTAGACACACTAGAATGCCACTATTCACAGTTCCCACACCTGACACAGTCCTTACACTGGGGAAGCGCAATGGGGTTAATGTAAAGTTAGAGAGATCCCTCAGCTGCTTGCTTAGTGAAGCTTTAAAGCTGTTTTATGCTCCTGGAGGGGCCTTAGTATGAAATTTGATCTTGCTTGCTGTGATGGAGGATATTTTGGAGTGATCTCTTCAAACAGGAAGTTGTCTGATCAGGATTGTCACTTGTACAGACTTAATTGTGTTTTCAACAGTTAGTAAAATCCTGCTTACCACTAGAACAACTTTCAAATAGTTTATACTGTCAACATCATTATTATTTATTTGTACAATGGTAGTACCTAGAAGGCATCAGTTGTGATCAGGGATTTTGCTAGCCATTGTAAAAGCAATATAAGACATACTCCTTCCCAGAAGAGATTGCAATCTAAATATACAAAATAGAAAAGATGATAGGGAAATAAAGACATGGAGCAGGGACATGAATTAGAACATAAACGTAGCCACATGGGTCAGACTACCTAGCCTAGTATCTTCCCCCACCCCGCACCTACCCCCAATAGTGTCTGGTGCCAGCTGCCTCCCAGGGAATGAACAGAATACAGCAATTTATTGTTGTCCAGTTCCAGCTTCTGGCAGTCAGAAGTTTACAGATACCCAGAGCATGTGGTTGTATCCCTGATCATCTTGGCCTAGAGTCACCGATGGACCTATCCTCCATTAACTTATTACATTCTTATTCTATTTTTTTTTAATTCAGTTATACTTTTGGTCTTCACAACATCCCCTGGCAGTGAGTGCCACAGGTTGAAGAAGTTCCTTTTAAACCTGCTGTCCATTAATTTCATTGAGTAATCCCAGGTTACTGTGTAATGTGAAGCGGTAAATAACACTTATTCACTTTCTCCATACCATTCATGGTTTTATAGACCTCTATCATATTCCCCCTTACTGTCTTTATTCTAATCTGAACAGTCACAGACTTTTTAATCTTTCCATTTATGAAAGCTGTTCCACTCTCTTAATCATTTTTGTTGCCCTTCAACCTTTTCCATTTCCAATATATATATTTTTCCATTTCCAATAAATATATTTTTTCAGCTGGGGTAACCAGAATTGCACACAGTATTCAAGATGTGGACATACAATGGATTTATATAGCAGCATGATGATATTTTCTGTCTTATTATTTATCCCTTTCCTAATGGTTCTTAATATTCTGTTAGCTTTTTTGACTGCCACTGAACACTGAGCAGATGTTTTCAGAAAAATATCCACAATGACTCCAAGATCTCTTTCTTGAGTGATAAAAGCTAATTTAGCTCCTGTAATTTTGTATGTATATTCAATATATATTTTAATATGCATTATTTAGCATTTATCCACATTGAATTTCATCTGCCATTGTGTTGCTCAGTCACCGAGTTTTGTGAGGTCCCTGTTTAAGACTTCATAGTCAGCTTTGGACTTACCTATTTTGAATAATTGTGTATCGTATGAAAATTTTGCCACCTCACTGTCTACCCCTGTCTTCAAATAATTTATGAGTATGTTGAACTGTACTTGTCCCAGTACAGATCCTGGGGGACACCTCTGTTTATGTCTCTCCATTCTGAGAACTGGCCATTTATTCCTACCCTTTGTTTCCTGTCTTTTAACCAGTTACTGGTCCATGAGAAGATCTTAGCTCTTATCCCTCATGTCTGCTTATTTTGCTTAGCAGCCTCTAGTGAGTGACTTCTCAAAGATATTCTGAAAATCCAAGTATACTATATCAACTGGATCACCCTTGTTTGTTGAACCCTTCAAGTTATTCGAGGCATGGTAAGGCATGATTTCCCTTTAAAAAAGGCTCATGTTGACTCTTCCCCAACGTATCATATTCATTTATGTGTCTTAAAAATCTGTTCTTTACCATAATTTCAACCAATTTGGTATTATGGTAAACCTATAATTGCCAGGATCAACTCTGGAGCCTTTTCTAAAAAAATGGTATCACATAAACTATCCTCCAGTCATCAGGTACAGAAGCCAGTATAAGTGATAGGTTACATACCACCCTTAGTAGTTCTGCAAGATCATATGTGAGTTCCTTCAGAACTCTTGGGTTAATACCATCTGGTCCTTCTGACTTATTATTGTTTAATGTATCTATTTGTTCCAAAGGCTCCTTTATTGACACCATGGTTTGCCGTTCCTCTCATTTGTCACGTAAAAAGAATGGCCCAGGTATGATAATCTTCCTCACATCCTCTGCAGTGAAGACCAATGCAAAGAATTGATTTAGCTTCTCTACAACACCCTGGTCTTCCTTGAGTGATCCTTTATCACCTCTATCATCCAGTGGACCCAGTGATTGTTTGGCAGGCTTCCTGTTTCTAATATACTTTAAAAATTGCTGGTAATTTTTTGAACCTTTCACTAGTTACTCTTCAAATTCTTTTTTGTCCTGCCTAATTATATGTTAACAAATGACTTGCAAGAGCTTATGTTTTTTCTCTTTTCCTCAGTAGAATGTGATTCCCAATTTTTAAAGGATGCCTTTTTCCATTTCCATTCTTCGACTTCATCTCTGCATCCTTCCTGAGGTGACATACACCCAGTCAATATGGGGATATTTGAAATCCCCCATTATTATTGAGTTTTCTGGTTTTAGCCTCTCTAATGTCCCTGAGCATTTCACAATCACCTTCTCTGTCCTAGTCATGAGGTTGGTTCTGTATTCCTACTACTATACTCTCACTATTCAAACACTGAATTTCCATCCCATAGAGTTGTGGCTCCAGGATGGGGGACATGGATAGCGGTAAGGGGACAGAGGCTGGGGCCATAGCTGCAGGTGGGTGTGGGGCCAGCAGCTGAGACCACAGGCACGGGGTGAGGAGTGGATAATAACATGGATTGATTACCCAAAGACACATATCACGTCAGTGGAAGAGCCAGGAAAAGTATCCAGCTCTCCTGAATTCCAGTGCACTGCCTATCACCAAACTAGTAGCCCCTCCACTCTCCTTGCACTCCTAAATACACAATCTTTTGCATTCTTTTCAAAAGAGCACAATTATATAACAGCAACAAAGACTTAAGTGAATAGTAAAAGGAATGTCTTAAAAACCAGGTAGTCTATTGTTGTCAGGCTAATATACAAGGAGTGCTCAAGCAGCCATATGTGACCTACCCATTGTCTCTATATTCTTGAAGAGTTTATATATTCCACCACTATTTCTCCATAGAAGACAGATGTAGCAAATGACGTTTAGCAAAATGTATTGAATGCCTCAAGCATAATAAAGCATTTCCTCCCATTTCTTTAAGTATTTATGAGGGGTAGTTTTGAACTCTGACACTGAGGTGAACCTTAAATGTGGTTCTTCTTCCTTAATTTGTCATTTAATCTAGAAACATCAACTTTAACATAGTGTAAAGATATCTGGTTTTCAGTTTTATATTGCATGTCTGATTGCAGTTCTCGGTTAATTTATCACATACTGTCATTTCATTCTTTACAAACTGTAATTGGGCTTTATGTTTAAACTCCTTGAACTACATTTTAAAGAGCTGCTATGCATAGTCTATGAACTTTCCTATATATCTTCTACAAACCCCTTTCCTATGGTTTATTCTTTAATTCTGGAGAGCATAACCATCCACAGTGATAAAGGTACTCCTTTTCTCACATCATGATGCGCGTTTGAAAAAGGTTAGGGGATCTACTGAGGGCATTTTACAGTTTTCTCTTGTTTTTTAATACATCATGCTGTGTAGGTGCCAAATTAGTGCAGGAAAATTTGGCAAGCTCTGCCACACAGATTTCAGACACAGGCATGGTTGGCTATCTACCAGCAGGTATTTCACATCCTATAGCCAACAATCAGGGCAATTGGGCTACTCAATTTATTTGATACCAACCGAAATCCCAGTGAAATGTACATTTACTGTGATGAGAGTTTGGGAGTCTAGGACTACATTAATGGACTAGAGATATTGTTAGGTATTCTCTCGCTCCATTTCCTCAGTGAAAATAATGTACCCTTTCTTTTTATTTTGCACCCTTTTGCTCCTATAGAGGTATCTGTGCCAGTGAGTGGAAGGCAACTCTGTTGCTGTACATGATAGTATCTGCCAATCTAAAACTCCAAACAGAATGGTATAAGAGCGCCATCATTGGAAGATATCCTAGACATATGCTGAATCAATTCGCTTCCCAGGGATTTTGGCCAATCCCATCTATTTTCTGGGCTGTCCAAGGTAGCCCAGCAGTGTGTGAATTGCAGACAGTTTACAACACAGGCTCCCTCTCCAGGCTGACTTTCAAACTTGGAACAGATGAGAGCAGAACCCAAAGTGTAAACCAGCCACACCATGTTCAACCACACATGTAAAGATGCTTAGCATGGCACTGCTATGTGCAACTATAAAATGCTAACTAAGGAGAACATGAACAGGAAACATTACAGGTTGAGAATGATTGTGCATAATGTGAATAGCCCTTGAATTCCATTGGCAGTCTCTCTGAAAAACTTGGCTATACAACTATTTTGTTTCAGTGTGTCTGTGTGTTTTATTTGTTTGTTTATACAAACAGAAACTGCAGAAAGCTTGAGTGGTGTCTTGAATGAGTTAATTTCAGTTTAAATTCAAAACTATAATTCCAGATTATGAAGGTTGTTAGAATTGTGTTATGAAGTACAGTGGTGGTGTACTTTTGTTTGGCAGTAATAGCACATTCTTGAAAATAAACTCATAGCTAGGGTGACCAGACAGCAAATGTGAAAAATCAGGATGGGCATGGGGTGTAATAGTAGCCTATATAAGAAAAAGACCCAAAAATCGGGACTGTCCCTATAAAATCGGGACATCTGGTCACTCTACTCACAGCCAAGGTATGTTAAAGCTCCTAAAACAGCTGAGCAGAAGCCATGTTCTGGGACAGTAAAAATCTTCTATGTTGTCCTGATTTGCAGATTAACCAACTATCCTTGCATTCCTGATGAAGAGGAGCCACAGCATGACCTGACTGAATAATGCAAATATTTGTTTAAATTAAAAAGTAAGTTTTGATTCACCTGTATTCACAGCCATTTCCAACAGCAGCTATGCTTTCAAGTTTTACTGTTACAAATACTTCATAAAAGAGATTTTTAGCTGACAGGCATTGAAAGAGAATTGAAAATTGTACTAAATAGCGTACATCTCAATCTGTTAATTTTATACTTGAAAATATAATTTTGAAATGTACATTGCTAATTATTTTCAATTCAAAAATAATTTCTTTTAGACCAAAACCTATCTCCCAAACAATGCCACCATCACCACAGAATCACAGGATTGGAAAGGACCTTGAGAGGTCTTTTAGTCCAGTCCCCTACACTCAAGGCAGGACTAAATGTTATCTAGTCCATCCCTGACAGGTATTTTTCTAACTCACTCTTAAAAATCTTCAGTGGCAGAGATTCCACAGCCTCCCTAGGCAATTTATTTCAGTGCTTAACTACCCTAACAGTTAACGTGCAACCTAAACCTCTCTTGCTGCAGTTTAAGCCTATTGCTGCTTCTCCTATCCTCAGAGGTTAACAAGAAATTTTCACCCTCCCCCTTCTAATAAAGTTTTATATACTTGAAAACTATGCCCACTCTCAGTATTCTCTTCTCCAAACTAAACAAACCCAATTTTTTCCATCTTCCCTAATTTTTTGTTGGTTTTCTTTGGAATCATAGAATTGGGGAGGAGATAGCTCAGTGGACTGAGCATTGGCCTGCTAAACCCAGGGTTGTAAACTTAATCCTTGAAGTGACAATTTAGGGATTTGGGATAAAGATCTGTTGGATGATTTAATTGGGGGTTGGTCCTGCTTTGAGCAGGGGGTTGGACTAGACCATCTCCTGAGGTCCCTTCCAACCTTGATATTCTCTGAAAATGTGAACTGAGAATTGCAAATATTGCATCAATCTACTGAGAAGGAATTATTCTGTGGAGAAATTTATGAATAATTTCATATGATGAATAAATTACAGAGGTTTGTAATCTTTTCACAAAGACTCCACTCCTGCAAACACTTAGGCTTAACTTTAAATAAAGGTGTCACAATGATTTAAATGGAGCTACTCATGTATAGAAAGTTAAGTACATACATAAATGCTATCCAGAGCAAATCCATAAAGAGGCAAAATCCAAATAAATTTATTACAAATCATTCACTATGTTGTTTGTGATCTATATGATCTGAATATACTACTTTATTTTAAACATCAAAATGTCTCCACAATATTAATTTCTAGATATTGAATTTTAATAAGGAATATACTGCTATGTGCAATATACATAATGAAAGAATCATTGAACCAGAGAAAGAGCGCAATCCCTTGAGAATGAATCTACAGCCTGGTGGTTAGAGCACTCATCAGAGATCCAGGATCTAGCCTCTTGCTCCTATTATTTTTAAATTATTTATTCACAGTGGGACAGCTTGAACAGGAGAGACTAAGAGACAGAATATCCCATAGCCCAGTAGTTAGAGCACTCACTTGAGAGGTGGCAGATCATAGAATCATAGAATATCAGGATTGGAAGGGACCTCAGGAGGTCATCTAGTCCAACCCCCTGCTCAAAGCAGGACCAATCCCGAACTAAGCATCCCAGCCAGGGCTTTGTCAAGCCTGACCTTAAAAACCTCTAAGGAAGGAGATTCCACCACCTCCCTAGGTAACCCATCTCTGTTCAAATCCCTTCTCCCCATCAGGCAGTGGCGGGGGGAGGGATGAGGGATTGAACCTGGTTCTCCCATCTCAGTGCTCCAACCACTGGGCTGTAAGTTATAGAGAGGGAGTGCTTCTCTTCTTGCACTTAATACCAAGAGAGTGTAAATCCAGCGCATAAGGAGGTACCTTCCTGAAGCAGACTTAGATGTTTGTCTGTAAGGTTATGTCTACACTATGAGCTAAGGGTGTGATTCCCAGCTTCCGTATACATACTTGCTTATACCTGGTTGAGAGCTAGCATAATTATTAACAGTAGCAAGAGCAGCACAGTTTAGCCGTGCTGAGTATGTGCCCGCAGGGGTCAGGTGGATTTGTATTTGTCATAAAACAGCCATAATGCATCACACCAATGGTACATCTAGCCCAGTGTCCTGTCTTTCAACAATGATCAATTCCAGATGCTTCAGAGGGAACAAATAGAACAGGAAATTATTGCATGATCCATCCTCTGTCATTCACTCCCAGCTTTGGCAATTTAAGAGGATGAGATGGAATCCGTGATTGTCTTGATTAATGGCCACTGATGGACCTATCCTCCTTGGACTTATCTGATTCCTTTTTTGAACCTGTTATAATTTTGACCTTCACAAATCCCTTGGCAATGAGTTCCACAGGCTGACTGTGTGTTGTGTTTCTTTTGTTTTAAACCTGCTGTCAATTAATTTCATTGGGTGAGGTTTTTGTCTTATGTGAAGGGGTAAAGAATACTTCCTTATTCACTTTGTCTACACCAGTCATGATTTTACAGACCTCTCTCATAACCTCCCTCAGTCACTTATTTTCATACCTTGAATAATTTTTTGGTGCTCTTATTTGTACCTTTTCCTATTCTATTTTTTCCCCCCAGATTAGGCAGCCGGAACTACACACAGCATTCAACCATATGAATGTACCAGGGATTTACATAGTGGCATTATGATATTTTCTTATTATTCTGATAGGTTTTTTTTTTACACTGTCACTTCACATTGAACAGATATTTTCTATCTACAATGACTCCAAAATCTCTTTCCTGAGTTGTAACAGCTAAACTAGAAGCCATTATTTTATATGTATAGTTGGGATTATGATTTCAATCTGAATTACTGTGCATTCATCAACAGTGAATTTCATCCACTATTGTGTTGCTCAGTCATCCAGCTTTGTGAGATCTCTTTGTAACTCTTCACAGTCAGCTTTGGATTTAGTAATTTAGTATCTTCAAATTTTGCTAATTCACTGTTTACCCCTTTTTCCAGATCATTTATGAATATGTTGAACAGTACTGGTTCCTGTACATATCCCTGGGGGACACCATATCTCTCCATTCTGAAAACTTACAATTTATTCCTACTCTTTATTTCCTGTCTTTTAATCAGTTACTGAACCATGAGAGGACCTTCCCTCTTATCCCATGGCTACTTAGTTTGCTTAAGAGACTTTAGTGAGGGACCTTCTCAAAGGCTTTCTGAAATTACAAGAGCATTATATCCACTGGATACCCTTGTCCACATGTTTGCTTGACCACCTCAAATTATTCAACTAGACTAATGAGGCATGATTTCCCTTTACAAAAGCCATATTTACTCTTCCCCAACAAATCATGTTCATTTGTGTGTCTCGTAATTCAGTTTTTTATTATAGTTTCAACCAATTTGCAAAGCCATGCTGCCATTGGCTGTGTTACCAAAAGCCTAGCATGCAGGCTTTTTTGATTCCATTCTGAGATGTCTATCTCTGCACATTTAATACACAAGGAGCATAAGAGCCAGCTAAGGCTTTGAGTATCCCAGTGATTTTCTAGGTGCCTAAAAGTTAGGTGCAGCAATATGCTGCACAGTATCACCATACCTACATTTCTTTGTGAATCTAGCTCTAACTGGCCAGATTTGGCTCGCTATAGATCTGAAGGAACTCCATTGAATGTCCATTGAAACCAATGGAGTAACTTCAAATTTATGTCAGTCTAACAGAGAGAAGAATTTGGCTGTCAGTGTTTAAACCTATCCTATGATACCATTGAAAATTGAGGGTTACTGGGCTGCTCAATTTGACACACTGGTTTACAACAACAACTATGAAGATATAACACATTGGTATCAATTAGCTACTGTATCATCAATAAACATATGGAAGAACTTCATTAAAGAACAGATTGAAAATTATGATGCTACTCAGCCATCTGTGTTGTTAGGACTGCAGATGTTAAACAGTTTTTTTTTTTAAACAGACCAGTTTATACATATGTAGGATATACAATTAGAAGTCATTTCTGACTAGACTAATAATATTTCATTAATATAGTTTTACAGGAATAGGAATTGTATTATTCAAAGGACTGTAGTATACTCCAGTTCTATTTCTTTTCTACCAGATCATGTTGTAGGAACTGAATTGTATAATTTTTCAATAAGAATTGATGTAAACTTTCACTTCATTCTTAATGTAAACTTTGATTTCATTCTGTCAGCCACCCTTTTTTGAATAACAGAAAGGAATGACCATATGAGAATGGGATCCTGTTTCCAATTTGCATTACAATTAGGACCTGTTATAAAGTTTAGTTAGTAAGAGACAGGATTTTGTATTGTGTCTATGATAAATAGGTTAGAGAAATGTTGAGGGCCTGAAGCCCCAATGTAAATTGTTGTAGTTATAAGATTTAGCAAGGCTTGATTTACAATGTATTTTACAGAATATAAAATACTGCTGTCTGTATACCTTTGAAGGTTTCTGTAAGAGGTTGTTTGTGTGAATGAGGAATGATGCATCAGGAAAAGATAGGGTGTGAAGGCCATTACAAATGTTCACATGGTCAAGAAAAAGTAGGAGACTTGAAAAGATCAGGAGACAATCAGAAAACATCCATTGTATCAGAGCTAAACATGTTAGGTGAGGCAAGCACTCCAAAGGCGAAACAATAAAGAGAAGATAACGATGGGAAGCCCGACAGTGACCATCAAACAATAACAGTGAAAAACCCCGAGATTAACACCACTCAAGGACTAATGATTACAGGATGACATTGCAAAATGCATGGACTCAAATGGAAATTTACAACTATAAGGATGGGCTGTTTTGCCATGAAACTCTGGGTTCAGTCCTGCAAACCTCGGAGCATCAGATTACGACTGACAGAGCCCAGCTCCTCAATCGTGCTCAGTCTAACTTGCCATTAGATTGACTTGAGCTACAACAGACTGATAACTATAAAAGACCATCTGCAGGACCTGTGTGCGTGTATGACTGAAAAGCATATGCTAACTGTTGTATTCTTAATAAATATGGCATATTTGCCTTCTCTCTTATGAAAGATCCCGTGTGCTTTGTATAGCATAACAATGTATATATATTGCCATTTTCACTTATACTCTATGCTTAACATAAGAAAAACATTTAAATTAATTCTGTGTTCATGAAAACACCAAGGTCTGACAGCTCAGAAAACAAACTCCTCGTTATCCACCAAAGATGTGTCCCTGGCCACTCTTCTCCATAAACATCCTTCAAATCTATTCTGGGGAGACTCCACCACCCGAGTTTCAAAGTAGTGAAATATCCAGGCCTCTTCAGTCTCTGGCTCCAAGACGAAGGTTCTGTGATTATTAACTACGGTGTTGATTAAGGCAAAACTGGTTTGTGATGTAACGACTGAGATTTACATTGACAACTTTAGATGAAAAACACGAAATGTTAAACATTTCAAACTGATTTATGAAACACATTTACTTGTGTTTAGTGGTCACATTTAGAAAGCTTTCACTAGTTTGAGATATTCCATTTTTATTTATATCAGTATTTGCCATTTGATGTTTAGAGAATCTCACTCAAACAGAATCTTTCAAAATGTAAATGAACAAACAAACCTTCTAGGTGCAAACACAATATAGGGAGTACTTTTCTCATCACTGAAATGGAGCTTCATTGAGATTAAAGGTGGCATTCTTTAAATAGCAGAAAGCAGTACTACTTCCTGTAGTCCCTAGATTTATATAGCTGTCTCACATTGCCATCCCAACCCTATTTAAATTAAGTAAATGGGAATGCTTACATAAGAAAAGTTATGCAAGTGTATAAGTGTTTACAGGATTGGGCCCTAGAACACAGTTTTCTACCAAATTTCATTTAATTCACAAACAGAACACTTTGTCTAATGGTAGTTAAGTTTCCTTTCACTAATGGGCCATAAAATAAAATACAAAATTAAGGACTAAACAGGATTTAAAAGTTAAAAAAATCAACTACTCTCATGTTAAGAAATGTCAGAATCCATGTTGACCATGCAACCTGAGTTCAGCTTCTTTGTGTACATAAATTATGATGCAATCTTCAGCTACATGATCCCATATTATCTTACGCAGGACCCCTGTCTCATTCAGTGTACAGGATTAACCTGTTCTGGACATGAATCAGTATTGTGTTCTGAAGGAGTCTATTGTCTGCATGAGCCTGCCTCATTTGTTGCAGAAATTGGAAAGTTTGTAGTGAATGAGCCAAGGGACTGCAGGAAGAGAAAGAATGGTCTTGTGGGTAGGGCAGTTGAATGCTGTCCTGGAGATTTGAACTAGATCCCTGCATCTGCCACAGATTTCTTATGTTATACTGGTCATGTCACTTAAATCAAAAGTTTCACATAGTCACTTAAGCTTTTATCAAAGTGAGGGGGGGGGAAGTGGGAGGCTGGGGGGAGGGGGCAGATTAATATTGTATGGGCAACATCATTGTAAAATTTCCTAACTTGAGAATGCTTTACTTTTCAACCTTTCAGTTCTTTATGATCCTTACATTTTTGTTTGTGAATGTTCTGAGATTTTAATAGAAGGCTATTTAAATTATAAAGCCCTTACACATTTGTTGCACTGAATGCTTATTTCATTGCAGAAGTGACAAAGAGTCCTGTGGCATCTTAAAGACTAACTAAAGTATTAAA